>JAMPIV010017179.1:0-359291 GCA_024509875.1 Oreohelix idahoensis
AACCTGGGTGAATTTCCATGTTCTTTTTGTACTGTTGATAGAATCTCGTCCTTGATCTCTCCTCTTCATCGCTGTCGTTTTGTGGTGCTAGCATTGTTTAATTGTGGTGTTGGTGAACCGCCCTCTCATTCTGCTCTTATCACTGTTGTTGATGGGTTTCCATTCCAGTAAAGACCTTTCCATCCTTGACTTCAGGAAAATTGGCTTTCACCTTCATTGTGCTGACATCAACTCTACAGCCAGAATAAAAGTACTGTTTTCCCTGTACGTTTTTTTTATTCTCTCCTCTCCTTACCTGTCCATCTGCTCTCGCTTATTCCCAGGATATGTATCTTGTAGTTCCTCATCTCTGCTGTGATTTGTCTCAGCTTTCCTGCCTCATTCTTAGTTCTGACGTTCCAAAAACCAATTCTGGTTTCGTGTTTTTCGGTCGGGGCATCCATTTTCATGCCAGTGGCTTCCTTTCGGCTTTCACCACTGTCAGTCATACGAGCCTGAGACTCCGGATGTCCGTCCCGCAGCAAAGTTTTTCCATTTATTGTTGTTTCCGTAACATGTGCGATTTTTTACATAGACAGGGGTGTCGGCCCTGTGCTAAACCCCCAACCTGGAGGACCAGAGTACCAGCTTTTGTCTGACCCCTACCCACGCAGACCAGTCCAGGTTGGTTGAACCTACCAGGAGTAAATCTCCCACTGGCATAGCTCTGGGGATTGTCAGGGTACACAAGCTGCCATACCGCTACAAGGTATAGGTACCATTGTGGCAGGTTGACCAAATAAAAACAACAAAAAACACAAACATGGAAACAGTAATGGAAATGATGAGGAAGTCTTTTACCAGATGACCTGCTACAAGAGGACTTGGCGTGCGTTTGTTGAAGGCCTATGCATCTTGGGGTTATGGATGAATGAATGAACTGCAGTCCTTATTTTCTTATTATTCGTATTTAAGGCAGTTTCACCTATTTCCATGTATTTTTGCTCATGGTTTCGAAGCTCATCAAAGTACTGCATCCACCAAAATAGGTGCTCACCCACAAGCCGTTTATCACCAAGGCTCCCGACAAGACCGAAAAGTCTTGCCTATAATCTCATAAAAAACGTTACCCTAGCAGCTTATTGATTCCTTGTACTGTAGAGTTTATTTCTGCATAAAGGGATAGTCAGCCCACCGCTATCGATGCTTGCCATAACTCTCGGGTTTTCCATAACAACCGAGGAATATCCGCTTACGTTATTGTCTGGTAGGCAGTCTCGCTGTTCCGCTCAAGCACTTCTTCCTGTTGGCAATTTTCCGCTCCGACATAAAAGTGCTTATACTTTACTGATATTAAAAACATACCTTACTGAAAAAAACTAAAATTATTAATTATTAAATCGTAGAACTCGCAAGGGGCGTAAAAAGGGGAGGAATCTCCTAGAGTGCCTATCACCTGTGTTACTTTTCTGCTGTCTAGTGTTTTCTTTCTTTCTTTTTTTTTCTGTCTTTCTGTTTTTTGTTTACAAGTGCCTACCATATACCTATTGTAAGTTATTTAGTATTCATAAGCCTCGGGTTTCCCTCTTGGGTTATTTCTGTGCTCCAATTTAAAAAAACTGTAGATTAAGAGGGCAGCGGATGGGAAAGTAAAGAGAAACGCATTAAAATACCATGTCACGACTGATTCAACAGTACGCAGGAGATGCAGTTTTGCTGGAGGGAGAAGTGGGGTATGGTTTTTACCAAGAGAGAAACAAGAACAGGAATGAATCCGTGATTTGACAACATAGCGTAAAGAAAAAGAGAGAAGGAAAAAAAAAAAAAACAACTACGGAAACGTAATGGGTGTTTTCAAGAACACGCTGTGTGACAACGTAAAATAATGTGCAGAATGAAACTGTAGAAACATATCTTAACGAGCAAGTTTACCCGTCACAGCAGTAACGGGGGAAGAATTACAACCAACGTCTTAAAGCATCTGCAGCACATTTGGAGAATCTTGCTTGGGAATAATTTTGTTGATTCTGAATTAAATTACTTTAAATAGTCGTGAAGTTTTGAAATATAATTTTTTATTTTTTTCTCATCTCCCCACATCTTTTCTCATCTACCCCAGTTATTGTCCCATGCCCCCACTTCTGTCCACTTTTCTCCTTTCCTTTATGCCCATACACCTTCTTTGTTTTCATTGTCCCGCTTCTGTCCCCATCTTTGTTCCCATCGCTGTTCCTATCTCACCACTTCTGTCCCCATCTTTGTTCCCATCGCTGTTCCCATCTCACTACTTCTGTCCCCATCTTTGTTCCAATCGCTGTTCCTATCTCACCATTTCTGTCCCCATCTTTGTTCCCATCGCTGTTCCTAGCTCACAACTTCTGTCCCCATCTTTGTTCCCATCGCTGTTCCTATCTCACCACTTCTGTCCCCATCTTTGTTCCCATCGCTGTTCCTATCACCACTTCTGTTTCCACGTCTGTCCCCGTCTCACTACCTCAGTTCCCATCTCCCACTTCCGTCCAGATCTCTGTCCCAATCTCTCCATCTCTATTCTCTTCTCCCAGTCTATGGTCCCATCTCGCCATTTCTGTTTCTCTATGTGCGTACGAGTATATGTGCGTGTATCTAACTTTTTTAAATGCAAAGGAGCTAACAAATGAAAGACCCTATTAACAAATAAAAGGAGAGGTGTTATGTTCAATAATGCAGTACACATATGTGTTTTAAAAATAAACCTTAAGCCAGCATCGCTTCGTCCACTTACCGACCGCGCTCACTGATTTAGTACGAGACTGGTGTATATATATAAAAAAAAGAGTAAGATTTACTGTGAGGCCACGGGCGTTAGCTCGTCACACTGACGCAAAAATGGACTAATCCAGGTCAGTGGGAGGTAGGCCTGGACGAGGTCAATACGAGGTCCCTCGAGGTCTCTCTCGCAAGACTCGGCCTTCCCCTGAGTTTAATCTTCTATAGCGGCGGTTAGCGCCCGGGCTTACGGTCGTTTCTCGACTGTTGTGAGAGATAGAAGAAAGACAACGAGGAGTGGAAGAAGATAAGGTTTGAGGAAGAGGTTGATTACGGTTTTGATTCTGGCCAAGAATAGACTTTCTTCACGATTAAAGAGAATGCAGGAGAATAAAAGAGAAAATTGTGGTGGAGGTGACGACTATGGAGAGTTGTGGGTTACAGTTGCCTATATATATATATATACATATCTGTGTGTGTGTGTGTGTGTGAGAGAGAGAGAGAGAGAGAGAGAGAGAGAAATATTGGAGAAGGGATCACAAGAACCGTTAAAATTAAAGGCAAGTACTAAAATCAACAATAACTTCGTTCAAATACATAAAAGGTATCATAATGATTCGGGGACAGAAAAACAAAGAAAAATAAAGACGGAACTCAGAGGGTGGAGACAAACAGAAACCAGTCTGGTGAAACAAAAATATAAATCTTACTGCGAAGATAAGATGAAGATGTTGGTCATAAAACTATATTTTCCCCCTTATGTTTACTTATGAACATTTGACCAAATATAACCAAATAAAAAATAATAATTAATTAATAACAACTGTGTAAACAAGGCGCTTCAGTTAGAGCCTTAGTATAATTTGATCGGTGATCTTGACACAAACTAGATTGTACTGAACACCACGTGACATACTGCGGAGGCCATACGAAAGTGTCTGGCAATTATCGTCAAAAGTCTAGCAGTATTGAGCAATATTTTCAAGATATAATGATAGAGTGCAACATTGCATGTGCAAAAGGAGCAACGGTGATATGTAATTAAAATTAAGGTATTGGGTATTGACCTTCTTTTTGGTAAGGCACGCCTCATTTAACGTATAAAGTTTTTCAGTTATATTGGTACGTAAATTCCAGTTAAAAATAAGTAAACTTATCACGGCCTAGTCACGGTGCGTTGTTAACAAACTAACATTGTTAAAATACTTTAAAAGTAACATTAGTATCCACCACAGAGCATAATGAAGCCACGAGAAAGGCCAGTCTTCAGAAGACCCACCATGCTGCTAATAAATGAGGTTTGGGTTTTATATGTAGTGTCCAAAAACACGAAGGTTGAGTTTTATATGTAGTGTCCAAAAACATGAAGGTTGAGTTTTATATGTTAGTGTCTAAAAGCACGAAGGTTGAGTTTTATATGTAGTGTCCAAAAGCACGAAGGTTGAGTTTTATATGTAGTGTCCAAAAACAAAAGATTGAGTTTTAAATTAGTGTCCGAAAACATGAACATTGAGTTTTATATGTAGCGTCCAAAAACATGAAGATTTAGTTTTATATGTTGTGTCCAAAAAACGTAAAGGCTGAGTTTTATCTGTAGTGTCCAAAAAAAAAAAAAGGATTGAGTTTTATATGTAGTGTCAAAAAATAAAAACACAAATAAAATAAAGATTGAGTTTTATATGTAGTGTCCAAAAATAAAAGATTGTGTTATATGTAGTGTCCAAAAACATGAAGATTGAGCTTTACATGTAGTGTCCAAAAAACATGAAGATTGAGTTTTATTAGTAGTGTCTAAAAACATCAAGATTGAGTTTTATATGCAGTGTCCAAAAAAAATAAAGATTGAGTTTTATATGCAGTGGTTCTCTCCCCCCCCAAAAAAAAATACAGACGAGTTTTATAATGTCCCAAAAAATATAGAAAATTGAATTGTATATGTAGTGTCCATAAAACGTGATAATTTAGTTTTAAATGTATCGAAACCACTGATTAAAAAAATACTGGTTAAATTTTACTTTAAATTATACTGGTTAAATAATACTGGTTAAATTATACTGGTTAAATTAAACATGAGAATATATAAAAGTAGCATCTGAAGGAGACTGAATGAAATTGTAATACTACGGAGACAGCAAGACAAGAATATTCAAATGGAGTATGAAATAATAGACAGAGAAGTATCGATGAAAAATAGGAAACTTTCTCTGTGCTAAATACGAAAACAAATTGTTTGAAAGAATTTCCGATGTTCGCAGTTTTTTTTTTTTTTTAATCCCTCGTGAAGCCTTCTCTCCCTTCATTAAAAAAAAAAAAAACGAATTACATCCCCTATAAAACAATGCCTGTTTTTAAAAGAACCCCGTTGTAATTAGGGCATCATAACTGGTGTCTCGGATTGATTTTGATGAGGTTGGAAAGATGCGCCGCGGAAACTGAAATCTTGTCTGAGCAGTAAAGAATCGGCTAAATCCGAGCTTTGTGCGCCTGTAATCTCGCAAACCAGGAGGACTCATTATATTTTGGAGCTCTGTGGTTTCGCAAGCGAAGTGTCTTTCTCACGTCTGTACATTAGTATACCGCATCCAAGCGCTGTTTAAACTTTAGAGAGCTCTGACCTCTCCGTAATTATCATCGTTATCACCTTCATTATTTACCTTTCCTTTCTTATGGAGTACGGAGGAACCATTGTAGCTGGTTTCCTTGAAGTCTGCGTCAAATCGTTCATGTACTCTCGTACCTGTGGTTTCAGTAGCAAGTTGTTTTATATGATAAGGTTGCCAGCCTCACGGACAACCTCATATTAATCGCCTGTTATGGCCCTCACGCTCTGAGGGAACAGTAGTCCTCATTTTTCGTTGTCTACTCAGACTACCCGAGATCTACGCGGGGCCAGGCCCTTCCTTACTTTTCGCGACATCTTGGAACCCACACCAAAATTATCATAATCCGGTTCCCTGTTGCTCCACGTAGAGTATGGGACCACGACTACACATGGCTCCCTTGAAGGAAGTCTGCTTTAAAGCGTTCCTATGCTACCGCAGCTGCGGGTTTTTTGTGGCAATTTAAAACCTGATATTGCCTGATGTCAAGCTTATAGTCAATCAATCAATACCCTTTAGCTCCCCGAGGAGCATAAGCCTTCAACAAACACATGTCAAGTCTTCCTGTCCTGTGACACCCGCTCAAGTTCTTTCCATGTTTTCCTCATCATTTTCACCTCTGTGTCCAGTTCTCTTTTCCATGTGTTTCTTTGGTCTACCTCTGCCTCTATTTCCCTGTGGATTCCAGAATAAGGGCTGCCATGTAATGCTATCAGTAGGTTTCCTCAGTGTGTGTCCAATCCATCGCCAGCGTCTTCTTCTCATCTCTTGTTCCACTGGCATTTGTCTGGTTCTTGTCATCAATTCCACATTTGTGACTTTGTCACACCATTTCAGTCCTTCTATTCTACGCAAGCACCCGTTTATAAAAGTCTGTAACTTCTTGGTTGTTGTTTTTGTTGTTCTCCATGTCTCAGAGCCATACAGCAGGACTTCTTCTTCTTCTTCTTGCGATCGCATCTTTGATGATTACACCGTCAGACGAGTTCTCATGATGAATTCGACTGTTGTTTGAAGTTCCTCTTTAACTCCATATAGCTTTGAGTTTAGTGTTGAGTCATTGGGCCAGTATATCTTTCTTAACTAGTCATACAGAGGACAGTCCTGTAGAACATGCTCAGCAGTTTGTTCGTTTAATCCACATGTGCACAGTGGTGAAGCAGACAATCGTAGCTTGTGCATGTGTTTATTCAGTTTGTTATGCCCTGTCCTGAGTCGAAAAATAGTTATCTGTCCCTGCCGGTCGAGAGTGTGATAGTCGTCTTTGGGTTGGTTCTGTTCTCTTCTGATAGTCTGGATAGCTCTCTTTTTCTCAAAGTATGTGACTTCATTATCTTCTTGTTCACATTCTCCTCCCTTTTTTGCAAGTTTATCTGCCTTTTCATTTCCGGGTACACCACAATGAGATGGTACCCACTGAAGTATGGTTCTCTTTTTGGCAGCTACCTTGTTTAGTTCATTTCTCAGATGCGGGAGTTTACCACCCTTGAGAGCTTGCAGGACAGACAGTGCATCTGTGAGGATGACTACCTGGTGGCAGTCAGAGTTGGTGTTATAAATCATATTTGCAGCTTGCTCTAGAGCTTGAACCTCAGCTGTATAGTTGGAACAGAATTTACCAGTGGGAATGTGCCTAGTCTCATAGTGGTTGTCAGGATATGAGATAAAGATACCGGCACCTCCATTCCTAACAGCATTAGTTGCTGATCCATCTGTATAGGCATGTATCCATGATTGATCGGGATAGCTTTCTTGGATCATACTCAATGTAGCAGTTCGTTTTTGCAGATCATTATACTCACATCCACTTGCGAGACCACTGACTGATGTATTAATTTGGAGGGCACTGCTGGCCTGCTCCCATGGTACAGGGTATAGGGTGGGCTTCAGTGGTGTTGTCTTCATGGATAGGTCTTCTTGATGCTGTCTTATAAGTCTTTTCCCCCGATGCACAAAGCTGCTACGCTTTAGACGTCCCAATGCCAGATCATCTAGTCTTGCCTTCATTGGGTGCATTGGCATACTGTTGTACTTTTCCATCTGGATCATGGTTTTTGTGTCTCTTCTATGGGACAATGTCTGTAATCCAGCAACCTTCTGCATCTCTGTTATTGGTGTAGTTTTCATGGCTCCTGTAATGAGCCTGAGAGCTTGATTTTGCACCTTGTCCAAAGACTGCAGATGTGAGTTAGCAGCTGATGACCATGCTGCTGAGCTAAACTCTAAGTGTGGTCTTATTACTCCATTATAAATCTTCTTTAGATTTCGTTCATTTGCTCCCCAGTTGGTACCTGCTAACTTTCTGAGTATGCCTAGTCGTCTTCGGGCCTTTCCTTCTGCATTTTCAATATGCTTATTCCATGTAAGCCTTTGGTCAAATGTCACCCCAAGATAGGTGGGGTAGCTTTCTTCCTTGATCACGGTTGTCCCTAGGTGTATGTTAGCTGATTTGTCCTTGGGGGCGAGGGAGAACAGTGTTGTGGAGGTTTTGTCTGTGTTTATTGTGATAAGCCATTTCTCTGCCCATGACACTAGCATGTCTGCTGCCCGCTGCATTCTATAATTTGCTGTGGTGACATTTTCATCAGCGCACCAGAGTACTAGGTCATCTGCATATAAGGCAGCTTTAACTCCTGCAGGGAGATCTTTCACCAGGTCATTGATGTAAACAAGGAAGAGTGTTGGGGAAATTACTCCTCCTTGAGGTACCCCCTGATGGAGCAACACTTTTCTGCTCTGCAGACCGTCAAGAGTGACTCTAGTTCTCCTGTTATGCAAGTATGACTGGATCCATTTCATCATGTTGCCTTGGATTCCACTTCTCCTAAGTTTTGCAATGAGGCCATCTTTCCACACCTTGTCAAAGGCCTGCTTGAAGTCGACCCAGATCGTTAGGACCTTTTTCTTCTCCTGGAAGGCATCTTCTATTGCTTGAGACAAGTAAGTAACTTGGTCTTCTATACTGTAGCATTCTCTAAATCCAGCTTGTTCCGGCACCAGGATCTGCTCAGACTCTAAATACCATTTCAATCTGTGGTTTACTATTCGCTCCATAGTCTTCCCAACACAGCTTGTGAGACTTAATGGCCGGTAACTTGAAGCCTCGGTCTTACATTTCCCTTTCTTTAGTATGGGTATTGTGATGGCTTCTCTCCATACTTGGGGTACTGTTCCTTTCAACCAGCTGTGGTTGAATATCTCAAGCAGTTTTGTCTTTGCTGCTGAGCTCAGATTTACTAGCATTTCGTTGCTGATTTTGTCTGGGCCGGGTGACTTTTGAAACTTAAGCTTGGAAATAGCCTTCTGTAGTTCTCCTAGTGTGATGGGTTCCCTCATTGGGGCAGGAGTATCTGTCTGTCCCATGGTTGCCAGTATTTCTTTTCTTATCTCTCTCTGATGATCTATGTTAATGGGTAAGTTGCTTTCTGAACTGTATCTTCTAGCAAACAAGTCTGCAGCTTGTTTTCCTCTGAAAAGTTTGCCACCTTCATCCAATGTGATAGTCTGCCTAGGTGAGGAACGCTCTTCATTTAGAGACTTGACTAATCTCCAAAGTTTCCTGCCGTCTTTCTCAAGGTTCAGCGATGCCGTTTTAGTTCTCCAGCTTTTCCGTTTTTCTTCTAGCTTTGTTCTCTGAAACTCTGCTACAGCCTTTTTCCATTTGTTGTGAGTTTCAAGTGAAGGCTGAGACTCTGCGTCCTTTCTAGCCCTGTCCATAGCTTCCTGACGTTCTTGGAGTGTGCTGGACCAGTATGGTATGTAGTTACGCCGGCATCCTTTGGGAATGGTTTCTTTTGCAGCTTGTAGTATGCATCTGTTGAAGACTTTTACCACTTCATTAATGTCTCTGTTCTGTACCTTGAGGGTAGACAGCAGCGTGTTCACCTGATGCCTGAATAAACCCCAGTTGGCTTTTTTGTAGTTCCATCTTGTAAAGGCTGGGCCTGTACTGAGAGTTGCACTCTGGACAGTAAGAAAGATTGGGCGATGGTCGCTTCCCCCTAGTTGGTCTCCTACTTCTCTACTGATAGATCCAGCTATATCTGGTGTGGAGAAGGCAAGATCTGGTGTTGAAGTTGTGTGCCATCCTCTGGAGTAGAAGGTAGGAGTATCTGTGGCATTATTGACTAGGATTAGGGAGTGATCATCTTGCCAAGTTTCAACCTCTTCACCTCTGTGATCCAGATGGTTATAGCCCCAGCTCTGGGAGTGGCTATTAAAGTCTCCAACTGCTATAAAGTTGGTGGCTGGTACCTGTATAGAGCTGAGACTCAGGGGTTTGTTGTTCGGACAGTAATAGTTCAGGAGTTCTATTTCCATCTTGTCTACCTTTATCTGCAACAGCTGATATTCTGCTCCATCCATGAAGGTTTTCCTTTCGTGTGCAGGAATGTTATTCCTTACAAGAGTAAGTACTCCTCCTTTTCGTCTATCTTTTCTGTCGGATCTGAAGCATTGATATCCCCTTATTTTAAAGGTTTGATCTGCTTTCAAGTGAGTCTCTTGGATACAGCAAACACTGACTTGCTTCTCATACAAGATGTTTTCCAGCTCTGTCTTTTTGCTGTATCCAGACTGCTTGCTGTTCACTCCCTCTGCATTCCAGTGCATCATGACAAGTGGCACTCTGGGTTTCTCTTTTTCTGTTTTGTTTTGGTCAGTAGTTCTCCTCCGCCGTCTGCTGACTCCACAAGACGGTCTAGAGGGTCCTCCAGTAGCTGAGGGTGGGCTCTGTCGAGGCTCAGAGCCCGGCACTGCACCTGCCTGGTGGAGCTCCACAGGGCGAGCACCAGTACGAGATTTATTTGACGGTGTACTCTCCATAGAAAAAAAAAGCGAGTTGCGTGATACTGTGGTTTCCGGTGCGCCTTCTGGCCCAGTATCTATGACTTTAGCACCTGTTCAACGGGAGAGTGGGCTCATCCCTAATCTGTTTATGTTCCCAGTAGTAAACTATTCGCAAGCAGCCTGGGGGTGTCACTGCTCTGCGCGGACCTTGTTTACCGAGGCGGCGTCCGAGCTCGTATGGTGAAAATATGGTTGCATTATCTTCAAAATAGCCCTGTCTTTCCCATGGCTTTTCTGCCATCCTGCAACTTTGAGTTAGGGAGTTCTGAGCTCCAGTCTCTTTCCCAGGCATTTTATCCTGGCCTGGCACGCATACAGAGGACCCCACTTCTGGTTCTAAGTTAGCAGTTGGGGATAGGTGGGGTAGCACACTGTGCATTCCCCGTCATCCAGGGGGGTCTCCAACTATGCAGAGCTTGCACAATGCTGTGCTCTGGTTCTGGGCTCTCCCAAGGAATCCTCACGTCCTGCACAGAGCCACTTCCAGATACCCACCACCTGCCAACCCTCCATTGTAGAAATCTCCTGCATGCGGCCATCCAGTCAAGAGCCAGTATTAAGTCTGGTGCCCAAGTGATCCCCCCAAGCTCAGTGTGCAATGCTGGGTTCTCATCATGCTGCAACACAGGGGGGATTGTGATGCTCAGCCATCTCTCTCAACTCTGCACCGATAAGTGACAACGGGGACTTAACTGTGCCTCAGTACTGGGAGGCCCCGTTTCCGGGTACACCACACACAGCCAATTGAGGCAACGGTCGCCGTGGGCGTGTCTTCAGTGGGGAAGTTGTGGAGTCTTCCTGTCCATGTTCTTGCACATCCTAACACTGCCCGCAAGACATCGGAGGTTTGGAGAGTGGCCTTCTCTGCTTTTTTGAGCCGGGGTGGGCTCCCCGGGCAAGTCTCGATGGGGATCGGGACGTGTCCACGCGCCAGTGGGCCCAGCATCGGCCGCATCTGATGGAGGACTTGCTCTGCCAGGTTTGATGTGGATTTCCTACCGCGCCGGGTAGAAGCCAGAAGTGTACTGTGCCAGCTCTGGGGGAGATAAAGGGGGTGTTTCTGCGTCTCTTTGTGATACGTAGCCAAGGTAGGGCTCACAGTGCTCTTTCCCCGCCACCAAATTGCCTGCTGGTTACGCCGAGTTCTCCGAGGCTCTAGGCATGTGACCAAGAGTTGAAGGCAATAGGATCGTCAAGTCCTGAGTCTCTGTGCCTGTACAATGGGTTCCGATCTTCAGGGAGCAGTCCACACTCGTTCCCACTCCCAAGACTTGTTCAGTATCCATCTGGCTCCTTCCCACCCACAGAGGGCGTGTACGGTGTAGTGCACCGGTTTTATTATCGAGGTTTGCTCCTCTAGATCCGTTGTGTTTAGCCTGAGGATTCGCACCCTCAGTTACCAGGACTACCTCGAGGAGGGTGTGGCTCTTCACCACGCACAACGATCTTGGGGTATGAGAGGTTTTACTAGGCCAAGAGACTAACACCGCAATGGTCGCTCCTTTCATGAACAAGAATTCACTAGGCCTAGGGTGAAGCAAGGGGGGAAACCCACTACCCACAACACCAGCACATCATACCCCCTGTCTGTAAAAGACTTTGCCCCACAGCAGGACTGACTTGACATTTGAGTTGAAGATTCTTATTTTCATGCTGGATCTGATTTCTCTTGTTCTCCATATGTTTCCCAATGCAATGAAAGCTCCTCGTGCTTTTTGTATTTGTCGTAGATTTTCGATAGGAGAATTAAGACTTGGGTTGGTCCCTTCTGAATAGCTTGGAATGAGTGAGAGTCCCAGTGGGAGTTAGTAAAGGAAATAGATTCCACGAGTGAGATGGTAGAATAGTGATAGAGGCTGTCTCTGAGATGCGAGAAAATCTTCTCTCTCTCTCTCACCTATCTTCTACGACAGATTTTAAGCAGTCAGACAGTCTACCACATATACATTAAATATATGTATACCAACAGATCTCTACCCACTCACGTGCACGCACATACAGTGACGACAGTTAAACACACAGACGTGGGAAAACTATAACAATGATTATATATATACTTTAGAACGAGCTGACCAACACGATTTCTAAGTTCAAGAGAGATTTTAATTATCATTTAAAATCTTCTCACAACACCAAAGAAATACATCAAGGGAAAACATATACAAATAGTCATAAAAATTCAAGAAAATGCTACAAGGATGATAGCCCGTTAGAATCTTAACTCTAGGTTTAGCCCACTGCCCCGTTAAGAGAACAGATGATGGCCCAAAGAGTTATAGATACATTGGGTTGAGTCTAAGAGGTTTCTTTCTTTCTCGTAAATGTATGAACAGAGTTGGATAATCTGATTTAGCCTAAGAAAAAGAAACTCTAGCATTTGTAACAAATTCTGCAGATTAAAAAAAGTTAAGACAGCAAATGGGTGACAATAATACAACGGTAAAATAACACTCAGACCTGCGTACACTCTTATTCATTCAGCCATGGCCATGTGCTCACAGTTATACTTACAGCTTTGCTCGCTGCCTCTGGGAACATAATAAATTCTAGGACCTTCACACAGACCCGTAAATGCAGTTCTCGACCAAGAAATCCCCAGTTCCAACAAGACGTACTGAATTTCTCTGTCTCAAGGAACGATTCCTTGGGTGTTCTTATTTTTCGGATGTCTGTTAAGTCACATAAAATCTGTCCAGGCACGAAAGTTAGCAGAGCACAATGTCATTAGCTTTGGTTTCTAGAATTTAAGGAATGTCAGATCGGTGTCTACTTTCAGGAAGGTACTATATTTGGTCACCACAATACTAGTCAAAAACTCTGTCGGAATGTTAATGTTATTCTTGTAACTATTCTCGCCGCCAGGCAGCATGTACATTTAAATTTGTGGAGCAATATGAACTGGCTCAAAAGCCCAATATATATTTCTAGTCTTTAGAAACCGTTAGTGGGAGTCGTATTACTGTCTCTCTGTGATGGCATATGCACTGTCAGACCAGTGTTACTTGAAAATAAAACCCACGTGGTTAAAGATAGGAAATGTCTATGCTTCTCACAAATATGTCTCTCGTGCTACTAAACGCTGGCCAGTTGGGATCACCCCAATAATCACTGAATGAAGAAAAACAACATATAATATAATATACAGAATATGTACTCGTTATAACTTTACATTTTAAACGGCAAGCCTACAACTTGACTTATTATTTAAAACTTCCCGTGAAGTAAGTTATATAAAAATCGATCATCAGAAATTAGGAATATCTGCGTATTCCGTCAATATTCACTGATGTCGCATCTAGCATTTATCAGTTAGTTTAGAAAAAGATACTCGACTGAGTAGTTAGCAGTTAACTAAATTCATTATAGTTACATGTTTGTTAAGCTAGAAATATAATTTATTCTGCTTTCCACTGTATGCGACACTAGAAAATATTACCGACTTATAAATTGACCGCACTGCACAAATCTAACTAGTGAAATAACACTTTAACCACTTCACAAAATACTAGATAATATATATTAATTTCACCCCAGAACTACGGTAACACCACGACTAGGATAATTCACTAGATAGGTAGTTAGAAGCTCGTCAGAAATCTGACGAGAACTATGAAATACGCTATGCAAGCTTCATTCGCTAGCACGCGTGTTTCCGTCTACTGAAAATATTGAAAACTGAAATGAAATTAGATTTCAGCTCCTGGGTGGATATTTGAAAACAGGGGCAAACAATCCCACATTTTCTCAAACTCCGAAATCATCTCCCCTTTTACGTGTAAAACACCTACGTCAGCTTAACGCGTGACGTAACTGCCACCAGTGACCGAGAACTGCGCGTGACAGTTGCAAATCTCAGACAACCGTCTACCAGGCATGGGCGATTTTCACGCTTTCGCCGGAGCTATTTGACGAAACGCTCGCGGTTTACTGAAAAATGCAGACACTCGGTCTGCTTGCCATGTCCCGTGGAGTGAATTTTCACACTACCGGCCCAGAACTCAGCCGTAGAAAACACTGTCCCCGGGGAAACTGCAGACAGCTGTCGGCTCTCCGGTCTGACGGAATGCATTATAACACTTCTCGTCTGTCTGACATCTATGTAATAGAATTACGTATCCCAGTATGAGAAAAAACACAAGGTAAAGTTTGAGAATACTGAAGAAAATATTTTTCGCAAACGAGTGATGCGAAAAATACAGGAAAAAACAAGTAAGGAAAGATAATAAAATAAAGGATGCGGGTGAGAGAATAGGAAGAAGATGTAGGCAATTTAATGATATAAAGACCTACGTGACAGGACGTCCCCCCTTTAAGATATGGAAGCACTCCATGTCTACGTTATGGAATTAAATTTCCTATAACCGTAGCTTCGGGGTGTCTGTCTTCTTCCCTCTCATCTTCCCCCTCCATCTCTCTCCAATATCTACTCCAGTCTACTCCCCAAAGTTTCCTTCCTCTGGAATGTCTCCCATGCGCGCTTGAAAGAGCGTCGCCGCTTCTGACATTTTGGAAAGATTTCGTGTGATTGCGGTGGAATATCCCTGCCACAATCATCATCTTCGTCAGTTTTGGCGATCGTCAGGAGATGGTCGGAGGTCGGCACTGGTCTTTCCAAGTATCTCTTTAAGAGATTTAAATGGAAAACCTTCTCCTTTCCTTGAATAGATATCTGGTAGTTAGCCTTAGAAATCTTTTTCAGGACGGTAAACGGCCCTTGCCATCCGATCTTCAGTTGGTTGTTCTCGGTAGGGAGTAACACCAAAACTTTCTCTCCTGCTCCCAGTTCTCTCTCTTTCGCGACTTTCCTGTATCGGTTAGCGTGCTTTGTGTGTGCTCGCTTAAAGTTAGTCGTTGCTAGGTCCCACCCTAGTTTCAACCTTTCCTTTAAAACCGACACATATTTACTTGCTGAGACAACTGTCTCATCCGCCTTCTCGTCTGTCAGAGACTGAAGTAAGGCTTCAAGTGGCCCCTTAATAGGTCTGCCGAATAAAAGCGTAGCTGGCGGAAATCCTGTGGAAGTATGAGGAGATTCTCTGTAGCCAAATAAAGCTGCAGGAATACAAAGATCCCAATCTTCAGGTTTCACTTGCGCCAGCTTACTTAACATCATGTTGAGGTTTCCATTAGCACGTTCCACGAGCCCATTTCCGGCCGGAGTATATGGCTTAGTGTGAATGTGTTGGGTCCTCAAGATCTTAACGATCTCATCCATCAACAGGTTTCGGTATGGAGATCCGTTATCCATCAAAACTTGTTGGGGGAATCTCAACCGAATGAAAATCTGCACGAGGGCTTCTGCGACATGCTTGGCATCTGCGCATGTTAGCGGGATAGCTTCTGCCCATAAAGTGCATGTATCGACTAAGGTCAGGATAAACCTGTTCCTTCTTTTAGTCCTGTCGAAAGGCCCTAAAATGTCGATCACAACCCGTTCGAATGGTGTTCCCACTATCGGCATTTCACCCAAAGAGACTGGGGGTGCTCGTTGCTTGGGTGGCACACGTTGGCACTGGGCACAGGATTTGACATATCTGATAATATCAGTATTTACTCCTGGCCACCAATAATGAGTGGTTATCCTTTGGTTTGTGGCGTTCTGTCCCATGTGTCCGCTGAAGGGAAGAGAGTGCCCCATTTCTAGGATTTGGCTTCTGTACTGTTTCGGTACTAGGAGCTGGTTGTAACTGTGGTAAAGTGGGATGTTATAAATATTTATAGGGGACTTAGTGTACTGACTGAGATCAGCTGTGAAGGTATCTATATCTAATAAGAGTAGTGTATTATAGATAACCTTACTTACTGCCACATATGTATACCTCAGTCAGAATTATTCTGGAATAGTGTGATGACTACGTTATATGTCTAGGGTATGTGTATGATGAAGTGTAAGTCATAACAACAACAGACAGATAAACAATTTAATTTATTCCACCACACTTGACAACACTGTGACACTCACATACATATAACACTCTAAGAGGATATCTTAAAGGAGTCACTGATAACTTTTCAAATAACAATATGTATTCAGTGCTGTCATGAATGTATATGTGTCCTGATTCAAATACAAAGGGAACCAGGAATCACAATCAATTTTAATTACAAGTTATATGTACAGAATTTATTAATATGATTATTGTAGTGACATATATTATTAATGGTATCCTATGTGTGTCAGTTGTGTAATATTAATATGAGGTAATACTGGTTTTGTGTTGTTCAAGCTCTGTTGGTATTTGTCATCATGACTTCAATAGTTTGTTTCTATTGGAACTAGTATTGGAGATGTTCTCAGTTCCTGGTATTAAAACAATTAAATTCCCCTCTTAATTTTAGTTTATAATGTCATTTTAAGATGGGGGTACATAATGTTGAGCTCCATGGCCACACTCTCTTATCTTGCGTGATGACTGCAGTAAAAGACTCCTCTGCTTGATTACTTAAATGAGTTCTGGAGCCACCCCACTGGTTGCTATATGGACCAAGGAGTATGCTGTCCACCTCTGGCTTCAGCAAAGCTCTGACCAGGTGATGCTCAATAACTTTAAGACCACGGTCCCTGAAACAAGAAGGTTGTACCTTCTACGTCAGAACTAATTTATACTCCATTTCTACACTGAGCACAATACATCACAAACATTGAGTTCAGAGCGTTAGGCCAACTGTCAGTTTCATCTGAAATACTTTATACCAGTATTTCCCTCCCTAATGGTTACTACGCCTCTGCAATTCCAGCATTATTTCTTTCTAGTTAATAATCTAGGTGTCAGTGTACTGTTTGGCCATTCCATGCAGTTTTACTTTCCTCCGACACCTTCTGTTCAGGCTGGAGAACTATAGGCTTTACATCATGTTCGCTACTGAACCACACATATATACAGACATAAATTATCAATTTACATTCAATTTTCATTAAAAAATATTGAATATTTCAAGCTTACCACAATTCATGGAAATAATAATAAACAGTTTCGTTGACTGGCAATGAATATAGCACAACTTCGATCTGCCGATGTCCCAGGCTTTATTTTATAAAAAAATATACACTGGTGCTCAACGTACTGTTTCTTAGTAGGTTTATTACAAGATGTGGCAATGAACAGACGCTCTGAATTGAGTATATTCGTAGCTCTACCCAATCAAACCATGTCTACACATCTTTTCAAAAAAGTACCCCTTTCTCACGTTTCCCCTGACAACACAAGATAGTATTTATAGTCCGACCAATCGTGTTTAGTCTTTCATTTGTTGCGCTCCAATCAAATAGGAGTTAACATGGTAGGCTATTTCCGTAACGTAATGTTTTTTTCAAACACGTTATAAAAAAAATTTTATGAGCAGAAATGATTTCATGCTGTCAGGCACCCCCACTATTTTATTTTGGCCATAACTTGGTAATTCCTAGACTATTTGCATAACGTTTTACATATTCTTTGTCAGCAAACCCTAAGGAACCCAAATATACGAATTTAAGGGAGCTAGGTGGCTGCGTTCAAAATGTGCATTTTCTACCACCTCCTGTTCACTTCAATCCCCATGTGGTGTCTGGGTACTGTCATGTTTTCAAACGTAAACCGGTATAATGTCATAATTCCCAATAAGCGTTTTTTTCAGGATTTTAAAACCTAACTCTGGTATGGGTAGTGAATTTTATCACTGTCGATTTGAAATAAAGTTAGTGCATGTGGCCTTACACGCGTGATGGCAGCAATTGTGTATCGCGCGACGCGTGTTTAGTGTTGCAGGTGTCCCTGCTTTCTGCCTCTCCCTTCTCTCTATCCTTTAGTCCATCTGTCTTTTAGTTACGCCGTGTATAAAATGGAATGAATGAAATATTAAATTTAGGTCATTGATCAGCTTGCGTATCTCAAGGTTTTTCCAAGAAATACAGTACACGTTTCATTGAAGAAAGCGTGCAGCGACACAGTAGGCTTTTACTATCAACGTGAAAGCGTTACAATTTGCCGACGAAGTAGAAAACAAGGGGGATTTCGAGTACAGGCATTGTGACAGCACTGTTCTTTACCATTCTTCTTTCCTTTTATTAATTTTATTTGTTAGGCTTTGCATTTACGTTTTAATTTATATATGGGGATTAGAATAATTCACGACAGTAACCTTGGTCAGGCTTGCCCGTTCTTCGATAAAGTACGCCATCCTTAGAAAAAATGTCCCCGTGCTGTTTGGGTTCATTAGCCATGGGCAGTTTCCTAAAGCAGGGTGCCAAAGTAGGGTCCTTGTATTGCGCTTCTTTAAGTTCCATAGGTAACAAATTAGGCGCAGGCTCCCGTTCCTTCTTGGTTTGCCCTCTTGTAGTTACTGCTGCCACAATCGGCTCTTCCGGTTTCCCAATACACACGTATCTCCCGGCAAGTATGACTGGGTAGATGGCATCATCCATAACAGCCGCTTTGATCACACCTCTGACGAAATCAGAGTGGATCTCCACCAATGCGATGGGAAGCGCTGTAGGTGCATCACTCTTACGAACTCCACAAAGTTGGACGGTCTCTGCTGTCTCTTGACCGGGTTTGACCAGGTTTCTGGCGACAATGCAATCATAAGAAAGCCCCGTGTCAAATAAGCAAAAAGTTTGAGAACCGTTCAAAATAACAGTACCTCGCGTTGAGGGTCTATCCCCAACAGGTTGTGAATCACTGTCAATAATTCCACCTTGCGAGACTGTTAGTAAGCATCCGATGCGTTTCGGCTCGGTATGCTCACTCTGATCATTAGTCCCGTGCTCAGGGGTTCTCCCTTTGCCACCTTGTCCTTTCTGGCTGCGCTGCCATGTAGGGCGGTCGGGTTGATCAGACTGTTTGGGGTGGTTGGGGTACTTGTTCTTGTAGAACTTGGATTTTTCAGGAGGGGGGTTTTGAGGTCCAGTTTCTCTGTTGTTATTTTGGTTAGACGCCTGAGAAGATTGCTCTAGGTTATGTTTTCGAAAATGCTCCTCTGTCGGTTTCCGCTTTGTGGCCGGTAGTTCAGCCTGCGCATTGTGATAACGCTCAGACTTTTCCAAAATGTCTTCAAGTTTTTCTGCCCCCTGCTCAGCTAGAAATCTCCGGGTATCTGCAGACAATGTGTTCTTTATTTGTTCTGTTAAAACAAATTCCTCAAGACCTTCATAGGTAGAGGGGAGCTGCGAGGGCTCAAGGCACTTTGTCAGATAACCCTTCAAACGAGACGAGAACTGCTGAAAAGTTTCAGAATTCTCTTTCCTGCTGTTGCGAAACAGTTGCAAAAATTTGCGAGCGTTCATTTCAAAGCGCTCCAGTAACGCTTTCTTCAACAGATCATAGTTGTCTTGTTGGCTGCTTTCCAGTTTGGCGTAAACATCATACGCACTGCTTTTCAGCGCCTGAGAAAGCTTCATGTTCCAACGCGACCTCTCTAAACCGTACAGAGTTGCAATTTTCTCAAATTTCTCTAGCCAAGTGTCAATCTTCTCATTAGGACAAGGGAAAGATTCAAGCGTAAAAGACATCGCAGTGAGGTGAGTAGATTGTGAGTTAGAAGGATCAGTTAAGGAAAAATGAGGAGAAGAGTCTCCATTGCTGGAGGTAGAGGCAGCACCACGACTTTGGAACTCTAGAGTTTTAAGCGCCAACTCGTGCTGTCTCTGTTCCCTCTCCTTCTCATGCTGTCTCTCCTTCTCTCTTTCCTCATGCTGTCTTTCCTTCTCTCGTTCCTCCTGCTGCATCCTGCGGATTTCCATTTCTTCCTCTATCTTCTTCTGCTGTAATAGACGGTCTTCCGCTTCTTTCCTCTCCGCTGCTTCTTCTTTCCTCCTTAGTTCTTCTTCTTTCCTCTCCGCATCATATCTCTCAAGTTCGTCTCTGACAAACGCTTTCGCTTCCTCTCCTTCCAGTCCCTCCTCTCTCGCTTCGTCCCTGAGGAGTTGTCTAAGCTTTGCCCTCTCGGCCATATTAAGTCAGTGACTGAGACTAGTGGAGAAAGAAAATAGGAAAAAGGATACACTGGTTCCTACCACTTACGAGAAAATTCCAAAAATAAAGATGATATACTTCACCCTGGGATACCTCCTCCAAAAATAAAATCTAACTATCGCTGCTATTAATCGGCAATAAAGCACCTAATGCAAACACGACTAACGCCAACTAAATGGTAGTTAAGATTACTTCTGAAAAATAAGTTGCTACAGTGGAAAACACAATGATTATAGCAAAAATTTTGGAGAAAGAAAAAAATCCCCTGAATTTTTAATCCGCTATCAAGTTTACCCCTGAAGACAGTTAGGGTGAGGGAGGCAATTAATCTGGACAAATAGTCCGAAACGCACTCCTTAGCTTTGCTCAAACACCTACCTGCTTCAGAACCCTTGTGAATGTTATACACTCACAAAACTTTACCAGCGTTTAGTATTACAAATCAACAATAACATATATTCCGACGAAATCCACCTGTAACTCAAATGTATATTATTCAAATGCTGTGGAAAAAAAACTTATCAGTTTGTGTGGTCAGCACGCTCGTAAACAGATCGTTAGTCTAGGGGATAAATTATTTAAAGATATAACAACTCACAAGACATCACGCTCTTACTCTATTTCAGAATAAAGAATCTTAAGTTCAAAATCCAGATAGACGAGTCGACATTTGTCGTACTCGTCTTCCTATTCTAAGTTCAAAAATCCGTCGGGCGAGACCCCATTTGTCGTAGATTTTCGATAGGAGAATTAAGACTTGGGTTGGTCCCTTCTGAATAGCTTGGAATGAGTGAGAGTCCCAGTGGGAGTTAGTAAAGGAAATAGATTCCACGAGTGAGATGGTAGAATAGTGATAGAGGCTGTCTCTGAGATGCGAGAAAATCTTCTCTCTCTCTCTCTCACCTATCTTCTACGACAGATTTTAAGCAGTCAGACAGTCTACCACATATACATTAAATATATGTATACCAACAGATCTCTACCCACTCACGTGCACGCACATACAGTGACGACAGTTAAACACACAGACGTGGGAAAACTATAACAATGATTATATATATACTTTAGAACGAGCTGACCAACACGATTTCTAAGTTCAAGAGAGATTTTAATTATCATTTAAAATCTTCTCACAACACCAAAGAAATACATCAAGGGAAAACATATACAAATAGTCATAAAAATTCAAGAAAATGCTACAAGGATGATAGCCCGTTAGAATCTTAACTCTAGGTTTAGCCCACTGCCCCGTTAAGAGAACAGATGATGGCCCAAAGAGTTATAGATACATTGGGTTGAGTCTAAGAGGTTTCTTTCTTTCTCGTAAATGTATGAACAGAGTTGGATAATCTGATTTAGCCTAAGAAAAAGAAACTCTAGCATTTGTAACAAATTCTGCAGATTAAAAAAAGTTAAGACAGCAAATGGGTGACAATAATACAACGGTAAAATAACACTCAGACCTGCGTACACTCTTATTCATTCAGCCATGGCCATGTGCTCACAGTTATACTTACAGCTTTGCTCGCTGCCTCTGGGAACATAATTGTTGCGTGATAAATTCTCGCAACATCGTTTTGTTTCAATGTCTGTTTTATAACGCAAGGGCAACAACTGCTTGGAATTTATAGTCACTTTTCTCGGTAAGCATTTGTCTTCTCGCGTTGGTATCGAATGCAGTTAAGTTTGAGCTGTGGTCATTTTTGCGCTGGACTGCGCATGACTTGTCTTGTTGTTTGGTCGATCGGTTTCCGCCCACGACTAGTGGAGTGAGCGATTTGGAATGGCGAAAGAGATGCCTCGTTGAAGAGGGGATCTCCGCTATTTTTTTGTTCTGTCAAGGATGTGTAGTCCTCTTAATGGATATTTCGTTTATTCGAGATAATACCTCTAGTGTTTTCCCACATGTCGGGAGGCGTGATATTTCTGTGTATTTCATGAAAGCAAGGTAAATTGACTTTTTCATTAACTCTATCGATTTTGGGTCGTGAGCGATTTCGATTCATAGCCTGTCTCCGAAAGTCGTCGCCACGAGATTTTTTTTCCCAGCTCACATGTCGCTGCATTGTACTGCATCGGTTGATGCATGTACCAAGGACCATTACTTGCTACTTTGTTAAATGAATTAGGTTTGGAAAACCTTTATTATCTAGAGGATATTTTTGTGGACATTATTTATACTTCGGCAGACGTGTCTGTCTTGCTGAAGTCAAACTAAGGAGAGTGAACTGATCTCATACATCTGGTTATCTCCTGGCTGTTATAGAAAAGGATGGAGTTTTCCACCTGACTACATTTACAGCACTATGAAATATAACATGCATCTGACTCATCATTGTAATGCTGTCTACCGTCTATTGCTGTATTGAATGTTGCTGTGATAATGACTGTTTGATGTGCCTACACATTTGCGTAACCATTTTGTCACTGTGGCGTCCACAATAAATAATGAAGAAAAACGTCAACGGCTGTTTCAAGACTCATTGACTTTATACGTCGTGAGTTTACTGACGTCCTATGTGGATTGCCCTGTTATTGTTGTATGAACATTGTTTTGACTGAACACATCTACACACTACACAAAACCAGACATGCGGATACCATCCATCATCATATGGCATCACGCATCATTTGGTGGCCATAAGCTGGTTTGATTCTGGTACTAGCAAACACGGGGTCCCTTACCCACTTCATTTTCAACAAGAATTCATCAGCATCCTTCAAGAAATTAACATTCTTCAATACAGTCAACATCTTCAAAATTTTCAAAGTACTCGGCGTTGCCCGGTAAAAGTCAAAATTTCAATTTTTTGACGGAAACAAGAATTTGACAGTACCCGGCGTTGTTACATGTTGCCGGATAACTCGGACTGCTGTTATCTTTTACGCAAGTCAAGCAAGTTGCTGCTGTCAAGGTTCCAGTGCTGTCGTTTTTGTGAAGGTCAAGTGCCGGTTGAAACGGGTTGTTTTCTGAAGAAGGCCAAGTACCGATTTCCATCAACTTACTTTTGGATTAGAAGGTCAAGTGCCGAAACAACTCAACACACAGTACTTCAGAAGCTCTTGTACCATCGTGTTAGCAGTGGAAGCAGTTCAGATGTGCCATCATCGTTGGAGCTTCGCTCTTTAGGACGTTGATTGACATCCGTTTTTCTGCTGTTCGACGATTGGAAGCCTATAAGTTAAGTGGCCTGTTTGTATGTAAACTGTGCCCTTATACTTCTGCTGAGTCTTCTGTGTATCATCTCATTCTATATGTTATATGTTTATATGTTATTCGTATATTTATATGTTTATATTTCAGCGGGTTCTCGGTTGGGTGGTGTCTCCGTTAGATTATGCCACGTCATAGAGGTCGTCTATTGTGAGCGTTTTCTGTAGGGTAAGCAAACTTCCGATACTGGAATTTGCTAAGCGACTTCTGTTGCTATTTATGTTAGCTGTGATGACATGTTTTAATATTGTTTT
Organism: Oreohelix idahoensis; assembly: GCA_024509875.1. Taxonomy (NCBI): domain Eukaryota; kingdom Metazoa; phylum Mollusca; class Gastropoda; order Stylommatophora; family Oreohelicidae; genus Oreohelix; species Oreohelix idahoensis. The sequence goes on from JAMPIV010017179.1 coordinate 23,597, forward strand.
CGTTATTATTTCGCATTCTTTAGTTTTGTTTTGATTTGTTTGTATTTGTTAGCCTACTCTTGTCTATAATTTAGTTTCATACAACATTTTTGTTTATACACTGTGGTGTCATGTATTTTGTTTAATTATAGCGCAGATATCGTCACATTTTTTGTGATATTTCATTAATTTCTGCTTTATTTTTAGTTGATTTCTGCGAAAGTTTTTGTATTGTTGCTGATCTTTGTTATTGTTTACATTGTTATTGTTTACATTGTTTGTATTGTTTACATTTTCAATGTTTACATTCTGCATGTGTTTACATAGTCATTGTTTACAGTTATAGTAATTAGTTAATGGGCTATGCTAATGCACTGTTACTACTACACTGATGATAAATGAATGATGAATAGTGTCGTGCACTATTGAATGAGAAGTGCACTTATGATCAAGAATTGAGTGCTGATATTTCATATACAAGTTCTTTGATTGGAGACTTGTTTCCCACAGAGACTGGGATAATATAATGTGATGTGAATATACAAGTGCTTAATTAAGACTTGTTACACTTAGGTTTGAAATAAATTAGTTAATTATTTCAGGTTTTGGACTCATATGTTAGACAACATGTCTACATTTGAGCACTTTATTGAGCAGGGTAAATTGCTTGGCAAGACTGGTGATAAGTTAGAAGAATTTGCAACTGCTCGATATGATAAAGCAATGGAAGCTGAACAAAAGAAACTGCATATGGAAGCTGAACAAAAGAAACTGCAGATGCAGGTGGATGAAAAAAGATTCCAAATGGAAATGGAAAAACAAAAAAGGGAATCAGAAGCTGAGGAAAGAAAACTCCAGCTACAGCTAGAAGCTGAGAATAAAAGACTTGAAAAAGAGGCTGAGAATAAAAGACTTGAAAAAGAGGCTGAGAATAAAAGACTTGAAAAAGAGGCTGAAAATAAAAGACTTGAAAAAGAAGCTGAAAATGAAAGACTTCAAAAAGAGGCTCAGGCTGAGGAAAGAAGATTACAGAGAGAGTCTGATGAGAGGAAAGAGAAAGCAAAAATGGAACATGAAGAAAAGGTCTTAGCTTTAGAGTTGGAAAAATTGAAATTGACAAGCATGAGTAATGGTAATGATTCAAACAAGGGTTCATCTTCTGGTAAGGCTAATAATGATACTTTTAAGATTAAGTTACCAACATTTAGTCCTTCCAGTGATGACATAATGTTCTATCTGGACAGATTTGAACAAGCATGTACAGCTCATAACATAGACAAAGCAAAATATGTTTATCAGTTATCAGGGATACTGACAGGTAAAGCTCTAAGTATATTAAATATGGTGGATGAACCTGACAAGAACAATTATGAGGTTGTCAGGGCCGCTTTGTTAAAGAAATATCAGCTTAACGAAGACGGCTATCGTCTACAATTTAAAAACATGTTACCTGAAAATGGAGTTGAATTCTCCGAGTTTATTGCAAGAATACGCATTACTTTCTCACGATGGGTTGAACTATCTAAGACGGAAAAAACTTATGAAGGACTTATGGACTTAATACTTAGAGACAAAGTCATGTCGTCTGTCAATGAGTCTTTCCTTGCTTTCCTTCATGAACGTAAACCTAAAACAATAAAAGAAATGGAAGATTTCTGTTGCCAATACGTAACTGCGCACCCACACATAACCATGGGTAACTCTAAGGTGAAAGAAGGTTTACCAGTTGCTTCGGCAGCTCCGTATGGTCAAAACTTTGCTCGTAGATCCCAACAAAATTTTGATAGAAAGGGTAGCGGTAATTTCTGTCAAAATCATGGAAATCAATTTCATGGTGATTCTTCTTCGAAGAATTGGAGACAACCTGATAGTACTCGTTACTATCACCCTAATAATTATAGGCATTTCAAAAGAGGATATGGTAATAGAGGTTATTCCTGCCGAAGACCTCAGAACCAAACAAATAGATGTTCGCATCAATGTGAACATGATAGTAATCGTGGAAACTGGAATTCGAACCAGGATAACAATTACAATAGAGACAATAATAACTGCAGAGATAATAATAACTTTGATAACTTCAGAGGTAATAATAGTCGGGGTAGATCTCAACACAAAAAAAAGAGATATCAGCAGGCTAATGCTGTACAACAGGAAACTGAGGGAGCCTGTAATCATGGTGTTGATAATAAAAACTTTGACGCTGTCACTGGTTCTGCTTTTGACTTTGAGAGAGCAAACAAATGCCCCCAATGCAGTACTTTATTCGAACCGGGTACCATAACTACTTTGAGTTGTGGTCACCCACTTCCCGCTCTTCCTGCTGCTGTTGCGCATGACGGGAGGGGTTCTTTAATCCTACATAAGGGTCTTGTTAATGATACTCCGGTCTCACTACTTTTCGATTCCGGATGCACCACTATTGGTGTTAGACAATCGCTTGTAGATCCATCTTGTGCTACAGGAAGGGTTATTAAATGTGTCACATCTGGCGGCACTCTAGAAAAAAAATATCCTACTGCTGTAATTCGCATTGCCACTCCTTTCTTTACTGGAGATGTGCATGCTTGTCTCTTACCTAATCCTATTGCGGACCTTATTATTGGTCGTATTCACGGAGTTAGGGAGTGTACCCCACAGCAGATTGCTGCTTGGGAAGATAATAACATGCAAGCTACAAATGCAGTGGTTACAAGAGCACAAGTTCTACAAACACCCGAAACTTCACTGAATAGTGATAATGAAGTTGATAGCCAAGATAGTCACTTAGTAATCACTCGTGACTCTTTCATAAAATTGCAAGAAGAAGATCCTTCTTTAAAAAAATTCTTCGTTCTTGCGAAGAAAGGTGATCCGAATCAGGATACAAATAGAAAATCTTGGATTGCAATGAGAAACGGCGTACTTGTACGTATGGTACAAGATTCGACTACGTCGGCACATTCGCAAATTCTTGTTCCCAAGAGCATGAGAGTCCAAATATTACAACATGCTCATGACTCGCAATGTGCTGGACATATGGGTTTTTCCCGTACGAAGTCGAGAGTCCTTGCGGCTTTCTTTTGGCCTTTTGTCAATAAGGACATTCGTATTTACTGCCGATCATGCAAGGTATGTCAGGAGGTCAAATCTAGAGGACCACGACATGCTGCGCCTATCCAGGCTGCTGACATTCCTATTCGGCCGTTTCAGAAAATGGCCATAGATATTATTGGCCCTTTTAAGGTCAAGTCGGCCAGAGGACATCAGTTTATCCTTACATGTGTCGATATGTGCACACGTTGGCCAGAGGCTATTCCTCTTAAGAGCATATCTACTACAGATATCGCAGATGCTCTTTGGTTGATATTTTCTCGCTTGGGGTTCCCCAGAGAAATATTGTCAGACCATGGCACTCAACTCATATCTGACACTATGTCACAGGTAATGTCTACCTTACATATTGAACGATCTCTCAGTAGTATCTACCATCCTATGTCTAATGGGTTAGTTGAGCGTCTGAATAGAACGCTCAAGACTTTGCTTGGTAAGATAACTGAAGATCATCCTCAAGATTGGGACAGGGTTTTACCCGCGGCTCTCTTTGCCTATAGAGAAGTCCCTAATGAACACACAGGATTTTCTCCCTTCGAACTTGTCTTTGGCGCACGTCCACGCGGCCCTATGTCTTTATTACACGATCTCATCACTGCCGATGATATTAGCGATGAAACTCAATCCTCATATGAGTATGTCATTGCTCTTAGACAAAAGATCATTGAGGCATGTAAGCTAGCAACTGCTTCATCAGAAATTGCTAAAGAGAAGGCAAGACAGTTTGCTAACAAGAATAGATGTCTACGACAACTTTGTCCAGGTGACAAAGCATTCGTCCTACTCCCCAGTAGGGAAAATAGACTTCTTATTGCATGGAAAGGTCCGTATGCAATAGTCTCTCGGATTTCCGATGTTGACTATGTGGTCGATATTGATGGAAAGCATAAAACTTTCCACATAAACATGCTTTCGGAATTTCACGAACGTCCGGACTATTTGCTGCCTATTTTCCAGGCAACGGATGATGCTCCTGCACCTCACGGTCATTATTCATCCCTGTCTGTCATTCAGGATGAGGAAGCTACCTTCTCTGATGTCAACCTTCCCCTTCCAGTGGTTCCATTACATTCCACGGAATCTTGGAAAAACGTTTCTGTTTCTCCTAATCTTTCTGGTGACGAACATCGACAAGTCTCGTCGATGTTACAAACATTTCAGGATGTTCTCACTGACATTCCTGGACACACAGATGTCATAGAACATGACATAATTCTTACCGACAATAATCCAATTAGGGTTAGGCCGTATCCTATTCCTATACACTTTCAGTCGCAAGTGGAAAAGGAATTGGATGAAATGATTCAATTAAATATAATTGAACCATCGACTTCACCATATTCTTCTTCCATGGTTATTGTCCGGAAGAAGGATAAGAACATACGAATTTGCGTTGATTATCGCAAATTGAATCAGGTCACAAAGTTCGACGCTGAACCGATGCCTTTATTAGAAGATCTACTGATTAGACTTTCTAATTCTAGATTCTTCACTAAACTTGACTTGTCTAAAGGTTATTGGCAAGTGCCTTTAGCAGAGCATGCCAAACCTCTTACTGCTTTTTCTACACCTAGGGGTCTATTTCAATGGAATGTTATGCCTTTTGGTCTCATGAACGCCCCTGCCACTTTCGTTCGCATGATGCGTCGAATTCTGTCACATCGTTCGGATGTCATCGCATACTTAGATGACATCTGTCTCTTCAGTGATACCTGGGAAGATCACTATTTAGGGTTATATGACTTACTGTCCACTCTACGTGAGAATAATTTGACAGCAAAACCTTCTAAAGCTTTTGTTGGTTTTGGTGAAATCTCTTTCCTGGGTCATCGTGTTGGTCATGGTCTCTTGAAGACAGAAGACCACAATACTTCCAAAATACTGAACATCTCTGTTCCTAAAACGAAGAAACAAGTTAGGAGTCTCTTAGGTTTAATTCAATTTTATGGGAGATTTATTCCAAATTTATCTTCGATCATGGCACCTCTCTCAACATTGTTGAAGAAAGGTTCGCCTAATCTGGTCCGTTGGTCTGAAGAATGCCAATCTTCACTAGACCAAATCAAGAATATATTTTCTTCTCCTCCCATCTTAAGATTACCTACTCTTGATAGGACTTTTGTTCTTCGGAGTGATGCTTCATCCACTGGGATTGGAGCAGCACTGATGCAAGAATATGCAAATACTCTGCATCCTGTTATGTACATTTCTAGAAAACTAAATGCGGCAGAGAGGAACTACTCGGTTTTAGACCGTGAGTTGTTAGCGATGGTTTGGTCAATTCTAAAACTACAAAGATTCCTCCTGGGCGCACATTTCATTCTAGAGACTGATCAGAAAGCTCTTACAGCTATTCAGACTAAGAATTTGAAGAGTTCGAGATCCACTCGATATGCTATAGCTCTTCAACCTTTTCACTTCACGGTACGAGCTATCCGTGGTGCGGATAATGTGATGGCTGACATTTTGTCTAGATGCCCACATGACTCCAACTAATACTTCTGTCCTATATTTCTATATATTACAGAGTCATAACACACCTATATTTCTACAATAGATTAGCACATCTGTACTTACTTTATATGTACACACTATCGTGCTTTGTTGTCATCTTCTTCTGTTCGTTTTTTAAGATGATAGAGGAGGACTGAGTAGTTAATATAAGGGCCGTTAGTTTACTAAACAGCCACAATTATTAATAATGTATTGTACCTTATGAAGCATATTAGTTATTAATTAGCATTATATTGCTTGTACTTTCTCAGAATGTCATTGTTGAGCTGAGGACTTACCTTACGAGTTCTAGATTGTGTACTTACCCTCGGAATACCAGAGCATATATCCTGGATCGTCATGTAGTTTAACTTTACTATGTACTTATGTCATTACATGTCAAAGAATGTACTATTTAAATTTTCCTATCAGATTTGTACATCCATTTTTAAAGACAATATTAGAGTATGCTGTTTAATGATGATTATAGTAACTTGCATACGTATATTGTGTTTACATGCTAACGTGATGTGTGTTGGTGACACCTCCCCGATGTGAATATTTTTTGAGACATATTTATTTTTCTGTTGAGGTATATCCTCACCAGACACTCTATAATTAGCCTATTGTTTGGCAATTTAATTAATTATCAGCGCATAATTCGTGCGTTTTGAGCCGCTTATCGCTTGCTCTTTGATATTGAAAAAAAAAATATGTTCCACATTTTTTTTTTTATCGGGAGGAGGTGGTGATATGTTGCGTGATAAATTCTCGCAACATCGTTTTGTTTCAATGTCTGTTTTATAACGCAAGGGCAACAACTGCTTGGAATTTATAGTCACTTTTCTCGGTAAGCATTTGTCTTCTCGCGTTGGTATCGAATGCAGTTAAGTTTGAGCTGTGGTCATTTTTGCGCTGGACTGCGCATGACTTGTCTTGTTGTTTGGTCGATCGGTTTCCGCCCACGACTAGTGGAGTGAGCGATTTGGAATGGCGAAAGAGATGCCTCGTTGAAGAGGGGATCTCCGCTATTTTTTTGTTCTGTCAAGGATGTGTAGTCCTCTTAATGGATATTTCGTTTATTCGAGATAATACCTCTAGTGTTTTCCCACATGTCGGGAGGCGTGATATTTCTGTGTATTTCATGAAAGCAAGGTAAATTGACTTTTTCATTAACTCTATCGATTTTGGGTCGTGAGCGATTTCGATTCATAGCCTGTCTCCGAAAGTCGTCGCCACGAGATGTTTTTTCCCAGCTCACATGTCGCTGCATTGTACTGCATCGGTTGATGCATGTACCAAGGACCATTACTTGCTACTTTGTTAAATGAATTAGGTTTGGAAAACCTTTATTATCTAGAGGATATTTTTGTGGACATTATTTATACTTCGGCAGACGTGTCTGTCTTGCTGAAGTCAAACTAAGGAGAGTGAACTGATCTCATACATCTGGTTATCTCCTGGCTGTTATAGAAAAGGATGGAGTTTTCCACCTGACTACATTTACAGCACTATGAAATATAACATGCATCTGACTCATCATTGTAATGCTGTCTACCGTCTATTGCTGTATTGAATGTTGCTGTGATAATGACTGTTTGATGTGCCTACACATTTGCGTAACCATTTTGTCACTGTGGCGTCCACAATAAATAATGAAGAAAAACGTCAACGGCTGTTTCAAGACTCATTGACTTTATACGTCGTGAGTTTACTGACGTCCTATGTGGATTGCCCTGTTATTGTTGTATGAACATTGTTTTGACTGAACACATCTACACACTACACAAAACCAGACATGCGGATACCATCCATCATCATATGGCATCACGCATCAATAATAAATTCTTGGACCTTCACACAGACCCGTAAATGCAGTTCTCGACCAAGAAATCCCCAGTTCCAACAAGACGTACTGAATTTCTCTGTCTCAGGGAACGATTCCTTGGGTGTTCTTATTTTTCGGATGTCTGTTAAGTCACATAAAATTTGCCCAGGCACGAAAGTTAGCAGAGCACAATGTCATTAGCTTTGGTTTCTAGAATTTAAGGAATGTCAGATCGGTGTCTACTTTCAGGAAGGTACTATATTTGGTCACCACAATACTAGTCAAAAACTCTGTCGGAATGTTAATGTTATTCTTGTAACTATTCTCGCCGCCAGGCAGCATGTACATTTAAATTTGTGGAGCAATATGAACTGGCTCAAAAGCTCAATATATATTTCTAGTCTTTAGAAACCGTTAGTGGGAGTCGTATTACTGTCTCTCTCTGATGGCATATGCACTGTCAGACCAGTGTTACTTGAAAATAAAACCCACGTGGTTAAAGATAGGAAATGTCTATGCTTCTCACAAATATGTCTCTCATGCTACTAAACGCTGGCCAGTTGGGATCACCCCAATAATCACTGAATGAAGAAAAACAACATATAATATAATATACAGAATATGTACTCGTTATAACTTTACATTTTAAACGGCAAGCCTACAACTTGACTTATTATTTAAAACTTCCCGTGAAGTAAGTTATATAAAAATCGATCATCAGGAATTAGGAATATCTGCATATTCCGTCAATATTCACTGATGTCGCATCTAGCATTTATCAGTTAGTTTAGAAAAAGATACTCGACTGAGTAGTTAGCAGTTAACTAAATTCATTATAGTTACATGTTTGTTAAGCTAGAAATATAATTTTTTCTGCTTTCCACTGTATGCGACACTAGAAAATATTACCGACTTATAAATTGATCGCACTGCACAAATCTAACTAGTGAAATAACACTTTAACCACTTCACAAAATATTAGATAATATATATTAATCTCACCCCAGAACTACGGTAACACCACGACTAGGATAATTCACTAGATAGGTAGTTAGAAGCTCGTCAGAAATCTGACGAGAACTATGAAATACGCTATGCAAGCTTCATTCGCTAGCACGCGTGTTTCCGTCTACTGAAAATATTGAAAACTGAAATGAAATCAGATTTCAGCTCCTGGGTGGATATTTGAAAACAGGGGCAAACAATCCCACATTTTCTCAAACTCCGAAATCATCTCCCCTTTTACGTGTAAAACACCTACGTCAGCTTAACGCGTGACGTAACTGCCACCAGTGACCGAGAACTGCGCATGACAGTTGCAAATCTCAGACAACCGTCTACCAGGCATGGGCGATTTTCACGCTTTCGCCGGAGCTATTTGACGAAACGCTCGCGGTTTACTGAAAAATGCAGACACTCGGTCTGCTTGCCATGTCCCGTGGAGTGAATTGTCACACTACCGGCCCAGAACTCAGCCGTAGAAAACACTGTCCCCGGGGAAACTGCAGACAGCTGTCGGCTCTCCGGTCTGACGGAATGCATTATAACACTTTTCGTCTGTCTGACATCTATGTAATAGAATTATGTATCCCAGTATGAGAAAAAACACAAGGTAAAGTTTGAGAATACTGAAGAAAATATTTTTCGCAAACGAGTGATGCGAAAAATACAGGAAAAAACAAGTAAGGAAAGATAATAAAATAAAGGATGCGGGTGAGAGAATAGGAAGAAGATGTAGGCAATTTAATGATATAAAGACCTACGTGACAGTATTCTTATTTTGATATCATTGTCTGTCCCTCCAACTTTGTCTATATTACTGCCAAAATGTGGGTACGATTCTAGATTATAGGAATGACAGATAACGAGAGGAAACCCGAGGTCTGTAAACAGTAAGTAAATAAATATTAAACACATAAAGGTATGTTTCAGGCACTGGTGAGAAAATAAAGAATTAGAAAACTAGACAACAGAAAAACATCAGAAGTGAATGAATTACCGGAGAATCGAACCCATGACCTTCCGAACGGCACCACCGCATAGCTAAAGACGTGTATCACACTATCCTGTCTGCCAACTACACCAGCTAGGCGGTAGGGCCGTTCGGAAGGTCTTGGAAGCTAAAAATCAATCCGAGACACCAGATTATCCGGTAAGCGACCCACTTCTGTGGTTTTTCTGTTGTCTAGTTTTCTACTTCTTTATTTTCTCACAAGTGCCCGAAACATACCTTTATGAGTGTAATATTTGTTTATTATAAGAATGACCATCGGAATAGGCGACTCCTACCCATATAGCTCAACCCGTCTGGGCCTGTCAGACTCCTTTCCATCACATGATCACACGGAATCCTTCCTGTATTCAGTGTTAACTGTTTTCCAGAAGTGAGTCTAAAATTACCTGTAGCTATTACAAACTCATTTGCAATTATCTTTACTGTTATGGCTGGGTGCTGTTTCTTGAACACTTCAGCCGTTGTTGTCGCTAATTAAATTACACTAGTAACAGGTAAAAAACAAATATGAAGGTAGTCAAAGAGCAAATACGGCCTTTAGGGGTGTGGTAAACTTCTAAATACAATATCTAAATTAGATTATAACAGTATAGTGCATAAAGTCACAGATAAGAAAGTACTAAAAATTTTCGGCGAGAATCGTAAGTTGTCGCCTACGCCTTCAGCGTATTATTTGATAACGCAATGGCCGAACCAAAAGGGTACCCTACTTTTCAAATTCGTCATTGAGACAAACGTTCCACTTCCCTAGGTCAACTAAGTATTTGCCTAACATATATTGTAGAGGGGAGGGGAAACGGAGAAAACCCAACGCAAATCACGTCTCACATTGTTCTAAAAATAAAACTACTTGCTAGTATTGCTTTCAAATTACGATGAAAAAGTTAGAAAAAGTGGACACTACGATCATGAAAACACGCTTAGCTCTTATTGCGAATGACATAAACTCTCGTAATTAGCTTGAAAGTACATGAGAAAAGAATTGAACGGGAGGTAGTTTAAAAATCAACAACTAACATGGAAAAAAATATGGAATATTGAACCAAGCCGCTTAGCCCCATAAAAATCATATATTCGTGTACCTGAAGATTGGCTGACTAAGAATATGTTATAATTATCTAAATAGTCCATTAGATAATCAAATATTGGTAATAATACATAGAGAATCAGAGATACTGTCAATTCAGGTCATATCTGCTTAATTTGGATAGCATATTTTTTTTGGAAAAAAATTAGGTGAAAGATAGGCTAAGATAGTACGATGAAGGGGATTGGGTGGAATTTGAAGTGAGGCGAAATATTATTGGCCGACCTCGTACTAAACATATATTACCCGAGTAACGTAGTAGAAAGTTGAATTGTATTTTTGAAAGACTTTGTTTACAAGTAAAATAAGGATAATCATTGGCCAGAGTAGTTGATATTGGGGGAAAAGCAATAGGTGAGGACGCCATTTTATAACAAAATTTTGCCAAGGAGCGATGAGAGCAGGCTTGTGCTGTGTAAACAATATTTCTCAAAAGCCTGGACAGAACGGCAGATCGAAAGTGTGCCAGTCATCGTTCACTTGTGTATTTCATTGAATAAATGTGGTAAGATTGACTTTATTAACATGTATCTAGAATAAAAATTGAATGTGAGATAATAATGTATGACTATAAGTAAGTGGGTCTGTAGCAAACTTAGGCAGAGCCTAGAGATTGATCCACCATGTGGTAGACTATCAGAGAGGTGTTAGACTACAAGAAAATATGTATGATTGTCATCAAGGAGCATAACACCTATCCTATTGTATGGAAAAGATTACAGCTGGAATTGCAGTGGCGTTGTAACTATTAGGGGAGAGGAATACTGGTGTACATTGTCACATCAAAAGATAATGGTGGCATAGGTTGGTATAAAGCTATGACCCTTTTCGTTTGTTTGTAATGTACCTGTACTTAAATGTGGAATAGTATTGTATACTAGGTATAAAGAAGGATGCATAACCTTCACATTTCAGGGTCCTGGGTACTGACGTTAATGTAGTACCAAACGCTTGAGAACTGCTCGATTCAGGACTCTGTCTATATACTTCGAGCCCATGCTAGTGGCCATTGCCTATCAAACAGGTGGAACAGATTGTCAAGAGAGCAGAGGAAACGATCTACCTGTATTCTCCTGCCAAGTTAAAGTTCTTGTTCGGCACCTGGCAGCTCAACTTAAAAGAACTAGAAAGTGATAGTGAAGAAAACTGTGAATAGTTATTAATATTTCCACAAGTGACAAACGAAAACAAACTTAAAGGGAGTGATTATAACCAACAACCTATTGTTGATACCAGTATTACCTCAAAGTAGAAGAATACAACTACACACTTATATTAGAATAATATTGTATGTATGGACAGAAGATCTACTGTGTTATTGGACTGTTGTAAATGATTCTTTTGATTTCACTTTTGATTGTCAGTCCTGGTTCAAAATAAATTAGAATCAGGATAATAAATTGTAAAAAATTCTATTTACATAAATTTCAACCACTGTCTTAAATAAGATAGCCTTTTAAAGTGTCGTTTGTATGTTATTGTTGTAATACTGTTGGTTGTTGTGGATAATAAACTATTTGTTTGTATGTTAGTTGGTTATTGCACACTACACTCTACATTCATAACCCTAGACACTACACGAAGTCATTTTAATAATAATATAGATTAATTTTGAATGAGATCAAAAGGGTGGTAGCGGAAAGGTACTCTGAAAAGTTTACAATACTATTTGTTAACTTCAGGGACCTTCATAGCTGATCTCATTCAATACAATAATAATACATAACAACAATTCATAACATCAAAACCCACCACAAGGGGAGTGAAGTGTTAGAGGCTTAGCCATTCTAGGTCCAGCTTTTTTAATGAGAGGTGACCAGTTCCCTTCCTCGCTGCCTTTGCCTTCCCTAACTAAGAGCAGAGAAAGGTATCCATTTACAGCTGGACACCACCAGTTGTCGAACCCGCGACCTCGGTAACTGTAGTTTTTTTTTTTTTTTAATCAGCGGCACTTGGGCTTTCTGCCCTTCGGCCCAATGACATGTCATTGCGAGGCTGGGGAACCTGAGGACTTTCTTTCCAACCCGGTCAGGAGCTTCGCTCCTTCCCATCCACAGAGGGTTTATCACAGGAGCCGTTCACGCTACTCAGTCAAATTTCCGGTCGTAAACATTTCTTCAAACGCTGACACCCGGGTTTGAACCATGAACACCTGGTCGCCAGTACAACGCCGAAGCCATTACACCAGCGCGGCTCCCGTAACTGTAGTTAAAATTTATATTGTGCTATATAGGCATAATTAAAAGTCGTAAGAGTCGGATTTACTTTCACCGCAAAAAAATAAAATTGCTCACCATTACTCCTGTTTATGACCTTGACTGAGGTCATCGACCGAGAAGAATTTATACTTAGAAGCATTGAAATGGACTTCTGCTTGTTTTCCCTTGACCTACCCATCATCCCTACATCCAACGATATCCCCTGCCTACATTTCCTGACAAGTGCAGTGCCTACATCTGTGTTGTTTTATGGCTACAGTACGTGTTCCAGTCAGCTAATGCCAGAAAAAGGCACCTTCCACTCGCGGCTACTGCAGTGTGTGTATGTTCTCAACGTGCCCTCGTCCAGGTCTGCCAGTTGCTAGCGGTCTTATAAACTCATCTACCAACCGCACCACACGGTTGGATTAATTTAAATAGCGTGTTCCGTTTTTGTTCCTCTGTCTTTGCCTTTTCTTGCACGTTCTTTCATGTTTGTTCCTTTTCTCTTTCTATCTTTGTTGCTTTCACATTTTAATTTTTGTATACACGTCCCAACACTTTTTATTTTTTTTTTAAGTTACCCCTTGGTAAAGTCAGGTCTATTGACTTTATTGTGTAAAATATGTTTGATCTCGGCCCTGGCTTAGACACTTTGATCTTAGCCTAAAGGCCGAGAAGCGATAGCAAATGTATCGTCTCAGTGTTGTATATTTACATATTTAGGTACATTGGAAAACAACACAATAGCAGAAATATTTTTTTTTTTAAAGTTTTGCCTCGTTATAGCGAGGCGCGTCCCGTTCAACCTAGTCGGTTATATTAGGGCGCATGTCCAAACATAAAAGACTCTTAGGTCTGAAGTATTGGTCATCATCATCTCATCTCAACCCATAACCCGTCATGGGTCGTAGGGGTGCCATGGTGGAAGCATCAGCAGACATGGTCCTCCACTGCTCTCTATTCTCAGCAATGCGTACAAGTGTGGTCAACACTAGTACAAATGTTATTCCAAGAATTTTATATATATAACCAATATGGTCATGTAGTGATGTTTTCTATAGCAATGCATTTTACACGGTGAGGTCGCCAGTCACAAGCACAACCTCACATTGATTGCCTGTTTGGACATGCCTATAGGAGCAGAAGTTACATTAATTCTTTTTTGTGCTTAGAGAACCCCCTGAAATTTCACGATGCAGCTTAAAACTAACATATTTTTATTTTCAAAAGTATTTATAGGTTTTTCCCCCTGTAATTTTGTTATTGGCAAGAGTTTTATACCCTTGTTGTTTGAACTTTGAAAAAGAATAATTAAGCAGTGGTTTTGCTGGCTAGTTTCTGATGATTGAGACCTACCACAAGAGTTTACACACTGCCTAAATTATTCTCATTGATGCCATTTCTATGCGTCTGTGATGTCCACTTCTTATTTCTTTGTCTGTGCAGCGTCTTGACTGAGGTAATCCTTGAAAGGGTCGGCTTTAGTAATTGCGGGGCCCGATTTGGACTATTCTAGTAGGGCCCCCCTGGACTTAACAGTTTTGTTTTAAGACGTTTTATGTCAAGATATGATTAAATTGGTTAAAAAATCCCACGGCAGTTGTAAATCGTAAAGAGTAGGCCATACGGCCGCTGCTCTGACAAAATTTAAAAAATTAGAAATCTACCCACCACTCAAATATTTATAGAATGTGCGATTCCTGTATACACACGTTGGGATTCTCGCCGGTGCTACGGAGTTCGTGCACTATGCTGAGATTCACCTTGTGTGATCTAAAGAAGGAAATCGGAGTACTGATGAAGTTGTCCGTGTGCAATGAAGATAGTCCTTAAAACCAAACCAAACCAAACCAAACCAAACCAAATGTCAAAAATAGAACTAATACCTTGTATGTATAGATATTGTTTCACTTTTAATACAGTGTAATAACATATATACCCGATATCTAATTTGAAATAATCTTTATTATTTAATTGTTTCGAAGCTAAGGGTGAGAACCCGAGTGAGGGGCCCGATTGCTCAAATCGGCCTAAGGCTGGCCCTGATGAGATCGTTACAGGACACTGGCACCTGCCTTCTTGATACCTATTTGTCTCCCATTATGTGTCATTCCTGCTGACCTTCTCTTAGTGACATGTCATTTATTAGTGACGAGATGTTGGTCTATTTTTAGTGACGAAATTCTGATATCTCTTGGCTTCGAGACGTTAAGATATTTCTTAGTAAGTGAGATTTTTCTTATTGAGGAGATATTGAAATATTTCATTGTGACGAGATAATGCGATATTTCTTAGTGACGAGATATTGAGAAATTTCTTAGTGACGAGATATTGTGATTATCATATTTGTCAGTGACGACATGTGATATTCCAAAGTGACGAGACATTGTGATATCTATCATATTTATCAGTGACGGCATGTGATATTTCCTGGGTGACGAGATATTGTGATATCTATCATTTTATCAGTGACGGCATATGATATTTTTTAGTGACGAGATATTGTGATATTTCTTAGTGACGAGATGTAGAGATTGTTTTTTAGTGATACGAAATGAAGCTACACCATGAAGAGATATTATGACATCTCTCAGTTTAGATATTTTATATTCTAGTATAGATATTTTAATCCAATACAAACGTTAGAATCTTCAACTAAAATGTGAAGTCAGTCTTATTGTATGGCTACGAAACATCAAGAAGGAAAAAAAAAAACACACACACACACAAGCTAACTACAGACTTTCATAAAACGGTGCTTGCGTAGAACAGATGGATTGAAATGGTATGACCATGATATCTGATGTGGGACGGTGACACGAACCTGACAAGCACCAGTGGAACAGTATACGAGAGGAAGTCGCTGGCAATGGATGGAACACACACTGAGGAAACCTGTTGATAGTATTACAAGGCAGTCCTTGTTGTTAAATACCCAGGGTAAGGGAGGTAGATGGAGACGGAAGAACGCAACCATAGAGAAATCTGGAAACAGGTATAGCAGGAATGAGGAAGAACTGGAGAGGCCTTGAGCGGATGGCACGGGACTTAGCATGATTTAGTTTGGTTTTAAGGTCCATATTCATTACACATGGACAACTCCATCAGTGATCCGATTTCCTCCCTTAGATCACACCAGGACGATCTCAGCACAGTGCACGAACTCGTAGCACCGGCGAGAATCCCAATGTGTGTATACATGAATCACACATTCTATAAATATTTTTGTGGTGGTTAGGTTGCTAATTTTTAAATTTTGTCAGGGCAGCGGCCTTATAGCCTACTCTTTACGATTTACAACTGCCACGGAGTGTTTAACGTGCGCAACTTGCACTAGGGACCTCCTATTTTTTTCATCCTTATCCGAGAAGGCTAGGCATCCGATCTCACTACCGAGGAGACCAGGGGGGAGTATGACATCATTAGGACCACTGGTTCTGAAAATAAAAAAATTCCATAAATTATATTCCATCTACTGGCAATCGAATCCGGTACCATTAGAATTCGAAGCGGACGCCATACTTCTTAGCCACTCCGACCCCCTTAACTTTGTTAGTTGAACAGCATGGGTTAGCTGAAGGCCAGTGCTCAGTGGGGAGCTTACGGGTGATGTATATCATGATAAATCTCTTATTGAAGATGTATTGATATATCTGTTATTGATGAGCTATTGAGACCTCTCTTAGTGACGAGATGTTGAAAAATTTGATGAGATTTCTATTCATGTGGTATCGAAGGTGTCC
Organism: Oreohelix idahoensis; assembly: GCA_024509875.1. Classification (NCBI taxonomy): domain Eukaryota; kingdom Metazoa; phylum Mollusca; class Gastropoda; order Stylommatophora; family Oreohelicidae; genus Oreohelix; species Oreohelix idahoensis. Next base: position 40,035 of record JAMPIV010017179.1, read on the forward strand.
TATTGACTTGAGACTGGGGGCCTCCTGTGGTGACGTAATCATGGAGACCTCTCGTGGCGACCTAATATGAGTCACGGAATGCGCTTTTCGATTCCCCCCCCCCCCCCCCCCCCTTCCTTTTTCAGTGAGTACGCAAAGTAAAGGTATAACGCACTGGAATCTCACATGATCACATTTCATTGGGTGGCGTTTTCGCTGCACGTTCTTATTGATCCCTGGTGCTTGAGCGAGTGAGAAATAGTGCATGTGACCGGTGAGCCACGCACACAGCTAGATATGTCACCGATCGAAAGAGCTCACTGCTGACCATAACTCCGGTTTTCCTCACCTACGGGAAAGTAAATTGATTCTCTCCTTCCCTCATCCCTCTCGCTCCATATTTCTGTTGCTTTCTTTACTTTACTTTTTTAAATTTCTACCTCTCTTTCACCGCACTGCAATTCCCATCTTATTTTCCTTGTGGATAGCCACGGTGATTAAACGTTGTCTGCAGATGTGTGCTAGCTGTTGAGAGATGTGTGCTGTTACGGAGCAGTGACCAATACCGGCTTCAGTAAACGTGCTTGTATAGAACCACGCCAGCATTTCGTGAACTGTATACAGACAGATCTTGTTTTCGGGGATGTAAGAGCTACATTAACTTAATGATTTTAAAAAAAAATTTTATTTGGTTAATTATACTAGCTTTTAGGTAATTTCCTATCTTTCGTACCTTTTTGGTCCGCAGTGAATATATGTAGTTAGGTGTTGTTTCGTAGCAGTTAGGGTTACGATTAGGGTTAGGATTAGTATTATGGTTAACACTAACCCTAACACAAACCCTAACCCTAATCCTTACCCTAATTCTAACCTTAACTCTTTGACTCCGGAACAACGCTCAGAGCGTTGGTCAGATTTGACAGCCGTGCCAAAACAACTCTCTGAGCGCTGTTTTTAGTCTATCATGAATTAAAATTACGGCACAGGGTGGAAAATAATTGCGGAGTCAAAGAGTTAATCCTAACCCTAAGCGCTACGAAACAACACCTAACTATACATATTCACTGCGGAGCAAAAAGGTACGAAAGATAGGAAATTACCAGCTTTTAAGTACTCGGCGTTGCTTGGCTCTTTAAAAAAAAAAAAAAAAACTTTCCAGTTAGAACATTGCGATTTCTGACAATTGTAAAAATTTAAACTACGATGTTTCTAATAATTCATTTTGCTATTTACTTTCACTCGCAACGTCATATCGCAGCATTAATTACATATTGTAGTGGTTAATTGAGCGTCCAATTGACAGAGTGGTTAGAGCCCTGGTCTCTGGCGGTAAAGGTACCGTGTTCGAATCACGGTACCGACACGCTCGTCTACCCAGCTGTAAATGGGTACCTGACTTTGAGTTAGGGAAGGAAAAGGCAACGAGGAAGGGAACTGACCACCCCACCTCTCGATGCTGGTGAAGTCTCTAACACTTATCTACACTATGGTAGTATCTGCTATGGGACTATCTTTACCTAGTGGTTAATCGAATGTTTCTATTTGTTCGATTTTCAAAAGATTTGTGCTTAAGTACGCTTCTTATGGTGCTCAAAAATGATTTTTTTTTTTTTTTTTTTTTTTTTTTTTTTAAAGAAAAGAAACAGGAAAATAAAGTCTGATAGGGTTAGGGTTTGAAGGACACGGATATATATTTAATTTCATACTTTTCATTCACAGTTTTCAAAGATGTCATTAATGTCGTTATATATTTACTTGTTTATTTTTGGTTTATTTATGTGTTGCATAAATATTTCCCAATACTCAGATGCATATTGATAAGTTTTGGAGAATCTATGATACAGTTTTTAGTACCTTCTGTGTTGCCACCATAATCTGTGATACAGTTTTTAGTACCTTCTGTGTTGCCACCATAATCTGTGATACAGTTTTTAGTACCTTCTGTGTTGCCACCATAATCTGTGATACAGTTTTTAGTACCTTCTGTGTTGCCACCATAATCTGTGATACAGTTTTTAGTACCTTCTGTGTTGCCACCATCTCAGCTATGAAATTAGAGGTATCGTCAGTAAAGCTATATTATCTATTTATTTTCTATTTTATAATTAATATCACTGTTCCTAATTTTTCATTTGGTCCTTTGGAATCGTTTATATATACTGAGATGATATTCTTTTTCTTTAACATTTGTTGTACCTATATATTTCCTGGCTATGCTTTTATTAGATTCACTGTCCTTTTGTTTTAATCTGAGTATTTCTGCCAGGTGGTAATCGGTGTCTGGCTCACTGAATTTCTAAGGTGATACCTCTGATGTATAATTAACAAAGTAAAGACAGTCCTATAGAAGATAACGCTTTCGGGGAATAAAGTCTTAAGGACTTGGCCTATTCCAGGTCTCAGCTTTATGAAATGGAGTGACCAGTTCCCATTCTTGCTGCGTTTGCATTCCCTAACATGACAGCAGGGTCATGCACCCATTTTTATTAACAGCTGCTACCTGGTCTCGAATCCAGTCCATTTATCTCGAGAAACATGCGCTCTGACCACTTTACCACCAGGTATTCTAGTTCCCTTACATTTTTCCACCTCGTTGAGCATCTGCTAATATTCATATTACTATTCCGAACTGTTGCTGATGCCTAACAAACGCTGCATATGCTCGGTGAGTCTAGTCTAACATCACTTTGGTCAGTTAATGTAATAACAGTTTCTTCCTTTCTAATGGTGTTACTCCCAAAGCAACATCTTGTGCTTCTGTTGGGGTTGATCTGGTTGCTCCTGTTTGTATACGATGCTTGGTCGACTCCTAACGTAATCTTAGTTACTGCATGCCGCGGAGTTGTATGTGTAGTGGATTTTGATGGTATTGTATGGTTGATGTTACCTAGTGTGATGTATGAGGTCAGCTGTGAAGGCTCCTGAGATAAATGTAGATGTGAATTACAGAAGGCCCTTCTTACTACCACTTACGACCTCACACATATCTTTTTTACTAATGAATGTAGCTACGTTAAAAGTCTAGGGTACTGATATGTAATGTGTTGTGGTAGATTACACACACACACACACACACACACACACACACACACACACACACACACACACACACACACACACACACACACACACACACACACACACACACACACACACACACACACACACACACACACACACACACACACACACACACACACACACACACACACACACACACACACACACACACACACACACACACACACACACACACACACACACACACACACACACACACACACACACACACACACACACACACACACACACACACACACACACACACACACACACACACACACACACACACACACACACACACACACACACACACACACACACACACACACACACACACACACACACACACACACACACACACACACACACACACACACACACACACACACACACACACACACACACACACACACACACACACACACACACACACACACACACACACACACACACACACACACACACACACACACACACACACACACACACACACACACACACACAACACACACACACACACACACACACACACACACACACACACACACACACACACACACACACACACACACACACACACACACACACACACACACACACACACACACACACACACACACACACATACACACACACAGAGAGATATTTAATAAGTCTAATAATATTAATAAACTTTATAACACACTGAACTAACTCAGGCTGTTTTAGTTTTAAAATTTAAATCTTTTGATAAATTTATTTGTTCTGAACCAAATGTTTAGTTGGTCAGAACATAAGAAATATTATGGAGTTATAAATGGAATGCATAATCATATGACATAATAAAATGGAATGTGTGTACCTAATTATTTCAAATGACTGGTTAATAATAATTATATTAAGATAGTCCCAGGAGAACTTATTACTAGATATGCTGTTGGGGTGGTGTCATCACTCCCAGTCTATGACTACCAAACATTGTCCATTGACTTAGGGGATGAATACATGGTTTATTTTCCCACAATGGTATGTCTTTATTAGATGGTGAATTAGTTGGTGGATTAGTTGATAAGTTAGTTGATAATTCGTTGGTAATTCGTTGGTGAATTTGTTGGTGAATGTCCAGCAGGCCAGATCTCACTTATCTCGACTGCATCGATCTTGTACAGGAGTCTGGTGGCCCTTCCTCTCCGTGCTGGAGTACAATATTCTGCTGCTCTGACACAATGTTAGACTGCACTGGTCCACACTTGTGTATATCACTACAGCATTTGGCACCGCTTTGTTGCCAAACAGAAACTCACAATTCTGAAACAAAAGTATTGGGTCATGTGTCAGAACTCTACCTCCTGAGCCACTTCTGCACACAACACTACACAACAACACCACACAGACTGGGTCAGATCTCTCTGACCACACAGCACATCTTACCCAGTATGTTTTCACATAGTACTAGTTCCCCAAGACTACATTGCATCTGAGATATGTTCAATAGCTTCCTGCTATTGAATAAGATAGGTGATATGTTCCACTGATCTCAACACTAGATCCTTTTTCATAGTTTTATTTAGGCGTTCCTATATATTTTCTTTGTATGTATGTCTCTAGACCCTGAACTTGGGCTGGGGACCTAGAGCGAACACTTACTTGTCGTAATCATTTTTATGATATGGCAGTATCAATCACTCGAATTATTAAAATATACAAAATAAATATTGTTCATTCTTACCAGAATTCAGAATTGAGAACACAGTTAAATTTGCTAGCAAAACTCAGCTGAGCTGCTGGCTGTATGATGGCGTCCCACTATATTTGTATTCTTCTGGAATCAACACCACTATTAATTTAAACTGCGTCTCTGAACAGACTTATGTCAAATGGCAAAATTTCACATCTCTGTCCCGCTACTATAAAATGCGTCGACCAATCGCCGACTTCCCCCCTAACTTTCAAATCTACAACCAAAAGTCACTTCAGTCAGATCTCAGTCAAGTATGTATTACGGTCTGTTAGTCCGTCTGTCTCTACTTGTTTTTTCATAAAAAACACGCTTGGTTCTACATGCATTTCCTACACGAATCTGCCTCCTAAGTTATTTTTAGCTACAATTCTCCACCATTTCCCCTCTCTTTAATTACAGCTCGATTTTTACGTTTGCATGCTCAAGGCCAACATTTTTGAAACTTTAGTGACATTGTTTAACAGTGCAGTCGCTCGTCTGATATGAACAATACAGTCTGTTGTCAATATCTTCCTTATTATCTATCCGTCTGTATAAATGAAATCATATTATTTCTCTGCTCAAGATGGGCTATCAAACTAGCTAGGTTTTATTTTCATAACTCTATTATTAAGAAAAAACATTTTTTTTTCAAGTTTAGTTTTTGAAATTTGTTCGAGAACCTTCTCTCATGTGTTTTGCCGCGGCATTCAAATAAAGACCAAGTATCGAAAAACGTCCAAGAAATGACTGTCTCGAATAAGAGCTAAGGTCCTTTTCTTGTCCATTTCCTTACTTTGTGTCAGCTAGGGACGTGAATTTATTTCCTTTCATCCCCAATTGCGTCTTTTTGCCGTTCGAACTTCAAACACGTGTTCAGTCATATCTTTCCTTTTTTGGTCTCCGTTTCATTCCCCCCGTCTACAAAAGGTAAACGTTCCATCTGCACGTCTAACTAGATAATTTGAATGGTGGCAGGAAAGGCGGGCATGGGCGAGCATGTCTCCTAGTATCTTACGCATTATTTTTATCCCTACATTTTATCGTTAATTTTGGAGATATTTTAACGTTGTATCATGGTAAATTCATCACACATCTCCCCACCTGAGAACATGCACTACGGCAAGTTCCAAAACCAGTGATACACATAGATAAAATTACTCCTCACGCCTACCACTACCCTAATTTTGAGCAAAGGGGTGCCGACTGAGGAAATCTGCACCGACATTCAATGATCGCACGTCCTTTTTTGTTTGTGGTCTAGGTGCTCTCTGCAGTTTTTCCAAGTTCTTGGGATCAGGGGTCATGTTACCCTGATATACAGTGTGTCCCAAGAATTCCAACTCTTTGCATCCAGTACAACATTTTGTTGGCCTAGCAGTTAAGTTCGCCTCCCTAAGCCTATCAAATAACATTTTTAGAGCGTCAATGTGTTCTTCAAATGTCTCTGTGGCGACGAGAATATCATCCATGAAATTCGTGATACATGGGTTATTCAGGGGATCCAACAATTTGCGCATCATCCTTGAAAATACACTCGGAGCATTTTTCAATCCGAATGGTAGCATGTTGAATTCATAATGTCCTTCCGATGTGCTAAACGCTAAATAAGGTCTCACTTCAGGCTTCACTGGAATCTGGTAATAGCCTTTACTAAGATCCACCTTTGAAAAGTATTTTGCCTTGTTTAATCTGGCAAATAACTGTTTTGTGTCTGGTAATGGATCCACTTGTCCTTCTGTGACAGCATTCAGTTTCCTGTAATCTATGCACAGTCTGTGTTCCCCAGACGGTTTCCTCAACAAAACTACACTGGAGCTAAAAGATGATTCACTGTGTGAAATAATCCCCTCCTTCAACAAATAATCTATTTCTTCCTTCAATGCCTTCTCCTTCGCGAACGGAATAGAATAGGCTCTCATACAGATTGGGTTTGAGTCTACCAGTTTCATGTCATACTGTAGCAAATTTGTATGTCCTGGTTTATCTGTTAATACATCTGTATGTTCCTCCAGAACCTGTTGAACTCTCTCCCTCTGATTTTTAGTCAGGTGCTTACTGACTTTTACCTGTGCGGCTGTTTCACAAGGATGTAATGGGTATTCATGCGAGGTGAGTGGTTCCTTTTGCATTTGAGTTGCGATAGCCAAGGTCAGTAAGGGGGTGCTTTCCTGGAGTGGTCTGTCCAGATACTTCTTTAAAAGGTTTACATGATAAACTTTCTCCTTCCCCTTTTTGTCAATTTTATAGTTTGTTCTAGACACCTTCTCTAGAACCGTATATGGACCTTGCCATCCAATTTGTAATTTATTCTGGCTGCCGGGTAGTAGAAGAAGCACCTTCTCTCCCACAGCTAGTTCTCTGTCCTTTGCCTCCTATTAAAATATGCTGCATGTTTCTTCCTGGCTTGTCTCAAATTATCATTTGCCAGTTTCCATCCAGCTTTCAGACGAGTGGTCAGTTCGTTCACGTATTGATAAGATGAGGTAACAGTCTCTTCTGCCTTCTCATCTGTCCAGGTCCTTAATAAGGCTTCTAATGGACCTTTTATTGGCCTCCCAAATAGCAGTGTTGCGGGAGCCATCCCGGTTGAACTATGTGGTACATCCCGATACGCAAACAACGCGGCGGGCAGGAATTGATCCCACAGATCCGGTTTTTCGTGTGCCAGCTTCCTCAGGATAGAAATGAGAGTCCCATTAAATCTCTCTACCTGGCCGTTCCCTTGCGGATGGTACGGACTACAATGAAAGTGTCTGGCTTGAAATAGCTTAAAAACTTCTTCCGTTAGTTTCCCCTTGAACTGAGAGCCATTATCAATCAAGATTTGAGGCGGGAATCCTAATCTTGTGAATATTGTAAGTAGTGCCTCTGCTACATGTTTTGAATCAATTGATGGCAGGGCTACCGCCTCTTCCCACATAGTACAAGTGTCCACCAAAGTAAGGATGTAACTGTTCCTCCTCTTGGTCCGAGTGAGAGGTTCCCACAATATCCACTGCAACCCTCTCAAAAGGTGTTCCCACTATGGGCATTTCCCCTAGAGTTGCAGGAGCAGTCCAGTGCTTTGGAGCTACCCTTTGACATTCTGGACAGGATTTGACATATCTTTTTATATCCTCCGTTATCCCTGGCCAGAAGTAATGACAAGCTATACGCTGTCCTGTGGCGCTGATCCCCATGTGACCACTGAAGGGAATCGCATGCCCGAGTTCCATCACTTTATCCCTATATGAAGTGGGAAGAACCAGCTGGTTGTGACCATTTGTTCCAATTCCGGCCTTCCTGTATAATAGTTTGTTCTTCATAAAGTATTCCCCCTTGCTTGGAGGTGTGTGGCATTTGGGCAATTTTTTAAAACATGGCTTGTGTCCTATCCTCAGCCTGCGCCTTCCTCATCTCCTCTGGATGAGCATTTATAGGTTCACCTTCTTCCTCCTTTTTCTGTGACCTGGTCTGCACTGTCGCCATGATCACAGGTCTCTCGGGATTCCCCAAGAAGACGTATCTACACCCCAATATCAGAGGGTAGATTGGTTCATCTATCACTGCTGCTCTGATATCTCCTTCCACATAGCGAGTTTTCACCGTTATCCTTGCGATGGGAAGTGTCATGAGTGGTATGTCCTTAGTCGCCCCTTGTATTTCCACTGTTTCTGTGGTATACTGACTTGGGTCCACTAGGCTAGACTTCACAACTGAATCATAATCCAAACCTGTATCATAAAGGCACCTTATGGTGACCCCATTACAAATACCATCCTCACAAACTGGGGGGTGATAAGGTTCCTGCTGTCCATTAGGATTAACCTTTAATCTTTGAGTCCCGGACTTCATTGCAGCAATGTTTGAAGGTTTCCTTCTACAAAATTCGGTGTTATGGTTATCTTTCTTGCACCATTTTTTTCCTTGGTTAAACGGTTTTCTTTCATTGTATTTTTGGTCATTGAACTGTGAGTTTCTGTCTCAATAGTCATTTCTTGGCCGTTCAAAGTTTGTCCTGCCTTTATTACCCTGTTCTCTATTTTCAAATTTATTAAATGGCTGTGGAGCTTTAAAAGTTTCTATGTGCTTCTTTTTAGTGCCACTTACCTCTGCCTGGGCTGCCTGATACCTCTCAGCGACATTTAAAACCTTCCACAACCTCTCTGCACCTTGTTCCATGAGAAATTTTCTAAAGTCTGGAGCCATGGACTCTCTCAATTGCTCTATCATGATCATCTCTTTAAGATCTTGGGTCTTCCCCAGAGCAGTCAATTTCTCCAAATAGGTTTCCAGTCTGGCAGAGAATTGGTGGTATGTCTCCCCAGACACCAGTTTGGCATTTCTAAATTTCTTACGATAAAATTCACCATTTTTTTCGTACCTCAATAACAAAGCCTGCTTTAGCATGTCATAATTGTCTTGGTCTTCTCTGTTCATTTTTGCGAAGACTTCATAAGAAGTACCTCTCAGTCCCTGTGATAACTTTAAACTCCACCTCTCTCTCTCTAACCCATATGTAGTAGCTAATAATTCAAAACGACCGAGGTACCCCTCGATGTCATCGTCTTTTTCAACAAAATGGTCTAAATGAAACCCCATAGCTGATGTTGAGGCTCCCTGACTAGGCGTAGCATCTGAGGCAAAAGGGCTGGCACCATTTTCAGGAGCATGGCCTTGTAACTCCAGCTCCCTTAGTCGTAATTCGTGCTCCCTTTGCAACCTTCTATCTTCTGCCTCCCTTTCGGCAGTCAATCTTTTATCTTCTGCTTCCCTTTGCTGTCGTTTTTCTTCTGCCTCCCTTCTCTTATCTTCTGCCTCAATCTGCAGCCTCTTAAGTTCTCTATCAGCCTCAATTTGTAACCTCTTCTCTTCAGCTAACCTCCTATCTTCCCTTTCAATATACTTGTCACATTCAGCAGTTACATACTGAATTAAAACCTGACCATCCATTCCCATTTCCTTCGCCGTTAGCACAGCAGCTGATCTGAACTTTGCCAGCTCAGCCATCACACAAAATAACAATGATCAAGGTAAAAATCTAACCAATCAATAACTAAAGTAATTCTAATTAACTTTTGACTAAGGTAATTCTAATTAACCAATTAATTAATTAATTACCACTGGCTGTGAAGATTCACCAACTTTTATTTTCACTTTCAATTTTAAGGGACACTTTTAATTTTTTACAATTTGTCCCCCTGATTTAATTCTCCCACCAGGAGATCCTAATATTACTGATAAGCTAATTATCCCTGGACAAGACCCCAATATATGTAGTGGATTTTGATGGTATTGTATGGTTGATGTTACCTAGTGTGATGTATGAGGTCAGCTGTGAAGGCTCCTGAGATAAATGTAGATGTGAATTACAGAAGGCCCTTCTTACTACCACTTACGACCTCACACATATCTTTTTTACTAATGAATGTAGCTACGTTAAAAGTCTAGGGTACTGATATGTAATGTGTTGTGGTAGATTACACACACACACACACACACACACACACACACACACACACACACACACACACACACACACACACACACACACAGATATTTAATAAGTCTAATAATATTAATAAACTTTATAACACATGAACTAACTCAGGCTGTTTTAGTTTTAAAATTTAAATCTTTTGATAAATTTATTTGTTCTGAACCAAATGTTTAGTTGGTCAGAACATAAGAAATATTATGGAGTTATAAATGGAATGCATAATCATATGACATAATAAAATGGAATGTGTGTACCTAATTATTTCAAATGACTGGTTAATAATAATTATATTAAGATAGTCCCAGGAGAACTTATTACTAGATATGCTGTTGGGGTGGTGTCATCACTCCTAGTCTATGACTACCAAACATTGTCCATTGACTTAGGGGATGAATACATGGTTTATTTTCCCACAATGGTATGTCTTTATTAGATGGTGAATTAGTTGGTGGATTAGTTGATAAGTTAGTTGATAATTCGTTGGTAATTCGTTGGTAATTCGTTGGTGAATTTGTTGGTGAATGTCCAGCAGGCCAGATCTCACTTATCTCGACTGCGTCGATCTTGTACAGGAGTCTGGTGGCCCTTCCTCTCCGTGCTGGAGTACAATATTCTGCTGCTGTGACACAATGTTAGACTGCACTGGTCCACACTTGTGTATATCACTACAGCATTTGGCACCGCTTTGGTGCCAAACAGAAACTCACAATTCTGAAACAAAAGTATTGGGTCATGTGTCAGAACTCTACCTCCTGAGCCACTTCTGCACACAACACTACACAACAACACCACACAGACTGGGTCAGATCTCTCTGACCACACAGCACATCTTACCCAGTTGTTTTCACATAGTACTAGTTCCCCAAGACTACATTGCATCTGAGATATGTTCAATAGCTTCCTGCTATTGAATAAGATAGGTGATATGTTCCACTGATCTCAACACTAGATCCTTTTTCATAGTTTTATTTAGGCGTTCCTATATATTTTCTTTGTATGTATGTCTCTAGACCCTGAACTTGGGCTGGGGACCTAGAGCGAACACTTACTTGTCGTAATCATTTTTATGATATGGCAGTATCAATCACTCGAATTATTAAAATATACAAAATAAATACTGTTCATTCTTACCAGAATTCAGAATTGAGAACACAGTTAAATTTGCTAGCAAAACTCAGCTGAGCTGCTGGCTGTATGATGGCGTCCCACTATATTTGTATTCTTCTGGAATCAACACCACTATTAATTTAAACTGCGTCTCTGAACAGACTTATGTCAAATGGCAAAATTTCACATCTCTGTCCCGCTACTATAAAATGCGTTGACCAATCGCCGACTTCCCCCCTAACTTTCAAATCTACAACCAAAAGTCACTTCAGTCAGATCTCAGTCAAGTATGTATTACGGTCTGTTAGTCCGTCTGTCTCTACTTGTTTTTTCATAAAAAACACGCTTGGTTCTACATGCATTTCCTACACGAATCTGCCTCCTAAGTTATTTTTAGCTACAATTCTCCACCATTTCCCCTCTCTTTAATTACAGCTCGATTTTTACGTTTGCATGCTCAAGGCCAAAATTTTTGAAACTTTAGTGACATTGTTTAACAGTGCAGTCGCTCGTCTGATATGAACAATACAGTCTTTTGTCAATATCTTCCTTATTATCTATCCGTCTGTATAAATGAAATCATATTATTTCTCTGCTCAAGATGGGCTATCAAACTAGCTAGGTTTTATTTTCATAACTCTATTATTAAGAAAAAACATATTATTTTTTTCAAGTTTAGTTTTTGAAATTTGTTCGAGAACCTTCTCTCATGTGTTTTGCCGCGGCATTCAAATAAAGACCAAGTATCGAAAAACGTCCAAGAAATGACTGTCTCGAATAAGAGCTAAGGTCCTTTTCTTGTCCATTTCCTTACTTTGTGTCAACTAGGGGCGTGAATTTATTTCCTTTCACCCCCAATTGCGTCTTTTTGCCGTTCGAACTTCAAACACGTGTTCAGTCATATCTTTCCTTTTTTGATCTCCTTTTCATCCCCCCCCCCCCCCGTCTACAAAGGGTAAACGTTCCGTCTGCACGTCTAACTAGATAATTTGAATGGTGGCAGGAAAGGCGGGCATGGGCGAGCATGTCTCCTAGTATCTTACGCATTATTTTTATCCCTACATTTTATCGTTAATTTTGGAGATATTTTAACGTTGTATCATAGTAAATTCATCACAGTATGTATAACGCAAATGCTCGCATACTCTGTTTGTATTCTAATAAAAGATCTGTAGAGCACAATCGTAACCTTAATGCCTGCGCCACATCCATTTCATTTGAAATATCTTAGCGTGAGAGGAGATAAGAAAGAGAGAGTGTGCGCTTGCTAAAGAGAGAAAAGAGATACATTTGTATATGGAGTAAAATTATATGGAAACAACTGGACAGAATTCACGAGTTGCTACCTAGAGGATGGACGCAATAGATGATGTTTTATTAGTTACGTGCCCGTTTCTAACACTAAGTTTAAACAAAATTATCTGTATCTTTAGTCATTATGTTCTTCTGTCGTTTCAGAATTAATGTTATGAAAGGGTGGAGTCCGAGATGCATCTAGGAGGAGAACTTCACCTTGTCCCCGAAAGCACCGATCATAACGATAGAACAAGCAATCTTTTTATCTCTCAGTCTCAGAATTGCAGGCCAGATAGATCACTTTCGAGTTTCACAAATCAGAATCGCTGCCTCCAGAAGCTGATTTACCTTTTGCAGAAGCAGAATCCCCAACGGAATTTTAAGAACAGTAGCTATGGCCAATCGAAGCTACCTGAGTGGACCCCATCGTCTGCTTCCGAGCTACACTTCTCTTGCTTCCACCAGGACAGGGGTTGGAACGGGGTCGAATTCACGAGCCAGTCCGCCGGAGTGTTCCTATGACGCGTTTCCCCCGTCGGCTTCGGGAGGGGGCGTTGCTCGAGACAGCACAACCTACACCCGTGCTCCACCCTCGCTAGCGGGCTCGACTCTTAATATGACGTACCCCAATGTGAATGAGTTTCCTTATGGTCTATCCGGTGTGCAGATGCCTACATATAACTTCGGCTCGGAGCTGTACAATTACGTGAGCAATGGATTCCCTCGAAAATCTCGCATGTGCACATTTTGTAACAAAGTGTTCACCCGCTCCACAACGAGGCGATACCACGAGCGCAGGTGTCCCCTTTTGCGAGCATCCAATAGCCTGGCCAAGAGTGAAGAAAACTCAGCAGCTGCTGCAGCCGCATTAAAAGAGCAACAACAACGCCTCAGAGAAAGTGCTAATGGAGTATCAAACCCACCACAGTCAGCTCCCATTACTCTGAACACAAGCACTTCCATCGTGACTTCATCTCAGATGGGGCCGACTCTGTCATCAGCTCCCACCCCGACATCTTCCCCACCCCCAAGCTTACACCCAGCCTACCCCTCGCACTTCAATCCTTCGTCAGCATTAGGTTCCAGTCCATCTAGAAGTGCCGCTGCTGCTTACAGCTACGCACACACATACGGGTCTCATTTCTACAACTCAATATCGGCTGCTGCTCTGGCCTCCCTAGACCAAAACAGCAACTCTCTGCAGTCCAAAAAGGAACCTGATGGTAAATCGTGGACGTCATCTCCATCACCATCCTCAAAACTGCGCGATCACATCAGTAGTACATCCAGTACTCTCATGGGAAACGTCTCATCTATGTCTAAATCATTCACTCCCAGCTCTGGAATTGATCTCACTGCTAGGCACTGTGCAGACTTCAGTATTAGGTCTCAGCTGCCAGTATTTCCGCCTCGTTCTCCTTCTCCTGAACCCGGCGAGACTAGATCAGGCTCACCCTCCATCATAAACAGGCGGGAACCAGCGAGTCTGCAAGACTTTATCCAGAGAGACAGAGAATGGACAAGTCCTGAACATGACAAGACGGACTACCCCAACAAGATAGCTGTTGCTAATCTATCCGGGGCGCGGCTGAAGTCATCGTCCCCACTCCCCATGCTGTGGAACAAGAAAACCCGATTGGAGCGAGCTCAGGAACAGTACATGAAAATACACAACGTAGACGACGACGAGGAAGAGGACGATGATGAAGAAGAGGATGAGGAAGAAGTTGAAGAGGATGAAGAGCAGTTTAATGAGAACTCCAATAACTATAGTGAAGGCGACGAAGGGGAGAAGAAAGAGGGAAACAGCAACTCAACCACTTTAAACAATAGCTCGTCCTATGACACTCTTACTTGCCAGTTCTGTAAGAAATCATTTTCGGATACAATAACGCGTCAGGCACACGAGGCGTTACACTCTCAGACCAAGTCGTTCGGCTGCTGTCTCTGTCCACACGCTTTCCACTGCGCCTATAGTCTGCGTATACATTTTCTTCGGCACCACAGCGAGAGTCCTTACAGGTGCAAGCAGTGTTCCAGCACTTTTGATCATATTATGGATCTAAAGTCCCATCTATTAACACAACACTCCCTGACAAAACAGGAGGCATGCTCCCTCAAGTACTTCTCTCTACTGGACAACTCAGAGTGCATAGCTAACTTACCTCAATCAGGAGTGTCAGACAGTGAACCAGACATAAAAGAAAAGAACACACAGTCACAGAGAAGAAGCGCTGACAGTCTGCCAAATGATCTCAAAGATTCAGACCAAGCAACGAAAAATGACGAAACCAACGAACTGGATGAGCAACTTGCAAATGGAGACCTCAGCAGTGAAGAAACCGAAGTTTGTAAAATTTGTAACAAAACATTCGCGAGATCCTTTATCCGTTTTCACGAGCGGGCTCACGCGGATCAAAAGCCATATGAGTGTCCAATCTGTAACAAGCGCTTCGGCTACAAGAATAACATGAAATCTCACATGAAGCTTCATCAGGGACTCAAGCCCTACCAGTGCCAGATTTGTGGTGCCAGGTTTACAAGGGGTTCCACACTCAGGCGCCATGGACGACGCCATAAGATCTCCAGGAGCTCCATGTTGGACTACGTACTGTACGATCACAGCGCCGACCCAACGAGAACTACGGGTATCGGCAGCATCATCACTGCTGCTGGTGCCATCACCGCATCTCCTGCTGTGGTTACTCATGGTGCTGCTGCTGCTACGCTTGCTACAGATGCTCTTGCCAGCTCCAAGTATAGCAGAATTGCAACAGTCGACCATCAGCCCAACAAACCTCTGGCTTACATGTCCCATGGTCGATCACCACTCCAACCCGCTACCACGAACATGGAAAATGAAAGATTTAGCTCTGCTGGAAGACAGACGTCTCCAAAAACATCCCCCATGAGTATAGGCTCTCCCAGAATAACGTCAAGTCTCCTACCAACACAAGGCATAACCTCACCTCTGGTGGGAGGACTTGCTGCAGTAGCAGCAGCAAATCTGTTTGCTTACCCCACTGCCGCAGCACCACATCTATACCAGTTTTATGCTTCTACCAACCCGCTGATGCCGTACTCTACTTATGCTCAAAATCACGTTGGTTCACAAGCTGTCCAATCAGATGCTTTGAATTTAAGTCTAGGAAAACGCAAGTCTCCTTTCGATGACGATGAGAAGGTAAACAAGATTCAAAGAAAAGATTCATGTGTCTACGACAGAGGCAGCCCAGCAAAAGAACATTTTGGTACCAATGGAAGTGGCATAAAAATTGAGAATGAAGAGCCAGGTGAAATGATAAAGGGTTGCAATCCATTTGCTCAAAACTTTTCATCCAAGAAAGAAAGCCACCTAGACACTCAACTTCCGGAGCAAGCTAACATGACATTTGATTCCAAAGAAGCTCTAAAAATATCTACAGAAGACTTTGCTGCTCAGGTCAACATGTGCTGTCCAAGTCCTCTGGTTCAGTCATCTACGTCCTCTCTTCAACACCAGTCATCCGCCGGAAGTCCTGTCGGGTCATCATCGTGTAATGACTCCAACATTCAGGCTCACGCGAGTCCATCTGGCATCAGTCACCACAGCAGCCCAGCCAACTCGGCGCCGAGTCCGAGCAACGTGAATGAAAATCATCTGCAGGAGCTTCTCCTTTCTTTGCTCACGTCTGGGAAAATGTTCCGGTGTTCCTTCTGTGAGATTTACTTCACAGAGTATGCCATGTTCCGACTTCACCAAAAGTACCATCAGTGTGATGTCTCTCGACCATTTTTGTGCTCTGTTTGTGGAGAGGACTGCAAGGACAAGACGTACTTTACGGTTCACTTGTCAGAACATCTAGGCCTGAGCTCGAAGTCTGCGCTAACATAGTAAGGTAAATCTTAAGATTGACGATGCCACTTGTGGTTGGATTTGTATTCGTTCCGATGCACCAAGACGCAAGACTTTTTCTTTTGTTAGTAGCCGGCTAAGGGAGAAACCTGTGCAACAAAGTCTGACTGCTTTTCTAATCCGGGCATTTGTGCCCTTAATGAGAGTCTCATAAAACAGATTCAGAACACGACAGGAACTTAGTTTGTGATTCAGTTCAGGCGTTGTTAGCAACATTGATAATGTGGAATTATGGGATCAATAGTATGTAGTTTAACGAGAGAACTGAAACTATAAAGACAACGAAAAATATCGCAAAACATTAACGGATGTCGACAGCTCGCAGCTCTAGAATAAATGTTATAACCTGGCGTTAAACAGCCATGAATCGTCAGGTCCTGATGACGTCACGTTAAATTTACTGGCTATTTCAACAAGGTTAGTGAATCTAATGTTATTACGGTTAGGGCCGTATCGAAAGTAAAGAACGATTTAGAATGGGTCAGCGAGAGTATTTACAGTATAGCAACAGTACTTACAGTATAATCTCATTTGTTGATTTAACTGGAAGTAGGCAACCAGGGTATATGCCCAATTAAGGTCCAGTGGAACGTGAAGTTTTCTTTCGCCAGCATCACATGGAGGACTTAGTGGTAGCCATCCAGCTGTACACTACGAAGGGCCAACCTCTTAATGTATAAATTGTATGGATATGACAATTGCAGTACTGCGATTTGAGTAGTTGGCGTTTAACATATCACAGTCAACAGCCGACACCGCAAGATGCATCAGAGATGACTATATAATACCGCTAGTAACCTTGAGAACTCGTCACATTCTCCCTCTCAATCCTTTTCCATAGTCCATCACATCCTTGACCTTGAAGACCACCCCTGACGTCATCGCTAAAGACATGTGGCACTCGAGGAGAATGTTGAAAAGAAAAAAGCTAATGCTAACAAAATGTCTACTTTTAAATTCATTGCCGGTAGCAAAGCTACACGTGAATTAAGTTAACTACGGTTTGTAGAAAAGTATTGTACTGAGGATAATATCTTTCTTTGACATGGCCACTTACTTTTCGTCGGATCTATTATATCACTGTAGTGATGTTGTATTTACGAAAATAACCTTTTCTTAAATCCTTGGGGAAAAAAACAAAACTACAGCCCTTTACACCCACAGTAGGTTAAATTGTTGTTGGCTGAATACAAGGACAGTCCACTATAAAACCTAGATCGTTAAAAAAAATATTGTACACTTTTGTAAACATAAAACTGAATTCGTTTGAACTTGTACTTATCAGCAGTACAGTCTATGATAAGAATGATGCTAGCGTATACAAGATTTAACCACAAATAATGGCTTGTACGGTTAAATAAACCAAAATGTTGAGAGAATCGAACTGATATTACAGTCTAAACTGTATTGTTAAAAAAAAAAAAAAACTACAAGTTTTCACTGGCAACAACGATTTGCATCGGAGGATTTATGTTATTTCTCTGTGCAAGTTACCATATTACGATATTGACAAATGACAGAAAAATGTCCATTAACATTTTTTGATTTTATTTAAATATATTTTTTTCCCCCAAGTAAACTGGCTGTTTACATTTGAACTACCTCAGTACTTCATATTATTATTATTATCATTGCTATTATTGTGTTGTTCTCATACGATTGCAGGGACAGATGTTTATACGTGTATATTACACATTAACTGTGCATGAATTATATTATTATATGAATTTTGTTTTACACTGTATTAATCAATTTTGCGAAGATAATTTTTTTGGTTTATTTCTTGTGTGGTCTTTTGTGTGTGTGTGTAAAGTATTTATATAGTTTATGCCACTGCCAAATTATTATAGAATTTTGCAATAAGTATAGAAAGTCACTTTCATTCAAGCTCTGCCGAATTTTTATGGTGGACTGTCAACTCAGGAGACAATGGAACTATAATATTGTGCGCATTTATTGTATTACAGTCATGTATTTTTTATTTTATTCCGAATATTCTGTTTTTGATGTATTTGTACATAGTGCAACGTTTTGCCTCTAGTATTTAATTTTGTTTCGTGTTGCTTTGTAAGTCTGCTTTTTGTAATAACCTCAACCGTCGTAAGGTGAGCATCGCTTTTGGTCAGTACGGGTGAATCATCAAATGACTTTTTTATTTACAATAAATTAGTCTTGTTAATAGCGTCTTTAAATTATTGTTCTTCCCCAGCCGTTTTTTGGTTCTTGTTTTATTAATTGTATTGTAATACGGGTACTTGTTCCAATATGTTAACAGCTGACAAGTTGCATGCTTGTGATAACTAACATGTATTACTTATATCAAATAATCTCTACTTCAGAAACTGCGGTACTGACCTTCTTTTCTGCCCAAGGAGGCAGATTACCAAGAGCGAGGCAAAGTTCACTTTAAGAAGACAATTTAAAAAAAAAAATACTGGCATGTGAGCTATGGGCGCGTGCCATCGGCAAAAGTTAATACATTAAAAACAAATTAAAAACATAAATTAACACTATGATGCAAATTGCAATGTAAGTTAAGTGGGTAACATGTTTCTGAGTTATCATAGTAATCCAGTGTTGTTATTTATCTTGCTCATTATTCTTTTCAAGCAGGAAGCGGCTTAAGGTAGATCACATATATACCGGTAGACCACAGGGGATGATTTGGTAGATCTGTTGGTAACGGAAGGGGATCAGTGAAACAATATTCAAGCTAGAGAAAGTTCTGACTACCTTCACCAGCCGGCGTTCAAACGCAAACATCTGCGGTATTAACAGTACATTGCCTCCCTTATTTCTAGTGAAATTCCCCGAACTAGCTTAAAAAATGCACATTAATCGTGAAGTTCATGAGAGAGGAACAGGAACTTTTGTTCGAAGTTAAGTTCACATTCCGTAAAATCTCATTTAGTTTGATTTTTTTACTGCGCTATTGATGGAATTGTGGGTAGCAGATTTTCCAGCAGACATAAAAATGACATTGGATGCATTTACTCCCAAAACTCTGACACCTGTAATGAAGCATAATTTTATCTAGGTAGATCCACAGAGAGCTCATTGTTTCTTAAATACATCTCCACGGCTACCTGCCGCGGGTTTAAAGTTTAGTGGCCATAATTAGTGAAAAGTAAGGCAGCCCAGCCCATTTTGATAGTTTTCGTAGGTCATCTTTATTCAGTTTAGAAAAAAACGCATGATGCGCCGAAAAAAAAAAATGAAATAGCCGAGCTACTTTTTTTACGCATAGCCGACCAAAGTTGTTTTTATACCCTCTGGCCATTAAGCGGACATCTTTGGCTTATGAAAACGTATTCTTATTGCAAAGCTTCAGGGCACACATATTCTGTTTAGAAACAAAGGAATACTGGAGTTTGAGAGTTTTTGACCCACTTTTCGCTTGACCAATAGTTCATTTCATTTGCCTCGCGTCGCTCCCGTCCCCCATTTTTCTGGTCATAAATGGTACAGACGCCACCCAATTTGGCTTCATAAAATTCAAAAGAAGAAAAAGAAAAAAAAAAGTTAAAACTTTTGTCCTCACGAAATGCTCACCGCGGCAAACACAGCAGCGTTTTTATAGAAGCCAGTTTTTTTTGCAGGGCGCTTCATTGAACACGAGCCGTGGATTTTCATTAGAAATGTCCCCCACCCCCCTTTCCAACATCACTTGGTGGATTTCCTCCTCATTCCCACACCAACTTCGTGGGTTAATTGGTACATTAAACTTAGACCATGAAGAATGGCCCCGGGGGGGGGGGGGGGGGGGGGGGGGGGGGGGGGGGGGGGGGGGGGCGATTATGAATATTCTACAACTGGCAACTCCTATGCAAGCAGACGTGGAAACTTACAGAAACACGGAAGATACTTTAGTGACGCATCGGCACTTCTGCCAACCTATCTTAAAGTAGTAAGTGAATACCAATTCTTGACTGTTCATTTTTTTCCGGTTTTCGGTATAGAAATAATTTGTGGGGGGGGTAAAAATTCGAGCACAAAGCATAATGTATGACAACGCTATTATATGAATGCCGGCGTAACGCACCAACATTGTCCCCACAGTCCATATCATCTGCACCGGGCTCTCAGAATTTACTATACAATTTTCGTTCACTAGTTAAGTTAAAAAAATATATATATATTAATCAGCTTACAAACACGACACTAAGCTGTCTTTGATTTTGTCATAGCGCATATATAAATTTAATACTGTGATACTTTTCCCCCACCACTTATCCCCAGCGAGAGCTCCTTTCGAAGACTAAACACTCACGTCCCGGGGATAGATCTGGCCCTAGGACACTTTTGGCATGACACCCCTTGCTCACTTGTCAGAATGACATATACATGTCCATCGACGTTAATTTTAAATGCTTTAATCTTTCACTTTTTGTAAATTTGCACTGTATTAACTCATGTTACAATTTTTTTCCCCTTCCATGTTCATTAATAATTGATGATAACGTGATTACAACTGAACTCAGGAAAAACAACTCAGGTGTTATGACTAACTTATATATTTTTGTACATAGCTGTAGTTATCTCCCCTACCTCATCAAAATATTTCGTCTTTTTTTGGATATACATACATTGATAACTATGTTTGTTGAAAGACACTTGGGTATTGTTTGCTTGATATATCAAAAAATCATTAGATTGTTACATACATTCTGCTGTATTGTCTTACGGACCTCAAAATAACGTGCTCCACTGTATTTCATTGTATAACCTTGTTTTTATATTATGTTCTGCTGTTTCACACCACATACAGGCACCTGGACCGGATATGAGATATGATTTCTCATAAATCAGCAAGCATAATGATTGCGTTTTAAAACAGCTGCCGAAATTCACAGGTTACTTGTCTTCATTTAAAAAGTACATGTCACTCATTCACAAATCAGTTGTTATTATATGAACACTCAGGAAGTTGTACAAGTGATGGTGAAATAACTGTTCACCATGAGACTGTGTTATGTGTCACTCTTATACCGCTCAGGGATGTATATAATATGTGAAACATCCCCCAAGATCAAGCCTGTTTTTTTTTTGGGTGTTTTTTGGTTTTTGTTTTAGATACTGAGATAATAAACTGCAAAAGATGTGCTCCTGCAGACCTTGGCATTGGTGAAAAAAAAAAAACCCATTATATATAATTGGATAGTGTGAAAACTTTTGCATATTTGAAAGGTGTTTATGTAAAATGTTTAATTTTGAAGAGAAAAAATGTTTTAAGGTTGCAATGATTTTTCAAAACAGGTCACCACTTTCAGATGTTTATATACAAGGTCATATTTTTTTTAAAACATGTAACCTATACTATTTTATTGTGGTAAATCATGACTTCTTTTTAAGACCAGAAATTGAAAATTTATACATTTGACCTGAATAAATATTTTCTGTGTTTTTCTTTTTTAAAAAATGCATACAGTTGCAAATGCCTGGTTTTGTGGGGACCATCACATATATATATAAAACAAATACTTTTCTTAAACAAACGTGATTTAAGGGAATCTGACCATTGGCTTTCATTACGTTTCTCTTGAATATGGAAGCTTCTTAGGTACATTCTGTTTCAGTTAATAAAAAGACAATGACTTGCTGATATTAAACCGACTGCTTGTGTACAGTACAGGTTTGGGATCTTATCTGTAGATAATTAAATTTAGATAATTAACAGGCACTCGTTGGGCATAAAACAGGACACCAGACAACAAAATATAAATTACACTTTCATTAATGGGCGCTTCCATAAAAAAAAAAAAGAAGAATTGAAATAGTATAACAAGACCACCAATGTGGAATTGATGCATCAGACCCCACACCATACAACCATTGGAATAAGATGTGAGGAAAAGGTGCTGTCACTGGATAGGATCAACTTGATGAAAACCAGCTGGTAGCATTACAATGCAGTTCTTAATCTTGGTAAGAGAAATAGAGTGACACCAAAATAGCAACTGAAGAAGGATAACGAAGACATAGAAATAACTTGAACAGATGGCAGACGATAGAAGGACCTGACATAGAGAGAACTTGAACAGATGGCAGACGATAGAAGGACCTGACATAGAAAGAACTTGAACAGATAGCAGACGATAGAAGGACCTGACATAGAAAGAACTTGAACAGATGGCAGACGATAGAAGGACCTGACATAGAAAGAACTTGAACAGATGGCAGACGATAGAAGGACCTGACATAGAAAGAACTTGAACAGATGGCAGACGATAGAAGGACCTGACATAGAAAGAACTTGAACAGATGGCAGACGATAGAAGGACCTGACATAGAAAGAACTTGAACAGATGGCAGACGATAGAAGGACCTGACATAGAAAGAACTTGAACAGATGGCAGACGATAGAAGGACCTGACATAGAGAGAACTTGAACAGATGGCAGACGATAGAAGGACCTGACATAGAAAGAACTTGAACAGATGGCAGACGGTAGAAGGACCTGACATAGAAAGAACTTGAACAGATGGCAGACGATAGAAGGACCTGACATAGAAAGAACTTGAACAGATGGCAGACGATAGAAGGACCTGACATAGAGATAACTTGAACAGATGGCAGACGATAGAAGGACCTGACATAGAGATAACTTGAACAGATGGCAGACGATAGAAGGACCTGACATAGAGATAACTTGAACAGATGGCAGACGATAGAAGGACCTGACATAGAGATAACTTGAACAGATGGCAGACGATAGAAGGACCTGACATAGAGAGAACTTGAACAGATGGCAGACGATAGAAGGACCTGACATAGAGATAACTTGAACAGATGGCAGACGATAGAAGGACCTGACATAGAGAGAACTTGAACAGATGGCAGACGATAGAAGGACCTGACATAGAGAGAACTTGAACAGATGGCAGACGATAGAAGGACCTGACATAGAGATAACTTGAACAGATGGCAGACGATAGAAGGACCTGACATAGAGAGAACTTGAACAGATGGCAGACGATAGAAGGACCTGACATAGAGAGAACTTGAACAGATGGCAGACGATAGAAGGACCTGACATAGAGATAACTTGAACAGATGGCAGACGATAGAAGGACCTGACATAGAGAGAACTTGAACAGATGGCAGACGATAGAAGGACCTGACATAGAGAGAACTTGAACAGATGGCAGACGATAGAAGGACCTGACATAGAGATAACTTGAACAGATGGCAGACGATAGAAGGACCTACCAAGATTTTGTTGAGAGATAAATATTTTGTTGTATGTCATACTCGTTTTGTTCATGACTTTCATTGTTGGACTTTTTATTTCATATTAATATTTTATATTTGACCTAGATCTACATGCTGTAGTAATTATACTTTGTTCTTTCTGCTGTGCCTGAAACATTTATTGTGTTAAAAACATCTTATTGGACACTTCTATTTTTTAGAATATTGTCTAAGAATACAGCTTGAACAAAAGTGATGCAAAAAAAAAAAAAAAAACGAAAATATGTGTAGGACACGGTAGTAATACTACTAGTATGAACCATGAACAAATTTTAGCCTCATCTCCTTTTTCGCTCCTTATGGAGCATGGAGCCACAACTGCTTGTCCCATTGCAGAATGCCTGGATCAAGGCACATGCTGTTGCATTTGTTTTATGTGGTGATATCAGCTGCCAGCAACCTCATATTATGAGGGAACAGCTTTAAAGCTAGAATATGTTGTGACAGCAGGAGAGATTGAAGGAAAAAGTGATAGAGGATGACAAAGAGAGAAGATACTAGACCATTTGATATGGCATGGAAAGAAGTCAACAACAGAATTGATAAATAGTACTGGAGAGAGAAAGTTGTGGAGAGACATGAGATCACTAACTCCACTAGTTACGGTACTTGAAGGTAAGGTAAAGGATCCTGTTACACGCCCATTGAGGCATATTGGGAATATGGTGTTAGGCCCATATTTTCTTGACCATTGGCACACTAGGGGTGATGTGGTGAGCATCACGCCGGCCGACTTAACCTTCCCAGAGTTGCTCTGGTACCCAATTCATGAGGCTGGGTCGACAGTACTTGAAGTAGTAGCTATATAATTTGTCACCAGAGAGACCCCCATGATACGACACGGGAAATTTTAGATAAATTAGCTCTAATGTTAGATTTATTCATAATGGAATATTTCAGGTTTTATAAAGCTCTGCGAAATTCAGGGTACAAGATAAATTATTCCAGATCTGCATTTGTAAAATTATACAAGTTATCTCATGATCCCAGACCTGTATTTATAAAATTATAAAGTTTTCTCATGATCCCAGACCTGTATTTGTAAAATTGTACAAGCTATCTCATGATCCCAGACCTGTATTTGTAAAATTGTACAAGCTATCTCATGATCCCAGACCTGTATTTGTAAAATTGTACAAGCTATCTCATGATAACAGACCTGTATTTATAAAATTATAAAGTTTTCTCAATATCCCAGACCTGTATTTGTAAAATTACAAAGTTATCTCAATGCTTGACCAATACATGTTGTTGTACCAACAAAAAATACCTCAGGTCACTTTATTGTTTTGTTACTGCCACAAATCTTTCAAGTCTCTTTATGGGTATTTAAAAAAAAAAACCCTACTGATCTGCATTAACTGGATCAAGTGGAGCCTGTTTGAATAAACATAACTGTATTAGTTATCATCATAAGCCTTGCAATTTGAAATGCATAATGAAAAGTTGAATTTGTAACAGTTTTTAATGTGTATTTCTGAATGTAAAGAAATTATATTTTCAAGCAATTCACTCACACTGAAGCAATTGTTCAGACACCAGCCAGGGTAAAATTTGACTTGCCACACATTTATTAGCAAATCTTGTTTCCATTTTCATGACCACATGCAAGATTAGAATTAATATTATTTTAATTATGGCTTCTGTGTTGAAATTTCACATTTACCATCTCAATTGTGAAAGTTTTATTATAGATCATTTTAGATTACTACAAATCAGTTAACCAAAAATAAACAGAATGCCATCTTACTGTACTGATATGCCTTTTCAGCCCATCCAGGGCGAGAAATAGAACAGCATTGCACATGTAATATTGAAAGTTTTGTGATGACAGCAAATTCTAAATACAATGACAATTGTATTTAATGGTCATATAAAGTTGGTGGGGAGTAAAAATGTATACATCTTTAGTAAATTCACAAATGATGAATACTATTTAGTACATGCGAATGTGAAGGGCTGAGTAGAATCATACAATGGGAAAATGTATAAAATTATGAAGATAAGACATTCCTTATATAAAATCAGACAAAGAATACCCTGATTAAAATATGACATCCTCAAGTGCAGAGTTCATAAAATTATAGAATTATTAGATAAAATATATGAATGTTTTATAATACCAGCATAGCTACATAGTTTGGGTTTTAGGACCTAGAGATTACATAATTAACAATTACATACATAAAGATCATTGCACTGGCCAGAATATTAGTCTGGTTGTCAGATATTTATAAACATTCACCAATCAAATTAGATTAAATATTTTTTAAAAAGCCAGTTTCTGTTTTCTCTTATGTGATTCATACATCTTGTTTGGTATAATTGTATTTTGTTTAAGTATAGCTTAGGTCACATGGGATCAATTTTTTAGATATTTCTGAAAATATAATCGTTTCTATTATTGTTTAAAACACTTCATTGTTCCTTATTTAATATTCAGAAATTAACAAAAATGAATTAAAAGAAGTAAAGGAAGAATTTTTTTCTGAGTATAATTTCTATTTGCTACATATCCTGACCACACCGCTAAAGCTTGTGCGAACTGTTATGTGTGTGTATGTGTGACCCCATTGTTGTTTGTTTCTTTTTTTTTTTAAACATTTGTATAAAACTATAATGTGACTCCCTGTGGGAACTAAAATTGTTTTGTACGCATCATTATTGTCATGTTCCAAACAGTACTCAGGCCATAATGTAAACATTGGAGAATGTGTGATATATATGTACATTTCTTTTTACAATCGTAAACTGCTTTATCAATATTTGGATTTCACGTATGATGCTCTTTACTGCCGAGTCTGGCTTGATGATGTCAGCTTCACTTTTCGTGATGGTAGTAATGTCATAACATTTGTTGTGAGAGAATATTTTCACTGAATTTAACTGTGAACTGAATTCTCTGTGTAATATTAATCTTGATTGCAGTGATTGGTATTTGTACAAAATGTCTTGAATTGTAAGGTTTGTGACAAATTTTGAGATTTACATTCTACACAAGTAATTTTGGAGTATGTAATTATTTGTCATGTCATGAAGAGAGGAAGAAAGAATTGTTGCTGCTCCCTCAGATGTCATAAGAGGCGTAGACAGAAGGTTGTGCATTGTGGCTGGCAACCTCTTCATGTAAAAAAACAAAAATAGTGCTACAGAAACCATCACGGTATAAGCACAGGCTTCCTGTAAGGAGGACCAACTTGCAGGGGTAGATCTATAAAGTGTAAACAAGTCAAATGAATGAAATGTAGAAGGGAAGTATAGCTTCAAGTTCAAGAAAACATTCTATTGGACATGTTGATGTATCAGCATTTGAAAGACATCTACAAACAGTCAAGACAGCGAGAGATAATGACTAATAAATGTCTTCACCATATCTCTTTCTTTCCTAATCATGTACGAGGGGCGTTCAGAAAGTAATGCACCACATCGTTTTTCTCAGGAGCTGTTTATTCAAAAAGCATGAAATTTATACACAATATACATGGATATGTCATGTAAACATCAGTATTATTCAACATAATCCCCATCAACTTGTACAGCTTTATGCCAGCGCGAAACAAGTGCATGTCTTCCTAGCCCGTACCAGATTTTGTCTTGATCATGTAGCCATTTCTTCGCTGCATGAATCACTCCTTCATCATCTTCAAACCTTGTCCCACGCAGTGCATCTTTAAGTGGACCAAATAAATGAAAATCAGAGGGTGCCAAATCGGGACTATAGGGTGGATGGGGTAGTGATTCGCCTATCATTAAGAATAATTCTCTCAGCGCATTTCAACGTTTCTGCGTTGGTGGCTGTGGCAGGACGTCCACAGCGTGGCCGATCAAGCAGCTCTGTATCTCCACTTCTTGATTCTTTGAACCCAGCGACTGACTGTACTCCTGTTGACTGCAAAACTTCCATACACATCACATAGACGCTTGTGAATGTTCACAACAGTTTCCTTCTCTGCAACGAGAAATTCTATCAATTTGCTGCTTATAACGCAAGTTGCTAACACGCTCCATTTCAACGGTTTAGGGCAGCCGTATTATTTGGCCGGTTGCGGTGCAATTTGGTGCACACAATTGGCACATGCGATATTTGAAGTGTGCACAATTTCATGCTTCTATCTTTATTATTAGCTAAGAAAAACGATGTGGTGCATTACTTTCTGAACGCCCCTCGTATATCTATTTTCCAAATGCTAACACACCTATGTGTTCATTGCTGTCTTTTGCTGAATAGGAAACATACTACTTTATAAAGACCTCATATGTGATGGAAATAGCAGCAGAATGAAAATACTGCAATTTAAAAAAAAAAAACTTCCATGGGACGAAATGTTATACCCTGTAAAGTCACCTGCGGAGTTTTACGACTGTTGAAAATTGTGCATTTGTTAAAATGTTTTGTTCTGGCAACATTCAGGTAGATCTTTGGGGGGAAAAAACATGTAGATGTTTGAAATAATTTACCAGCAAGAATACCTGTTGCCATTTTGGCAGTCATAATTAATGCAGTATGCTATAATTTCCTTTAACAGATGCAACCCATAGCATGTGATGTCACACAAAGCCATAAAACTGCACACTAATTTTTTGTTTCACATTTATCAAGAACTAAAAATAGAATGAACATGGAAGGCACCACAAACATTGGACGAGCTGCCATCTTACCATCCTATTTTGCAACAAATCACGGAAGATAAGACCTCATCTTAGATTTTTTTTTAAAAATTATGCACGGAAGTAGACAGGTGGCAATCACAGCTTGCATGTGTTTCAAAAAAGCAGAGGTAGAAAGCCGAAGGTTGCACTGATTTTAGTGTTTTTTGACATTTTAAACAAATCTTTTGAACAACCACTGCATTGTGACATTAAATGAATTCATTCATTGCTGGTGATAACAGTTTAATATATATAAAGGAGTGATGTTGGTTTAGTAGTTAGCATGGTTGCTTTCTATGCAGTTCGATTCCCAGCAGAAGTATGACAGTTTACACAATAAAAATAAGTCTCAAAAATGGTATAGCGTGGCTGTTATATAATGAAGTGAAATGACTAAACCAGCTCAGTTCTAATTTTATTTATCATTTTATAAGATTTTTTTTTGGGTTCAAAATTATAGTTTCCACATGTCTGTGTGTTGACAGGTTTTTATGGTCGGTGAAAGAGAATGGAAAGGAAGAAACTGCATATAGGAGAAATTGTGCCACTCTCAGACATCGCACACTGTAGTTCTTTCCCACTATTTCTCGAGAGATTACTTGCAATTACGTGTGTGTGTATGCAAACAGGTTAATCTGTCGCCAGCAGTGAATGTATTTATTTAATTATATGTGTGTGTGTATATATATATATATATATATATATATATATATATATATATATATATATATATATATATATATATATATATATATATATAGGATGAGTAGTAGGCAATGGATTGGATACACATTGAGGAAAAGCTTAACCATTCAGTCCTTGCTCTGGAATCCTCAGGGTAAGAGACGGGAACACATGAAGGGAACACACACATGAAGAAGGGAACTGGAGACAAATGAAAATAAGGAAGACATGGAAAGTTGAAGGACATAAATATCAGCCAATCAGCAGTTTTATTGCCGTGCATGACATCACATACACTGGATCACAGCTGAAAAAGGTACAGGTAGTCCCATAGCAGATACTGCCGTAGGGGAGTGAAGTGTTAGAGACACCAGCATCGAGGTGGGGTGACCAGTTCTCTTCCTCACTGCCTTTTTGAATGTAAGACGGGCCTGCGTGCCCAATTCTTAACCCCTTGAAAATAAAGTTCATTCATTCCTTCCCTAGCTCAAGAGCAAAGTCAGGTACCCATTTACAGCTGGGTAGACTGGAGCGTGTTGATATCATAAATTGAATCCGGCACCTTTGCTGCGAGAGACCTGCACTTTAACCACTATGTCAATTGGAACCTCAAAGGTATTTTGCCCAAAATATGGCACTGATGTGCATTTCAGATGTGCTTCATACCAAGGAAATTTTAATAACGTATACTCCTGAACACTTGGTGTGGTAATAACGTGAGACCATATTAAAAATGGTGTGTATGTTTTTGTGTGCATTCCATATATAAAACTCATAGCCACCGAACTGCATATTATCATGAAATGATACGGGTTGGAAACATACACAAATGTTTTTGAAAGTGCACTATCATGAAATGTGATCTCTGGTTGGTGTTTGCAAACTGCTTTCCATTACCTGTGTTTTGTATTGTTTTTTGTTTTGTTTTTTTGAGCATGTTGAAGTTCCTCTCCATGTTTTGAAATAAGGGAAAAGAGATACCAGATTTCCTGTTGCCATTTTGTATTTTTTGATTATACAAATTTGGTGTGAAAATTGTTATGCTATTAAACTCATTTTTTCCTCTCTCCTCCTGGAAAATTGCCATTTAACTGGTCAGGTGATTATCAATGTTTGTCATGTTAGATGTCTAATGTGCTACCAAATGTAGTGGTTTTTAACAACATGGCGTCACAGCTGGCAAATTTAGTGGATATCTTTCAAATGTAGTTGCTTTCATGACATCTTAAACTTCCAAGACTGAGGTGTATTTCAAGATCTGTAGTGCAGGCAAGTGAAACCATTTTCAAAGCATCATCATCATCATAATCTATTGTTTGCTTCAAACAGAGCATGCAGCCACCACCCTTAAAGGAAGCCTTTGGCCAAATCACACTCTGCAACAGCTGTCTTGTGTAGCAGTCACATTTTACAGCATGTCTTGAGTCATAAGCAGCAACTCAGGGGAACTACACACATTCAGATTTATGTATTCAGATCATCACATCTAGATCAGGGTGTCCCCCAAACTTGTTTTGAGTCCTGACCCCTCTATGGAATCCTTAATCGACCCTCAGGCAAAATATAAATTAAATAAAGTAAGGAAGCGATTATATTTAACTGGATAAATTATTTAATTGCTGATGAGCATTAATATTTAGATGGAGATTGGTAAGTTTTAGTTGTGTGTAACCACGCTCTTCCCGGTTCAGTCCGTTCCTTTGATCAAATTGCATAATTATCAATAAACCCAGCTTCAACCATGTACGAATTTGGGAATGCAAGTAGAAACGGCACTACTGCTGCACAAGACTTCAGGTATTTTGTAGCAGTTTTCCAAATGTAAAATTAAGCCACAGCAGGCACTTGTATTTCCTATATAATTGTCAACTATGATTGTGTGTGTACTTCTCCCCATTTTATTTTACTCCATTTATTTTTATCTCTAACTTTCTAAAGAGAAGTTTAACATGAACTGAATTATTTGTGCATACTTGTACAGAATGTCTCAGCTACACGCGGGTGATCTCTAGGCTAGAAATTAATGTGCACATGAGAGAACAACTTTAAACAGTATTATCCCATAAAATTGGGGTCAGCATAAGGTAGATCAGAATCTACAGATAGATTTCTAAGTGACAGAAGGGGAAAAGAGAAAGAATTTTAAAGCTAGAGAAATGTCATACTAGCTCTCTCCCATTGACAATAAGCAAGGCACCTCCAGGGTTAAAGATACCTTTTCTGTGTTCCTAAACTCACAAGCTAGCTTACAAAAATTCATTTTAATCGTAAACTGCTTGAGATAAGAGCACAATATTTTTTTTAAAGTGAATTTAAAATTCTGCAAAATATCACTTAGTTTAGGAAGACATGGAAAGACCATGAACGGGCAAAGGAGAAAAGCTTGGCTTACATTTGTTGAAAGTCCATGCTCCTTAGGGGCATGAGGGTGGTGATGATGATGATAGACAGCACATAAACAATGGTCACTGAACAACAGAGCAGAAAACAGCTGCTGTTGCTACTAACAAACTTGGTGAGAGATAGAAAGTGACAGATGACACAACAGAAGTGCAATAGTCAAATACCTGTGTACTAGAGGAAGGCAAGGGGAGAGAGAGAGAGAGAGACATTGGTTGCAGCAGCTTTGACTTTAAAAAAAATCATTTGGTCTTGTAAATTTAACATCTCACACAGATATATATATATATATATATATCTCAACTGGGTAACAAAAATAATCTTGCACACATAAACCTCATATAATAATGCCTTCTGGTAGCAAAAAATATGGGGAATCATGACTGCAGTCAGCCCGCCCCCCCCCACCCCCCCCCCCCACCCCCCCCCCCCCCCCCACCCCCCCCCCCCCCCCCCCCCCCCCCCCCCCCCCCCGTAGAAAACCTGCACCAAAGCATTCATATGCTCTAGCAGCAGTGGTTTCTATAGTCATTTGTGTTTACATGATGAGGTTGCCAGACCCACTCATTAGTTGCCTCTTAAGACATATCTACAGAAGTAGTGCTCCTGGCCCGTCTGTTCTTTCGTCCCCCACTATAAATTAATAGCATTGCAGAATATAAGGTTCTGTCTAAATCTGTAAAGGGCATACTTACAATTCATTAAAAGTATATGTGTCCCAATTAAAGTTTCTCAGTATATTTTTTTAACAAGGCCAAACAGCTGTAATTCTGACAGAAGCCAACATTGCTCAACACATTTATGTGAGGAAGGAGTTATCCAGGGCAATAGTTAGTACAAGGCCACAGTGCAGCATTGACTTCTAGCCTACATGATTTGTAAAAAATGTTCAGCATTGGTTTTGTACATCTTTTTTTTTTTTTTTTAAATTTAACATCAGGCATCAAGTATATGTTTGTCATATTCATGTTTCGATTAGCTAGTATACATTCCATCAGGTCAAAATGTAGATGGTAGCAATGTATGTTTTTTTTTTTTTAAATGGAGTTTTCAAAGGGGAAATAGGTAGTATATACTAGGTGTTATTAGGTAGTTTCTCTAGTCAAGTGCCACACACTGTGTAAAGTAC
Source organism: Oreohelix idahoensis (assembly GCA_024509875.1). NCBI lineage: Eukaryota > Metazoa > Mollusca > Gastropoda > Stylommatophora > Oreohelicidae > Oreohelix > Oreohelix idahoensis. Next base: position 72,670 of record JAMPIV010017179.1, read on the forward strand.
CGAAGGGTTTGGTTCAGTTTTATGGACTATCTTCATCGCACACAGACAACTCCAATCTCCTCCCTTAGATCACACGAGGATCTCAGCACAGTGCACAAACTCTATTCTATAAATAATGTTGTGGTGGGTAGGTTTCTAATTTTTTAAATTTTGCCTAGGCAGCTGCCTTATGGCCTACTCTTTACGATTTCCAGCTGCCATGGGATTTTTAACGTGCGCAATTTGAACATGGGACTTCCTACTTTTTTGCCCTTATCCAAGAAGGCTAGACTTCTGATCTCACCACCCAGGAGGGAGTATGACGTTAGAATTGTTGGTTCTGAAAAAAATTTCCATAAATTATATAATCTTTACTGGGAATCGAACCCAGTACTTCTAGAATTCAAAGCGGACGCCATAACTCTTAGCCACTCTGACCCCGAAGGGTACTTTTTATAATGATGCTGTCTACAAGAACAAGGCAGTTTCTGTTCTGGAATGCCCAATGTAAGAGAAATATTGAGAGAAGAGAACTGGAGACAGACATGGAAATAACTTGAACAGATGGCACAGGACAGGAAGGCCTATGCTCCTGAGGGAGCTAAAAGGTTAAGATGATAATATCTAAAGGATATGTAAAACTGATAAAAATCCAGCGTAATCTAGTGACACTCACAGAGCTCTTCATAGAACTCGTGCTACGAGCTATGGTATCTTTTGTTTGGTGACACTTTAGTGGGAGTAACATAATTCACATACTCTAGATCAAATTTTCATCATTTTTTTTTTTTGTTTTTTTTGTTTGTTGATATAGCACAGAGACGATCATCATGTACAAGGGACGATCATCATGTACAAGGGACAGTCAAAAAGTAATGCCTCATAATTTTTAATTTCATTCAATAGGCAAGAAAACAGATAAATTTCACATTGAAATGTAACCCCAAGTCTGAACTTCAAAAATTTATTTCTCAATGTAGTCTCCGTTATTTGTTACAGTTTTTGTCTATCTTCTCACAAGGGCATGTATCCCCGCATGGTAAAAATTTGTATCCTTTGTCCTAAACCACTGGCGTACAGCGCGTTTAAGGGTCTCGGTGTCTTCAAAGCGATGTCCGCGAAGATCTTCTTTCAGTGGTCCAAACAGTCAGAAGGTGCAAGATTGGGACTGTAAGGGGGATGTGGTAATAATGTCCAGCCAAATTCTGCAATCGCATCAATGGTGCGGTGTGTGGCATGGCATTATCGTGCAACAACTGCGGTAGACAGACGGCCAGTCCGCTTTGCGCCAGCCATTGAGGATTGACCTACTTCAGCTTTGTCACAACGATGTACCCAACGTCGGATAGTGCTAACATCCACTGTTGAATCTCCATAAACATTCTTCAAACGTTCGTGGATGCGAATTGGGGTCTCGCCTTCAGCATTGAGGAATTCTATGACATAACGTTGTTTTAACCGAACGTCTTTGGCAGCCATTTTTAAACTCTTACAGTGGTGCCACCTGTTACTGAAACAGGTTGGTAATGCTATACAGTGTAGAAGATTGTTTGAGGAATCCTGCTAAATTTACAAATTGCACACCTATGCAGTATTTACAATACATACATAAAAAATAGGAGGCATTACTTTTTGACCTTCCCTTGTAAGATTGGATAAGGAAATGTTGATTGTACATTTTACACAGGACCATTTCTTTCTTCTCCGCCCCATTCCCAGTCTCCAAGAAATCGAATATACATACTCATACATACAAAGTTTATTATTTAATCCACTCCAAATTATTTTCTAACATATATGTCTACTCATTTTACTGTAAAACTAGTTATTGTATTACTGTTTATGGATATTGTTATGTAGCTGGAGTTTATTTTTGACTTGTGGACTGAAACCATTTTTTTTTTCACAGCGTTGTGAATGAATGAATGTTGCTATATGTTAATGATGTGTAGCTAATGGAAGGTGGGAGGATACTGCATTAAAACATAATTTCATGAAATGAGTTGTCCTTGTTGTTTCTAGTGGTTCCAGTAATTGGTTATGTGCAATTTGTTTTTGGTTTATTAAAAAAAAAAAAAACATGTTTTAATTCCCCTATATTTTCCCTTTAAATTGTCATTATTTCCAACACTTTGTAAAAAGTCTTGCGACCTTGACAAATCACATCAAACACTGAAGCATTTTGTAACCCCATCCGCCACTGCACACTCATTCCCATAGGTTGATTAGTTTAGTTTTTTGAGTACATGAGGAGAACTGCCGTAAGACGGGGGTAGCTGCGACATCCCGCATACGCTGGAACCCACATGTGGTCTCGATGCGCTATAAGAGGCGATGTTCACAAGGGTGAATTTGACCAGCCATGAGGAAGAACTTTAAGGCAGAGGCAGGTGTGGATAAAGTGGAGATGGCAGGTGAATCTAGTTTACTGTGCCTGCCCTACCGAACATATATCAGACTTCCTCGATGGCATCTTCCAGCCTATTGTAGAGCAGCTTCTTTCCTTCTTAAAGGACACCAACCATGCATTAACTACTTTTTCCTCTATCCAGCTTTCCCTAGACTGTACCTACCGTTTATTTCTGTTAGATGTCTGCTCGCTTTACACTTCCATTCCTCACTCTGATGGTCTCCGAGTTCTCCGGATTTTCCTGGACCAGTGCACGTACCCCTCTATCGCTACAGAGACTCTCCTGCGCCTTGCAGAACTTGTCCTTCGACTCAATACCTTTGAGTTCAATGGACAGTTCTTTGACCAAGTCAGTGGAGTTGCTATGGGCACCATGATAGGTCCCAGCTATGCCTGCCTCTTCATGGGCTACCTGGAGTATCAGGCATGGCAGCAGTATCCTGGACCTTTTCCATTCAACGATGGCCACTTTGGGACCAAGCCATGTAACCGAACATGATGTAAGACATGTCAGTATGTAATCGAAACACGTTCAGTCTCGTTCCCTAAGGCCAAGTTCACCATCACCCATGGCTTCACATGCGAGTCACATCTTGTGAGGGGTTATGCTCCCATACTGTTGGAGACTGGTCAGCAGTCGTCATGCACTCACACATCATTCACATTTAAACCCCTTAAAAAGTAATACAGATCATCTATAAACATCTCATTATAGCAATGTCTCAGGGCTCCTGAACATGTTTTAACACTCAAATTGTTATACAGGTAAAATGTGTAAGCAGGATCGGGGGTCCAATGAGAGTGATCTTAAAAAAATAATAATACGCAGCAGCAGGGAAAGAATTCAAAGAAAGTGCACCAGTAAAGAGGTTAAAAATGACATCTTACTGGCTAAAACACAGACAAAACAACAGCGGTGGTCAGTTGACAGCACTAAGTACATATATTCTGAGCAAGTCAAAACAATAAGAGAAGTGTAAATGAAATCGAGGACAACTGATAAGAAAGACAAATGTTCAACAAAAAGATTATCACTGAGACAAATTCCATCCTGGGAATGATTGGACATAAAGCAGCAGACCAGTGTTCTTGGAAGATCATTTCTTAATCCCTGCGGCAATGAGCACTCAGGACTCTCAACAAATGACTAAGGACTGGCCGTATCCTGTGAGTTTTGGTTATGTAACTATTAAGTACCTAACTAGGATTGTTCTTTACACCTTTCTCTAGGTGTTTATGAAGGTGTTTACATCTTAATACTGGAATCTCCTTTTCATTTTAGAAGGCAGTGCTCTACTGTATTCGCCTGCAAACACTCTGCACAATCCGGTTCTCTTGTCATAAAATACCAGTTATAATCCAGACAGTTTCTTACTGACGTGAATTCTATTCCCTGGTTCGTAGTAGGCATGTTCTTGTTGGAGCGTGAAACAGCTCATGTACAATCCTCTAAGCCACTCTTGTTGGAGCTTGAAACAGCTTATATACAATCCTCTAAGTCACTGATGGCAACTATTAACTGTGATATATATTCTCCACATACATGTCCTTAAATTTGTTTTATCAGAAGCTTCTCTAACACGAGCAAGACTGTCTGCACTAGTTGTCCTACAGATGCAGTGCTTTTACCAAGACAAGTTCTCCCTTTAGTGGCACAGAAAGTGTTCATCTGTTGGCGTACTGTAATGACGAGACCAGAGCAAAGGCAAGCGACTCCACTGAAAATAAAACACGAAATATTAGATGACCAAAAAAAAAAAAAAAAAAAAAAAAAAAGACAAATGTAAATGAACACTCGTGTGTGAAAAAGGAAAGAAAAAAAACGTATTGCATAATGTTAATGTGACAGCGACAAAACTTGAAACAACGACAAAACTTGAAACAACATAACTTTTCTTATAAAAGCATATTTTCTTCCACTATTTTACAGGAATATAAAGCAGGGGTTCTGAACATTTAGGTGTATTGGACCTCTTGATTGTTTGCTGAAGACTATGGACCCCTTTGATCGTCTGGTGAAGACTATGGACCCCTTCAACTATCTGGTGAAGACTATGGACGTCTTTTGATTGTCTGGTGAAGACTATGGATCCCTTTTGATTGTCTGGTGAAGACTATGGACCCCTTTTGATTGTCTGGTGAAGACTATGGACGCATTTTGATTGTCTGGTGAAGACTATGGATCCCTTTTGATTGTCTGGTGAAGACTATGGACGCCTTTTAATTGTCTGGTGAAGACTATGGACCCCTTCAACTATCTGGTGAAGACTATGGACCCCTTCAACTATCTGGTGAAGACTATGGACCCCTTCAACTATCTGGTGAAGACTATGGACCCCTTCAACTATCTGGTGAAGACTATGGACGCCTTTTGATTGTCTGGTGAAGACTATGGACCCCTTCAACTATCTGGTGAAGACTATGGACCCCTTCAACTATCTGGTGAAGACTATGGACCCCTTCAACTATCTGGTGAAGACTATGGACCCCTTCAACTATCTGGTGAAGATTATGGACCCCTTTTGATTGTCTGGTGAAGACTATGGACCCCTTCAACTATCTGGTGAAGACTATGGACCCCTTCAACTATCTGGTGAAGACTATGGACCCCTTCAACTATCTGGTGAAGACTATGGACCCCTTCAACTATCTGGTGAAGACTATGGATCCCTTTTGATTGTCTAGTGAAGACTATGGACCCCTTTTGATTGTCTAGTAAAGACTATGGGCCCCTTTGATTGTCTAGTGAAGACTATGGACCCCTTCAACTATCTGGTGAAGACCAATGACCCCTTTGATTGTCTGGTGAAGACTATGGACCCCTTTTGATTGTCTGGTGATGACTATGGACCCCTTTTGATTGTCTAGTGAAGACTATGGACCCCTTTGATTGTCTGGTGAAGACCATGGACCCCTATAGTTGTCTAGTGAAGATTATGGACCCCATTAATTGTCTAGTGAAAATTATGGACCCCATTAATTGTCTAGTGAAGACCATGGACCCCTTTAATTGTCTAGTGAAGATTATGGACCCTTTTAATTGTCTAGTGAAGATTATGGACCCCTTTAATTGTCTAGTGAAGACCATGGACCCCTTTAATTGTCTAGTGAAGACCATGGACCCCTTTAATTGTCTAGTGTTGACTATGGACCCCTTCAATTGTCTGGTGAAGACTATGGACCCCTTTGATTGTCTGGTGAAGACTATGGACCCCTTCTTAGAGAAGATGTAAATAAATGTGTATTAAAAAAAACAAGTTTAACTTTAGATTATGTACACAGACACCCCCCTGGAATCCAAGGATGAATGAATGTAGCGATACTAGAAATGGGTGGCATGTGAAAATGAAACAAAGTAGGGCACATTTATTATCAAACATCATTTAAGCTTGAACATTCTATCTGTGTTTGTATGAAGGTGTAACAGATGTTATCATTTATGATGTGGGTGGGGGGGGTTATTTAAAAAAATACAAAAAGCTAAGCAAATGAAAAATTGTGTACGTACAATGTGGAAATGAGCCTCTCTTGATAACATTGTTGAGGAAGGCAGACAAAAAATGGATGCATCGAGACAGTTCCGTTTCCATTTCCTGGATTGAGTCACCACTAAAAATAATTCAAGATTAAATAATTCAGTGACAACTCAAAATAGCAAAAATAGTAACATAACTCCATTCACAATGACATTTTTTCACATACCAGCCATAATTAAATCCAATACGGTATTCGATTATTTTTAATTGCTGTCAACTTTTTTCTTTCACAAGTTAGTTTTTTTATTGTCATCTTTATTTTGCTTCCCTTCTGTGGTGAAGTGGGATGTTATAAATACTTATAGGGAACTTAGTGTACTGACTGAGATCAGCTGTGAAGGTATCTATATCTATTAAGAGTAGTGTATTATAGATAACCTTACTTGCTACCACATATCTCTATATCTCAGTCAGAATTATTCTGGAATAGTGTGATGCTACGTTATGTGTCTAGGGTATGTGTATGATGAAGTGTAAGTCACAACAACAGACAGATAAACAATTTAATGTAATCCACTACTCTTGACAACACTGTGACACTCACATACATATAACACTCTATGAGAATATCTTAAAGGAGGCACTGATAACTTTCAAATAACAATATGTATTCATTACTGGCATGAATGAATATGTGTCCTGATTCAACTACAAGGGAATCAGGAATCACAATCAATTTAAATTACAAGTTATGTACAGAATGTATTTAATATGAATATTGTAGTGACATATATTATTACAAATGTTCTATGTGTGTCAGTTGTGTAGTAGTAAAATGAGGTAATACTGGTTTTGTTTTGTTCAAGCTCTGTTGGTATTTGTCATCATGACTTCAATAGTTTGTCTTTAGGGACTAGTATTGGAGATGTTCACAGTTCCTGATTTTAAGACAAGTAAATTCCCCTCTTAATGTTAATTTTACAAAGTCAGTTCAAGATGAGGGGACATAATGTTGAGCTCAGCTGGCCAAGTTAGCTTATCTGGCGTGATGGCGGCAGGAAAGGACTCCTCTGCTCGAATTCTCCTCTGGGCTCTGGAGACACCTCACTGATAGCTAAAAGGACCAAGGAGTATGCTGTCCGACACTGGATTCAGCAAAGCTCTGACCAGGTGCTGCTCAGTACCATCAAGACCACTGTTTGCCTCTTTCCGAGCTTTCATTTCAGCCATCTTCTTTGCAAAGTACTCCTGCACACTGCTGGTACTCGTTACTGTCGTTAGCCCATGCTCTGACTGCTCTCCAGTGTCATCAGAATCTGAACTTGCAGTTAATTGTTTGTTTCGTTTTGGCACTTCTGATGCAGCTTTTCTCCTGCCAAAAATACAATCCAGGTCGTCTGTGCTTCTCAGGGTTTGCACTTGACCTCGAGCATATCTACCATAGTATCGCTTATGACCATCTACACTTTTTGTCTTCTCCGTACTCTCCTCCTGGCTGCTTGCTTCACTCTGCGAGTTCAACTTCTTCAGTAGATCATTGAAATCCTCTTGGTGAGCAATCCATGAATCAGCAGCTTGTGGTGTGCAGCCTAGACCTTTTGTCCATCTGTTCGTTCGTTTTGGTAACGTAATGTAGAAAAAGACATGAATGGAATTTAAAATTTAGGTCATTACGCAGTCTGCCTCTTAATGTTTTTCCAAGAAATACAGCACACGTTTCATTGAAGAAAGCGGGTATAATACAGTAAGCTTTTACTATCAACGTGAAAGCGTTACAATTTGCAGACGAAGCAGAAAACAAGGGGGATTTCGAGTACATTCTTTGTGACAGCACTGTCATTTTACCATTGCTCTTTTCTTTATTAATTTTATTTGTTAGGCTTCATATTTACCTAATAATTTATATATGTGGATTAGAATATTTCATGACACCTTCCACCCTCACAACAACAATGGTCAATTCAAGAATTTAACAATAATGTATAGCCATTATTTTTTACTGATAGTAGGACTGGTGACCTCATCATGTAAAACAAATAGCCACAGAAACAACAGCTATAAGAGCATAAGAATGTTGGGTGCAGACTTCTTGTAAGGTGACCAGCTACAGCTGAGGCTCTATGCTTCATAAGGAGCGCAAAGGACAAAAATGTTTATTTTTATTAAATATAAACATTATCTTATATAACATATATTTTTTTCTTTGATCCTTAGCCGCAGACTGTCAAAGCAGTCAGTGGCATCATGCCAGGTGGCATCTTGTAGGGCAGCAACAAACTTTCCACTTTATTCGGTTGACGGCTATCCTTTGTACAATGCCCCAGCTCCACCTCATTCTTTGCATCTCGGCTTCCACAGTTCTCCGCCAAGTTGCTTTTGGTCGGCCTCTCTTTTGCTGACATATATAACAGTAATAAAATTAGGTGAAAAAATGTAAGCATGCTCTTTCAGAAAAAAGCCAGTTTTTTTTCTCCAAATAGTGACTTCTTTCCTTCAACTCTTCAAGAATGAAGAGGCCAGTATTCCAGACCGATTTTCCCACATGCGCATGAAGGGAAACCAGTGTTCGGAGCCAGTATATGTGAACTAATTTTTTTGTTTGGTCTTGTCCCAATTTTATATTTTATTAATCTTCTTCCATTTACAGCTATGTATAACATTACCAATAGGTTTTTTAAAAACTTAAAAAGAACTGACCCTTACACTTGAACACTATATGATCATGAAAAACGCAAAGCGACAGAAAAGTTCCTTGCATCAAACACTGTAAAACCATCATGTCTTTTAAGAGTTAAAGCAAAAAACAAAAAAATTACCTGACAAAGTCCACTCCCTGTCTCCACAACATGCTGAACGTCAGCGACAGGTTGAGAACGCTGACAACAGCCTCCTTCAGGAAGGATAACCTGTGATGGAGCAAACACCTTTCGTGGATGGCCTCAGCGTACTGCCTGTGTATACAGATGATCTGCTCTAGGTCAGTGGCTTCCTCCAATCGAGAAGCAAATTCTAGACCTGTGCTGTGCAGAATCTGGAAAACCAATATGGCAAGTCAAAAGTATGCAGGTCACCCCTACAAGATGTTGAATCATAGGTATATCTTGGCAGCAATATAGACAAAAGTTGGAGGGACAAACAATGATTTCAAAATGAGAATACAAAAGGCTAGAGAAGCTTTCACTGCATAGGGAAATATGTGGAAATAAAAAGAAATCAAGTCCAACATAAATATCAGAATGTTCAACTCAAATGTCAAGGCAGTAATATTGTATGGCTGTGAAACATGGAGATAACAAAAACACCAACCAGGAAGTTACAGACCTTCATAAATGGGTGCTTGGAGCAAAAGGATTAAAATGGTATAAGATCACCAATGTGAAACTGGCTGTAACAACCAGACAAGTGCCAGTGAAGAAAGAAGTGATAGATATTGGCATTGGGCAGGACACACACTGAGAAAAACAGTTTATAGCATTGCAAGGCAGTCCTTGTTCTGGAATCCTCAAGGCAAAAAAAAAAAGGAGACCAACAAATACACGGAGAAGAGAGCTGGAGAAAGAAATGAAAGAGATAATAGAAGACTTGGAAAGACCTTGAGGAGATAGCACAAGACAGGAGAATTAGTTGAAGGTCTATGCTCATTGGAGAACTGAAGATGATGATGATATAAACTTTCTGGCTGGTAATCCCATCACATGATCAGGATACGTTGCAATGAAAGAGCTGACAGACTAGCTTCAATCACACCCATAAAAGGTGCATTGACCATGGTAAGGAAGAAATACTGAGGGCAATTCATGTTCGTCTATTAGAGAATGACACTGCCATCGATGAATCATCAAGGCTAAGACTGCTGGAATTTGGCATCAAACGTAAGACCAGTAGGGATGGGCGTATAAGAGGACGCATCCGCCGTGTATACAACCAGCGCGCAACAGGAACAATTAGCAATCATACCCTTCGACATTTGCTAAACAGCTTTTTTTGGACATGCCACGGTGTACTGCTTTACTTTTCTTAAATGACAAGTTACTGTTATCGCTGAACAGGATCGACATCATTGTACTCCGGGCAAACCATTAGGTGCTATTCTCCCTCAATATATGTCAACGAGTGTGAATGCTCACTGTTCCTGTAGCTCTCTGGTTGTATACACGACGGATGCATCCTCTCAATTGTCCATCCATCTCTGCTCGCCTGACGTTTGATGCTAAATTCCAACAGTCTTAACATTGATGATTTATCTATTCAAGTGTCATTCTCTAACAGGTGATTATTAATTGTTCTCAGTATTTCTCCCTTATCCATATCCAGTGTCCACACTATGGGTGCTCTTGATGCTAGTCTGTCAGCTTTCTCATTACCACACACCCTTGCATGACCAGGACAGTAGATCCACACCAGCTCCTGCAGACTCGAAGCTTCTATGAATGTTTTCCATTCATGCCGTAGCCAACCATTTTGAACCTTTCGAAGCATGGACTGAGAGTCTGACACAATGACTGCCTTTGTTAATGAAGTTTTAGATATCCACCATAAAGCTGCAGTAACAGCCCCTACCTCCATTCTCATGCTGGAAGTTGTTATCTTGTAATGACAAGTGATAAATGACTAAATGACAAGTGATAAATAGTATATTCTTACCAACTCTTTACTATCAGTGTCAAACATGGTCACTGACAAATAAAAAATCATGTCGTATGAGATGAGGTGCTTGAGAAGAGCCATTAATGTTGCCAGGAGAGAAGAATGAGAAATGATGACATCAGAAAAATTGTAGGAGCTACATCCTGCATTGAATATCGTCATCATCAGCTGCAATCTCCACAATGAAGGTTGGCTGTAATGGATCTCCAACGTCTTCTGTCTCTTGTCTTGATGGTGCACTCTGATAGACTCTTTTCTGCCCATCTCTTGATGTTATCTTCCAACTTATAGTGCTGTCTTCCCCTTGCATGTTTGCCTTCAACTCTCCCTTCTATTATGCTGTTCTACAAGGTGTTATGTCTTTTTAATGTGGCCAAAATATTTTAGCTGCCTAATTTGGATCTCCTTTATTTAGGCTAGTTCTCTTTTCATACCTAGATTTTCTAGGACCTCCTTATTTGTTTTCTTCTCTTTCCATGAAATGAGCCCTATTCATCTATATATCCACATTTTGAGAGCCTCAATTCTTTCTTCCTATTGCTTATTCATTGTCCATGTTTCTACACCATACAGTAATGAAGAATATATACATATAACACTTTATGATTCTCAGTTTTAGTTTGTGAGTTAACTGTCTAGATGTCAGTATTTGTCTCATGTTGTTGAATGTAGCTTTGGCCATTCCTATTCCCTTCTTGAATATATGAGGGCTATTCCAAAATCAACCTCCAATTGGCTAGTAAAAATAATCGAAAACAGATTTTAAAAAATCTTATTACATACAAAACTTACATACATAACTGCATTACTTTTCCACATAGTCGCCACCCAAATTCAGGCCCTTGTCGTACCGCGGCACCAGCTTTTGCAATCAATCCCTCATCAAGGAATGGTGCCACCAGGGTACCCAGCCAGTTGTTGACTCCATCCATGAGCTCCTTGTTGGTTTTGAAGCGCTGAGTAGCCAGCCAGACCTTCATCTTGCCGAAGAGATGGTAATCGCTTGGCGCCAAGTCCGGGCTGTAAGGCGGCTGGTTGAAAATCTCCCAGTTGAACTGCGTGAGTAGAGCCTTTGTGCGAGCCGCACGTTGTTGTGCAGGAGAACGACGCCCTTCGTGAGCATTCTGCGCCTTTTGTTTTGGATCGACCTCCGAAGCTTCTTCAGCATTTCACAATAAACTACTGATGTTGGTCCCTGGTGCCATGAATTCCGTCAACAAAATTCTCTTACGGTCCCAGAACACTGTAGCCATCATTTTTCAGTGCGAAAATGTTTGTTTGAATTTCTTGTGCTTGTTTGGAGAATGAGTGTGCATCCACTGTTTGGACTGTTCCTTCATCTCTGCATTCACGAACTGAACAAATATCTTGTCCCATCACGATTCTGTCGAGAAATTTGTCCCCCCTCTTCCCAGTAGCGAAGAAGGAACGTCAAAGCTGAGCCCATTCTTTGAGCTTTGTGAACGTCAGTCAGTTGCTTTGGTACCCACCGTGCACAGAACTTGTGGTAACCCAATCTCTCTGTGACAATTCGAAACCAGACTAGTCCTCGAAATTTGAGGAAATTCAGCAGAAAGATCTGAAATCGTGAAACGATGCTTTTCACCCACGACTTGGTCGACTTTTTGAACGAGTTCATCAGTCACAATTGAGTGTCGTCCTTGTCCCCCCTTGTCATGCACATCTGTGCACCCATCCCTGAATTTCCTGCACCAATCCCTCACAGAACTGTCACTCATAACGTTATCACCGTACACACTACACAATCGACGATGAATCTCGGCAGCGCTGTGCCCTTCTGCTTGCAGAAAACGAATCATACCACGGACCTCACAGCTGGCGGGAGTGGCGATGACAGGGTCCATGTTTACTCGGTCGCTACTCATGAACAACTGAAAAATTGGGAATGTGGGTTTGTGTGTAGCAAGATAACACAACACTGATTGCTGCAGGCAATGCGTCATGTCAACCAGTTTATTTTTACCAGCCAATCGGAGGTTGATTTTGGAATAGCCCTCATATAAATAGACAAAAAAATTAAGTGGTTTGGCCATCTTATGAGAGTGAAGCCAGATCAGTTACCACAACACACATACAACAGTAGAAGATCTAGCTTTAGAGCATGAGGAAGACCAAGAGTCAAATCATCAATCAGTACCCTTTAGCTTCCCACGGAGCACATGCCTTCAACAAACACATCTCCTCAAGTTCTTGGATAATATCGATGTTCATAACATTTTTCATTATAAGGTGTATTAGGGACTGAACCCCTGAGTTATTGTTTGATTCAGGAGTGACTGTGTGATCTACAAGGACCTTTTCATACTCTTACACAATCATACATGCTGCCACACAGGTTGTGACTTCCTAGCACATACAACATATTACACAACGATACAGGGCATTGCTACATTGTGTCAACCTGGAAGTCACAAAAGTGAGAATATATGAAAGTATACGATACAGCAACGCTAGAAAAAAATCAGATACACTTAATGCTGATTTTTGTAATGGAAGCTTTCTTCTCACCCGTGTCATGATATAGTTATGGAGACTGTTGACAAAGTAGAGAAGCCGGAACCTAAGCAGATGAAACCGGTGAATTTTGGTCTCACGAGGCAATGTCTCTCCTGCATCCTCATTTAACCCTGGCAAAGGAAGCTCATTAAGGACCTCTTGTTGACGTGACAAATCTGAAAAAAGGTAAGGCAAACGCTTGTTATGACTGGTGGCTACATGGAATCAAATATCTCAACATCTGTGATAAGCTACAAGAGGCCAGGCCACCTGTAGCGTTGTCCATAAAGGCAAACTACCAGAAATCTTTTTACAGCAGACAATCTGATCAGACAAGAATGCTGATTTTCCTCAAGGTCATGGACTGGGTAATGAGACCCACAACAGAAGGAAAGAAAATAGGAATACTATGGGAGTTTGATAAAATACTATAAGATCAAGATTGCAGATAACCTACATCTTCTACCATTCAACAAACAAGATACAGTAGAGCTCCATTTATCCGAACCCCAATTATCCGAACATCCAATTATCCGAACACTTTGTCCAGAAAAAAAAACCAGGCGCCACCAGTCACGTTAGACTACATTTCTTAATCTTTTGATGCGGCAAGCTTCACATGTGTGCGAACAATTTGTAGAGGATGGGATGGGCTAATGGTCGGTCGCTTACATACAGGAAGTCAGTTAGATCATTATATAATAAAGTCAGTTAATATCTGGTTTACCAATCCTGTGTACGTGTGCGTTCTAGGCAGAACACTGGCTAAACAGACAGTTCAACTTAAAATAATTGTCTCTGCTACTACAGCAGAATAATTTTGGTGTACAAGTATTTCTCTGTGCGATATGGCATCTTCCAGTAAGCCTAAAGCATATAAAAGGAACCGCAATGTTTTGTCAATTGAAACGAAAACAGAAATTATCAAGAGACTAGGAAAAGGTGAAACTGTGTCTTCACTTGCCAGGATTTTCAATGTTGGGAAAGCTACCGTCTCTGACATCAAAAGTAACAAGGATAAAATTATGAGTTTTGCATCGAAATTGGATAGTGAAAATGGGTCGAAGAAAAGTAAAACCATGAGAAATGCGAAAGATTTGAAATTGGAAGAGGCTTTGTATATATGGTTTGTGCAAAGAAGAAGCAAATGGGAACCTATCTCTGGCTCTCTATTGTGTGAAAAGGCACTTCAGTTCAACAATCAACTTGACGGTCCTCCTGACTTTAAGGCTAGCCAGGAATGGTTAAGAAACTTTAAATCTCATCATGGCATACGAGAATTGGAGAATTGGAGATCCAAGGGGAATCTTTATCTAGCGATGCAACTGCTGCTGAAAATTTTAACCTTTAGCACGCTGCATTCTTTGGCGAAAATTTTCGCCTGCAGCTGCATTCTTTTTCACAGCGTCCCGTTTCTATAGTGGGTGACCCTTAATGTCTATAGTTTTTGTGTTTCTTGGTCAATTGCTATCATTTTTGGAATTTATATAAATAAATGAATGGTGAATCTGATGATATAAAATTTGTTTGTGTACATATTAGATGTGATAGGAAGAGAGGAAAGGAAAGATGAAAAAAACGAAAAAAAAATTTAAAATAAAAAAAAAATATTTTTTTTTAATTTTAAAATTAAAAAAAAAATTTAAAAAAATAACCAGCAAACGAAGGGTCCATATCCCTTGCATCTCAATGAAAGTCATTTGACCAATAGACCAATACAAATCAAATGACGATCTTTTCATTACACCCATCATCAGTAGCAAAGCAACAAACGCTCTCGTCAGCTGTGACATTCGGCCGAAATTCTAAATCTTTCCGATATTCCTAGTCCTAACCCCTAACATTATACATACTTGAAAGGCCATTTTACTTTCGTTTCCATCTCAGCCATCAAACATATTCTGAGAAACGATATCAGTCTCTTGAAAATAACATTAGAACTTAACATCCGGGGCTGAAATCACGTGTACACAAGTCCTCATGCTAGAAACGATGAAATCCGTAAGGCGACACACGGTGCCTCCAGCTGTCAGAACAATGTTTTTTTTGGCGACACATGTCGCCCGCAGCGTGCTAAAGGTTAAAAGAAAACCAAATCAGTTTCATCCAAAATGTGAAGAGGTTGAGAGAACAAGAAAAGAAAACTGGAAAAGTAATTCTTCTGCTGGACAATGCACCATCTCATCCAGAGACGGATACATTGAATGCAGTTGATGCAAATTTTAAAGTAATTTTTCTGCCTCCCAATGTAACAGCACTGATTCAACCAATGGATCAGGGTGTTATAGCAAAGCTTAAAAAGATGTACAAGAAGGAAGTCCTGCGTCGTTTATTGTTGGCTGAAGATGAAGAAAGTGTGGTGGCGTTTTCCCAAAAAGCTTAATCTCAAAGACTGCTGCTATATGTTAGCTGATGCTTGGACCACCCTGTCACAAGATAATCTCAACAAGGCTTGGAATAGATTGATTGGGAAAAAAAGAGGAAATGAAACTACTGCAGTGGACACAAATGATGATTGTATAAATGAAGTTGTGGAACTGTTTCAAGCAATGCCCGGATTTTCGGACTGTGACAAAGATGATGCACACACGTGGCTAGAAGATGATACTGATTCTGGTTTTCAGTTTTTGAATGACGAAGAAATTTTGTCTTTTGTGCAAGAAGAAAACCAAATACATGTAGTGACATATGATGAAGACTCCTCAGAAGTACATGATGTACTTGTAGATTATGAAGAAAACCCAAAACGTCGACCAAGTCCTGAAGAGGCCTTTATAGCACTAGAAACCGCGATGGCTTGGTACGAGCAAGAAGATGACAGCTGTTTTGCACAGCTTCTGCTGTTGAAGAGAATGCGGGACTTAGCAGCCAAAAGGAGGCTATCCAGTTTGGTGCAAAAGAGGATTCCTCATTATTTTAAATAGTGGGCTACATCTGTGCAAGTACATGTATACGTAAGTTGCGCGTGGTTTTGAATCGTTTGTAATGTTATTTTGAAAACATTTCTCTTTCTTAAAAAACATAATTAATACAAGTAGTACATGCACTGCTGTGTAATAAAAGATTTTGGTGATACGGTGATCTAATACAATGTGGGTATTATTATTACAGTTTCCTTGTGATGGTTAATTATTTTTAGAAATACGAGCGTTTGTGTACGTGTACTCGATACATTATGTAATCCAATTATCCGAACATTTGATTATCCGAACGATGCTCAGCCCCAAGGGGTTCGGATAAATGGAGTTCTACTGTATATATATAAAAAGGCTGAAAAAAAAGAAGCTGCAAAAAACACAGGATCATGCATCAATGTAATAAAAAAATTAAAAAAAAAACACAAAGGAACAGTTAAAAAAAAGGATAAATAATAAGTCTGCTACGTTAGGACCAATTAAAGATTGTTGGTCAGATGATTGAAG
The DNA here is from genome assembly GCA_024509875.1 of Oreohelix idahoensis. Taxonomy (NCBI): domain Eukaryota; kingdom Metazoa; phylum Mollusca; class Gastropoda; order Stylommatophora; family Oreohelicidae; genus Oreohelix; species Oreohelix idahoensis. The sequence goes on from JAMPIV010017179.1 coordinate 89,121, forward strand.
AAGTACATAGCTATACCTGTTAAGAAAGCAGCATGGACAGAGGAGGAGGAACAAAAAAAATAAAAAAGGATGTGAATTACCAGAACAAATAAAGCCAGATTAGCCTTTGACCTAATGAAATAGGCAAATGAGATGAAATATTAAAGAAAGCACCTACCTTCAAATCTCAGCTGGTCCACTGAATATTTGGCCCTTTTGATCTGAAGATAACAAACAATTAATTAATTAACAATAACTAATTAAGAATATTTCAGTTCAAACCTGGCAGGGATTAACTGTGTGGTTAAAAAAAAACAAAAAAAACTGTAGAGATGAGTATTATGATACATTACAGCCCTTGGATGAATCTGCTGAACAGCACACACACAACAACAAAAAAAATAACACACACACGTGCAAGCACAAACATGCGCAATCACGCACACACACACAGAATATACAGTGTCCCAGGAGGAAAGGTCAATACTTTGGGAGGTCATAGTATCGGTCATTCTAAGAAAAAAAGTTCATATGAACATGTGTGCCATTCAGAACAGTTTCCGTGTTTGAATGTAAAGCTGCAAAAGTATTGATAATAAAGAGGTATTTACTGTTTAAATGACAAATTTGCTACAACTATGTTAAGTTTATAATAAATTTTCGAAAATTTCATCATCAGCATCAATGCACTTTGCAACTTGTGTGAGAAGATGACATTTTGCTTGTCTGAGTTGATCTGTATGTTCTGTTATCTGGTCAATAGCATCCAATATGTGAGCGAGTAATTTGTCTCGTGTATCCACTTTTTTCTGTAAACTTCATCCTTCATCCAACCCCATAAACAATAATCTAACGGAGTTAGGTCTGGAGATCTTGGTGGCCAGTTAATAGCACTGCCACGACCGATCCACCAATTAGGGAAAGTTTCATTTAGATGTTGCATCACTTGTCGGGAAAGTACACAACAATCTGTCTAGTCAAAGGAACATCATCTAATTGTTTCGGTGATTCATTTTGCAGAAATTCTAGGTCATTTTTCCTGTCATATGATCTAAAATAACAGGACCAATCAGTATGTCATTGATGATACTGCACCACACATTGAGAAACTACGTTGAAAATTTGTTTCCACAGTACCATGTGGATTTTCGTGTGACCATCGATGAGTGTTACTCATGTTGTTGATTCCATTAATGGAAGCAATCAAACGATTAGTCTGTAACAAATGACAAAATTCTAGTTGCATGGCACTGTCCCCTGGGGGGAGGTTTTGCACACACTAAGTAAAATGGAAACAAGCCGTCTTCATGTAACATTTGCCATACTCTTGTTTGTGAAACACAGAGACGTTTAGAAATTCTTCATGTGCTAGTGGTACGGCTACACTCTACCATTTGAAGGATGTTTTCCTGTTCATGTACATTTTGTTTACGTGCTCGTTCAGATGAAACGATGAACGCTTGGAAATGTACCACATTTGCGCAATGTATTGAAAACAGTGTTATACACTCTTTGATCCGGAATTCTGTTGTTGGGAAACTGGCCACGGCATTCTTCAACAGCAGCAGTGGCACTACCATCGCAGAAACCATAATCATACAGCATATCTGCATATTCCACATTTGTGAAGACGTGCTGTATTTTTAACAAAACTTCTACAATGCCACTGTCAACAATCATAACATCCAACTCACACTTAACACCATATCACGTTTCTGATAGTTGTGCGCGCATCATGGAGGGAGGGAAGGAAAGTACTGGGCGACAAATTCAAACAGCTCTATCTCGGAAACCGTTTGGAATGGCGCATATCTTCATATGAACTTTTTTTTCTTAGAATGACCTATACTGTGACCTCCCAAAGTATTGTACTTTCCTCCTGGGATACTATATATATATGTGTGTGTGTCCAAGTGGTAGAGGGGTTAGAGTACTTGTTTCTCGATATAAAGTTTTGAAACCAGGTTGCATCACATTACAGTCTACCCACCTGTACAAGTTGGCAAAACTGGTACAGGTTCTGCTCTGAGTTAGGGAAGGCAAAGGTAGCAAGGAAGAGAACTGGTCATCCAAGTTAAATAAAGCTGAGACACAGTATAAATGAAGTCTCCAACACATCACCCCCCCCCCCCCCCCCCCCCCCCCCCCCCCCCCCCCGTGGCAGTATCTGATACTGGGACTAGAGTTACCTAATTTAAATATGTTAGTAGTACACTTTATTTATTACAGAATAAGTGACCAATAATAAAAGGATAAATTAAAATTTAAAAAATTACACAAAGTAGAAAATGTTGGAACAATTCCAAAGCCAGACACTAAATAAATGAAGCAACAATAAATCGCTGTCGCTATACAAGGTCTCAGCTTTGTGAGGAAGGGTGATTGGTTCCCTAATTCACTGCATTTGCCTTTAGTAACTCAAGAGCAGAGTCAGGTGCCCATTTACAGCTGGGTAGACTGCAGTGTGGCACCATCAGGTCTCAAACCACAGAACATAATGAAAATACCCCACCCCCCCCCACCCCCCCCCCCCCCCCCCCAGGAAAAATATATTACACACATTTTTATATAATCCTTTCCAGTCATCCTACATTGCTTAGAGCTCTAGAAGATAAGTCTATCTGAACTATTAAAAGTGCATGCCCACATACATAGTACACATCCCCCCCCCCCCCCCCCATTTCGGTTATGAGTTAGTTGTTAACAACAACTCTTTTTTGAGCCCCACCTGTAGTAAAAATGTGAAGATATCATTGTACAGTTCCTGACATCTGCCTGATATCACCACATCCACAGGCCAGGGAACCTGGTGATAAACAAGAGGGAGACAATAAAAAATACAGTAAAAGTCCGAAAATCTGGACTGCTCGGGGATTTGGTCGGTACGGATTTTCAGATTTTCCGGATTCTCGGGCAGTACTTTTAAAATTCAAATTTAAGGAAGAATAAAGAAGAGATGAACAGGAAAATTGTGTTAGTTTATTCACTAACAAATACAGAATGCTTCATTTATCAAAATGAGTCTGTTTATTCGTTCATTCCCACGACTTCTGTTGCATCTGCTGTACTGCTTGTGGATGGAACACTTACAGCTTCTACTGGTGTCTCACACACAAAAGCCCGAAAATTTTAAGAAGTTTGAGTTTAAAAAAAGTCCAGATTCTCGGGTGGTCCAGATTTCTGGCACCCTGATTTTTGGACTTTTACTATATGATGGAAGTTGAGATAAGAGTTAACAAATGTTCGAGTTCAAATTAAAAAAAAAAAAAAAAAAGTCTTTCAGCACTTTTGCCATTATGCTGTTATATGTTTCGGGCATAGCAAAACAGATGTAAGTAAATTTCAACTTTTATATTAGACTTTGAAATGTAAATAATGAATGAGAGCTGAGGGCAGACAAAAGAGAATAACAGGGCAGTATGAAAATAAAATGATCTTAGCTTGGATGTATGGAAAGTGTGAAGAATGTTGTTTAAGTCATCTCAATGTCCTTTTCATTCATTCCTTCCTTACAGAGCAAGGACTACCACCGCAGCTGGCATTTCTGCCATAATGAGCAGCATTAATTTTGTAGCTTCGCTCTTCACTATCTTTTTCAATCATCTTGTGTCCCCATTGACTGATATAGCAATTAACTAGGCTATTCAATTCTGGACTTTTTAAGGTTTTTTGTGTAGTTTTTAGGTGACATTTTTTAAAAGCATGTACAACATTTTAAAATATATTAAACCTATTAGTATTATATATCAATGTCTTTGGGACTGAATGGACTTTAATACAGTGGTTGTTATTTTGGGATTTTTTTTTTTTTTTACCTTGTTTGAATAGCAACAAGTTCATTACATAATTAGATGCATTAACAAATAATAAAAATTTACATTCACTAAAATATTAAAAGAAAGAAAAAAGCTAGCAAATGCATAACATACAAAACAATGGCTTGTATTTAAAAGAAAGTCCAATTTTGTATATGGTTTGAAAAAAATTAGGCAAATCTGATCATAAATTAAATTGTTGGCAACAGAGGGGCAATAACTGGGCATTCGTACATGATTATGGTGACATTACAAAATGGCAACCTAAATCTTTAAAAACGCATGAAACCAATGCATATTATGCATCAATATGTTAGAAGATGAATAAACTGTGTGTTTGTGGTATTTACAGCAATAATTTATTGCAATGTAATTATCTAGTCTAAATAATTGCAGGATTGGTCATTAAAATGTTTATATACTGCGATATTCAAGAATTAAAAAAATAAAACTAGCTCAATATAATACAACAAATGTGCTTTTATTTAAAAGGTTATCCAAGAATGTACATATTTTGAAAAAATGAAAAGATTATGATAATAATTACATTAATTAAAAAATAATTAAAATTGTTATGTAGAATGGGGCAATAATGGAAAATTTGTGATTAAAAAAATAAACTAAGATGTTTGAAGCACAGACAAAAATTGAAATTCATAATCATATATTAGTTGAATCATGAAATAGAAGACATTAAGATTGTTTTGGGACTTATGGTATTCAAATAGGCAGTTTCTATTTTTCAGGAAGCAAAGAAAGGTGTTGCATGCACCTTATTTTGTTTGCCTTTCTTTGTCAATATCTAGAGTTGCCCAACAATGTTTACAATTTTGTCTTGTAGCAGTATATTCTGATTTAACAGTGTGTGGTGCTGATTTTAATTTCTGATGGCATTATGTGAAGAAGGAATATTCTGATGCTTTTAAAGTCTATCCAGTTCCTTAATTAGTTCTCTAACACAACACATATCACAGCTAGCTGATTTTGTTTTCAAATGATTTGATTTCTTTGAAAGACTTTGGAAAACCTTTTCTATTTTTTATTAATAGTTTCCCATGCACAAACCCGTCTTTAAAAGATATTTTAAAAGTTGTACTAGGTACCACAAAGTGATTTTTGTTTGCACAGAAACACCAGAGAAAACAATGCAGTTTGGAAGCTCTTGGAAAACCATGAAATTCGGTACTTTATCTTTTAAAATTGGACAAAAAATAAAAATGTTACGGCATTTTAAAAAGTGTATGTACTTTCGCAAAGTTGAAAAAGTTACATCACACCAACTTCAGAGTGCTCCCGTTTTCTTAAATATAATCTTAGAACCTTCTCTGACAAACAGCATACAGTCTGCAATACACTGATCACATAAAGAAAACTATAGGGCTATATCATGAATAATTATCAATATATTTGAGACCAAATATTGCAAATCATTACCGAAAAATGTAGTATTTTGCATGAACATCAATTTTCACAACATCATATCTCAAAAAATATAAAAGGTACAAGCTTTAAATATGTACATATCAATCTGCATACTACACAAATACAACCCAATTTTTTTCAGAGGATTTGAACATCTGTTTGTTCTTGTATAATTTTTTTAAATAGGTCCAGAGGCCAATTTGTCGCAGGGGAAGAAAAAAATGTAAAAATTAGGAATTTTTTTTTTTTTAATACTGTCCATATTTCAATTAAAAAATCATTTGTAGGCAATAATTAACAACATGTAAACAATAATTAACAACATCTAAATGCTATTTTTTGATAAAACAACTGGTTACTAGCATTAATAAATGGTTTTTTATACCATCGTAGTATGAGTCATATGCAACAGTAAAATTCCAGAAGTGAGTTTTTTTTACACATATAGAGCATTACACGTACCATTATTAGACTATATCATACATGTAGTGCATTGAAAATCACGACGAACCTTAAAACTTGAAAAGTGTACAGCCTGCTTAAATTAAAATGTATATTAATTAACATGAATACACGAGTCTGAACTATTTAAAGTGCATTTCATGAAAGCTGTTTATACATATTTATGTTCGAGGTAAGACTATCAACTAGTGCCTGCTAGTCCGGACATTTCAGTACACCGTCAGCTACTAAGTTATGGTATTTTTCCGGTTTCCTAGCCTTGTCTCATTACGTCGACCATTGGTGTTTGGTTTTCCGATATCATTCGCTTTAAGATCATTATTCACCCTATTATGTTGCAAAATAAACCTTCATTTAATTACCAATTAATCAAAACATGCATTTTTTATTCAAATTGGTAACTTTCTTAGCTTTTCAAGCTCTGGAAAAAATTAGATTGTTGTGCGAATGTCTGAAGCGGTGATAACAATTCAATCCACGTTGTTACAAAAAAACTGTGCGATCGTGTTAAATTGCTAAATAATATTAAAACTATTGTAAATTTTACATTTGAAGTTCAAAACATTGTTAATAAGTGATATACTTACGTATAGTCAACCTCAAATCAGAAGATGTGATGATGTTTGCACATGAGCCAATAAAAGTGGCGTCTCGATCTTGATGACATCGGGAGTTATGACGGCCGATGGAACAGCCTCGCTGTCTATTTTTCGCTAAATTTCTAGGCCTAGCTTGAGCGATACAGGACTTACTCAAAGTCAATTAGCTCCACCAGCAAATATCAGAAGTCTTTAAAATTTCACACGAATAAAGGAAAATGGCTCCCAAATCTTCTCATATATTGCAAACAATTATAACAACATTTAAAATGTCACATCTTGTAAAATTTCAACTTCACTTTGAGAAATCGACGTCTTCCACGTTGTTTTCTACAGCTTGCAATATTCAAAAAATAGGTGATAACCTTGATTAATATGATAATACGCGACTTTATTAGTTTCACAACTATATCATAAACCAAACCAAATGGGGAAGCTTGGGTATCCTTACCAAGATACACTTTAAAATCATATGTATATCCTGTTTCAGCCTCAGCAAAGCTCCATAATTTCATTCCCCATTTAGTTGCCTTATCTCACTGCCTAAATGGATACACGCCTTTATTACGAACCATCCGTTAATTAGTGCAAAGATGTTGTAGAGGCTGATACTGATAAAGTTTCTGGCGGCATCTATGAATGAAATCAAACAGAAAGCATACTTTCCTCCTTTAGATGAATCCTCGGCTCTCGACAGGGTAGAAACTTAAAAACTGACACAGGGGCTCTACCGTCCAAATCATTATAGCTTTGGGTCTGCAATGAAAGAATCTGACATGTTGTTAGCTACAGTGAGAAACTAAGTGTAATTTTTTCACACATTCTATAACATAATTTAATCTTTAAAATTAAAAAAATATTAAATACAAAATTACAAATATTTTTTTTTCTTTCCAAGGGATAATCCCTTGAAAAAAAAAATAAAAAAAAAAAAATATATATATATATATAACTTTCACCCACTCTCTGGTATCTTTTATTTCTTTTATTATGTATCTGTTCGTTTTAGCAAATATACACATCCTTAGCAACCTATGGACGGTTATCCTTTAAAAAATGAAGTAAAGAAAATTGTTAAAATGTTAATAATAAATGTTAAAATCATTACTGATTTTAAGAGAAAGTAGGTTATAGTACTATTTAAATGGCAATTATTAAAAAGTTAGGTCACCAGGATATAAAATTTCATTAAAATCCCTGGAGCTAGGTTTAAATGTTCGTTCTCGCAAATTACCTTGCAGGTCTGCTTCATAAATTGGTCAGCGGGGATATTATGGTCAATATCCATGTCTGAGTTCAATGTTCAGTCTCCTAGACATCATCATCGCTGAAGTTCATTATTTTAATTTTTTTTTCCACAACAGTGAAATCCGACTTTTCCGAAAAATTCAAAATGGCAGCGAATGTTTTTGGTGCTCAGTCGTGACTTCAACAGTGATTATTTTCTTATAAAACTTGTTTGAAAAGAAACATTTTACATTTTAAATAAATTTTATTATAAAACTTACTTAGTCATCTCTCTTATACCGTGAAGTGTAGAGGTTTGGTGGAGGGAGCGCCATACTATCCTATCGGCTGTCTTCCTTCTAGCCTGGTTCCAATCTCATTATAAATTTTATTATAAAACGATATTAATTTGAAAAAAGTGTTTTTAAAGTACTTTCTGCGACTTCGAAATTACCCGCCGTACACGTCGGATTTCTAAGGATAGAAATGAAGAGAATTAATAACCACCATTAATGTTAATCAGAATCGACGTCATTACACTCTGGGCAAACCCATAGGTGCTCAGTCTCCCTCAGCAAATGTCGAAGGGTATGATTGCTAATTGTTCCTGTTGCGCACTGGTTGTATAACCACCATACCTAGTGATGGGCTTGTAACGGGATCCTTTACCTTTTTATACCTAGTGGCATTTTGTAGGGTAGCATCAAACACTCTCCATTTTGCCCAGTCAGCGGCCATCCATCATGTGGTGCCGTTTCATGCTTTTCATTTTTGCCTCCACAGTTCTTCACCAAGATGTTTTCGGTCAGTCTCTCTATTGCCTTCCTTCTTGAGTCCATAGAATAAACGTTCTGGCATTGGTATCATGGCCTTTTCTGAGAATATGGCCAACCCAATTCCAGCATCCATCCATTATGTTGGTTTTCATATTTCTTCATTGCTCAATGTAAGCAGTTCTTGGTTGGTGACGGAATTTGGCCAAAAAATTAAGAGAACTTTCCTTAGGCCGATTGTGTGGAAAGAGAACATTTTGGACATTTGCCTTTTCTGTTACTCTCCAGCATTCTGTATTGTACAGAAGTTATCTCCATCCACCTAATAGTCCTTAACTGTCACCCTGCGACTTCATCTGTTCGGGCTACTGAAGGAAAACTTGAAGGGTAATTCTATCGATACATAATTCTTAGTTTACACACATATCTATGGAATTTATTCCAGGAGAAAATGTGACTCAAATGATTGACACAGAAGATGTTCAACAGAACATGAAGATAACCATGCCCACGGACGGGAAAATGAAATTAAAATAAAACAGCAACAAATAATTCTCAAACAACTATTCAGTGCTGCAAGAAACTGACCTTATATTTCAGCTGTATACAGTCTGTCAAATTAATGGGCCTTTTGTCCTTTTGATTGGCTGCTGAGCTCACCATAACTGTCAACCTAATATCCACAACACAATTTTTGTTTTCAATCATTCAAATCTGGGTTATTTATGAAGAAACAGATAAAACATTTGACTTTAGTGACTATCAGTACAGCTGTAAAACTATTATTATTATAAGACTAAGTAAGAGACACAGCTGTAAAACTATTATTATAAGATTAAGTAAGAGAGAAAATGGTGTATATTTAAAGACAAAATAAATAATAAATCATACAATATTATGTTTTTATTGTTCAGAATCAACATTACCGCACTCCGGGCAAACTCATAAGTGTTGTCTCCCTCAACAAATGTCTGACTGTTTCTATAGCATGTGGCTATTGTTCAATTGTTCAGAATTGTTGATGAGAATCGGCGCCACTGCACTCTGGGCAAACCCATAGGTGCTCAGCCTTCCTCAGCAAATGTCGGCTGTATACACTCTTGATCCACTGCTTATCATGTAAGTTCCGCTTTGTTCAGTGACAATCTTGCCCCTTACTCTAGCCGTGAAGCCCTATTCTGACATCTCACTATGGAGTACAGATCCATCAGTGCCTTCTATGGCATCACTCATCCCCAGCATTATAATGTATCAGTTGATTAATTTCCACCTCTGCTTTCCCATTCAGGATCAAGGAAGAGATAATGGTAGGAATGAAGACTACTAACTTTGACAAGTCCTCTGGAAACCGTGGTGCTAATGCTTCGTGAAGACACAATTCAAGCAAAGATGTGCTACGCCAGAACTCATGATTCATTATCTGAAATAAATCAATCTCAAACACTGAAGATAAATCAAATTTCAAACACTGAAGATAAATCAAATTTCAAACACTGAAGATAAATCAAATTTCAAACACTGAAGCTCTTAACTTTAAATAAACAAACTCTTCTTCTTCTTCTGCGTTCGTCTTGAAAATGACATTTGTTACGTTGTGTCGTTGTTTACAGCGAAGCTGCGATATTTGCACCTCTCAGCCTGACACATCCGGTTTCAGCATGGCATTTTTGGGACCGGGTTAGCCTTCCCTCTTCGATCCCTACTCTTTCGGCCAGACTGCAATGATGCAGCCTGTTTCCAAGACCACCACTTGGAGGTGGAGTAGGGTCTTGGTCAGCTCTGGTTCGTTGACCCTGACGCAAGCAGTCAAGCTATGAGTCGCTGACTGCATTCATCTCTTTTGCTGCGTCTTTGGTCCCCCCCCCCCCCCCCCCCCCCCCCAAAAAAAAAAACACAAACACATTTCCCCTAATCAAGGATTATGCATGAACATGAACAAGCTAAACAATCTCGCTCTTGAACAAACAGCAATGTTCCTGTATTGTTTCCAGGACTGCAAATGTCGCAACTGTGACACACACACAAACACAATACAAACAGGACCATTGCTTCAGAGATAAGCAGACTCATAAAAATCACGTAATTATGTTAGGTCAGCAGCAGCCTCACATTGTTAAATCAGAACAACAAAAAACTAAATAACAGACAGAAATAATTCTACCTATGATGAAGCTGGACAGTCAATGCCAAAAACTGCCAGTATAAATGTCTCTCTTTATCAATTCTGAGAATAAGTATAACCTTTGAAGAGGCAAAGAGTTTTATCAGAAGCAGATACTGGAACAAATGGGAAACAGAACATCCAGGCCACACACAAAATGATGCACACAACCAGCTCAACAGAAGAGAACAAGTGATAATCTTCAGACTCCGCACAGGCCACAACAGATAGGGAGGGATACCACCTATTCAATCAGCTAAAGACAGAAATTACCGATGAGTGTAACTATGGCACCGATAAAATGACTGCCGAACATCTGCTTCAAAGATGCCCAGCATATGAGGAACAGAGAAAGCACATGTGGCCATCACCAGTACCATTCCTGGATAAGCTCTGTCGACATAGAAATAGCCTCAAGCTGACTACTGCTTTCTTTGAACATATTCAAGTTGTCGTCTGAGAGTGTACGAAGTGGAAGAAGAATTCTGAGAATACCATATCACACAACAAAAAAAAAATAGGTTTGACTGAATTTTAACCAGATGGCAGAAGCACTTTTGTAATACTATGTATATATTTAAGGGTTATATATGTGATCCTGTTCCTTAAGTTTAAGACGTATTTTTTGTTTTTATTTATTTTCCAGGAGATAATGTAACTCCAATGACACAAAAGATGTTCAACAGAACATGAAGAAATAATCCCGTCCACAGACAGGAAAATGAAATAACACACACAATACAAACAGAAAATAGCTTTTCTGTTTGTCGTCATTCCATTTTTCTCAAGCCTCTCATTTCAAAAGTTGTATTTTCGATGTATGTGCTTTGTTGTGTGTCTATTTTTGAATCTGATAACATACATGTTGAATTATATATTCAACATGAGTATCATCATAGAAAAGTGTAGAGAATTCAATGTTGACCTACATACTTGTTTCATTGACTACGCCAAAGCTTTTGACTGTGTACAACATCAGCAGTTATGGGCTATTATGAAAAATATGGGATTTCCAAACCACCTTACACAACTCATCGCACTGCTGTACCAAGAACAACAGACAGCCGTAAGAATAGAGGGGGAAACATCAGAATGGTTTGAAGTACAGAAAGGAGTAAGACAAGGCTGTACCCTTTCCCCTTACCTGTTTAACATTTATGCTGAGAATATCATGAGAAACGTAAGAGATGACCAAGAACACACAGAGTTTGACTCATTTAACATCGGCGGGTACCAGATCCCAGAAATCAGATATGCTGACGACACAGTCCTCCTATCGACCAACCCAGAAGGACTTGAACAATTCTGTCCACCAAAAAACACAGCAAGGCCCAGAATCTATACCTAAACACCAAGAAGACCAAAGTATTGACAACAGACAAAGTAAAGACCAAACCAGAAATTGAAATTGATAACGAAGAACTGGAAAGTGTTAATGAACTCGAATACTTAGGATCAATCATCAACAGCTCTGGCGACTGTGCAGTAGAAATTAAAAGAAGACTTGCAATTGCTTCACATAAACTAATACAGATGAAAAACCTATGGCAAGGCACAAGCAAAGAAACAAAGTTACAACTGATCAGAGCATGTATAATCCCAGTAGCAACATACGGCTGCGAGACATGGACACTCAATAAAACAGTTGCAAAAAAGATTACATCATTCGAAATGAAATGCTACAGAAGGATGTTGACAATACCCTGGACAGAAAAAAAGACTAACAGAGAAGTACTGCACTCACTAAACATACAGGAACATTGGCTTTTAAATAACATCGCAATACGGAAGCTGAAATTTTTCGGTCATATAAAAAGACATAATAGTCTGGAAAAAATAGTGATGGAAGGCATGGTCCCTGGAAAAGGGGGAAGGGGTCGACCTAGACGACGGTGGACCCAGGACATCACAGAGAGTCTGAACTTGTCTTTGGCTGATGCAGGTCGACTTGCCCAGAATCGTGATGCGTTCAGAGCAGCTGTAATGGAGACAACGTTCTGGAAAGAATACGTCACATGATGATGATGATAACATACACTTAATGCTTAAAATATTATAAGCCACTCTACAGTTCAATAAGTTTACCTTTAGAGAGATTTTTCAATCAACAATTTTAGCAAACTTTAAAAAAAATATTAGAATAAGAATAAGCAGTACATTAATACATGACAAATGACAAGATTAAGAGTAAATATTTAAATGGATTTGATCCAAATAGCTTTTTCTTGCAAGATCACATCTATTCAGTGTAAAGCAGACGCAAAATTCATTATTCAGCCAAACAAACTGAAGATCCTCATAAATGAAAAATTCCTACTTGGTATATTTTTTTGGTTGGCTAGAATTTATACATCTGATCCATTCACAGATTCATGGAAACATAATGAAAAACTCCCCTACATGGTATAGTTGTTTGGTTGGCTTGAATTTACACATCTGATCCATTCACAGATTCATGTATACATAGTGAAATATTCTTACTTGGTATAGTTTCTGGTTGGCTAGATTTGACATCTCTAATCCATTCACAGATTCATGTAAACATATTGAAAAGTTCGTACTTGGTAGTTTTTTTTCCCACAGCTAGACTTTACATCTTTAATCAATCCACAGGTTAAGGTAAATATATTCAACTAACATTTATGTGATTTGTCTTGGTTTACTGCTACAAGTTTCTTACCACACAGAGCAGCAGGATTTACACAAAATGTTAAAATATGGTACTGGAGTCAAGTTTTTTTTTCAAATGAACAATATATTAGAAGCAATGGTGTTTCAAGGAAATCAAAATTAGACAGCTAAAATATTTTAGCCGCATAAAAAGACATAACACCTTAGTGAAGATCATAACAGTAGGCAGAGTTGAAAGCAAACGTGCAAGAGGAAGACAGCGCTATAAGTGGGAAGATAACATCAAGAGATAGACAGGAAAGAGTCTTATCAGAGTTCACCATCAAGACAAGACAGAAGACATTGGAGATCAACTGCTGCCAACCTTCGATGTGAAGATGGCAGCTGATGATAATGTTTCTAGTTTATTGTTCATTTGAAAAACTTACTCCAATATCATTTTTCACGTGCTGTTATCAGTTTTACAACAATAAGCAAAGACAGCTGTACATTAATTTTGTTGATTTTGAAAAGGCTTTTGACAGCATACATAGGGACAGTTTATGGAAAATACTGAGGGCTTATGGAATTCCAAGCTGCATTGTGTCAATCATAAAAAGCCTCTATGCCAACTTTACGTGTAGTGTTGAGCAGAGCAACCTAACCTTTGAGGTGAAGACAGGAGTACGACAGGGATGCCCCTTATCAACCACTCTATTTTTAACAGTCATAGACTGGGTGATGCGCCAGACAACAGAGGGCAGTCCAAGAGGAATAAGATGGACTACATTTTCTACATTGGAAGATCTGGAATATGCAGATGACATTGCACTACTAACACATTCACATCAACACATCCAGGAAAAAACAGATAGACTTAATAAGTTTAGCCAGTATGTGGGCTTGAACATCAATTTAAAGAAGTCAGAGGTCATGACGCTCAATGTGAGCAACCCTGAGCCCATATCAGTAAGAAATCAGCAACTGGTACAGACAGACACCTTCACATACCTAGGATGCATAGTTACACCAGACGGCGGGGCAGGCAAAGACATCAACATCAGAATGAATAAGGCAAGAACAGCCTTTTTTTAGCCTAAACAACATCTGGAAGTCCTCTCAATACAGCACAAGCACAAAATTAAGATTATATCAGAGCTGTGTGCTTTCTGTGCTTCTCTATGGTGCGGAATGCTGGAGAGTTACAGAGAAGGAAATGTCGAAATTGTCCTCTTTTCACACAACATGCCTAAGAAAAATTCACCAAATCTTTTGGCCGAATACCATCACCAACCAAGATCTGCTTACTCGGAGCAAGCAAGAGGACATGCACACCATCATAGCTGGCAGACGCTGGAGCTGGGTTGGCCATGTCCTGAGAAGAGACCCCGATGCCATCACAAGAACAGCTATGCTTTGGACCCCTGAAGGAAAACAACCTGGCGGAGGACTGTGGAGGCTGAGATGCAAAGAATGAACCAGAGTTGGGGCACTGTACGAAGGATGGCCACCGACCGAGCAAAGTGGAATCAATTTGTTGTTGCAGTACAAGATGCCACTAGGCGTGATGGCCACTGACTGCTTTGATGGTCGGCGGCTAAGGATCAAAGAAGAAGAAGTAGTTATCAGTTTTACAGAAGTCCCTTTTATTATTTACACATAATAATAAGCAGCAGGAATGAATGCTGCTTTGTGGACAGTGACTATTAATTCCTAATTTTTATTCAGACTCATATTATCACTACTACTGTGCAGTCAACGTACTTTAGGTGTGGGTAAAGGCTGTGCTGTCAATGTACTTCAGGTATGGGTAAAGGCTGTGCAGTCAATGTACTTTTCTTCCTTGAGGACATGTTCTACTATCTACTTGTCTCCCCCACATGATTGCATATTTGTTGGATTCTTAACTTACTGAACAAAGGGTACTGATCTCAGTTCACCCAGGGTTACTAATGGTCACCCTGGTCAGCCAGGAGTTGAAAAATAACGGGGAATATCATTTTTCCTGTTTGTTCCCTATGGAGCACAGAGCCACCATTGCAGCTGACCCTCATGCAGGAAGCCTGAACAAAGCATTCACATGCATTAGCAGTTGTGGTTTCTGTAACAATTTGTACTATATGAGGATGCAAGCCATGCCATACGCACAATCTCATATTAGTCGCTTTATACGTCATGCCTGTAGTCTTGTTTTTTGTCTCGTGAGAGATCCTCTGAAACTACATGGGACTTGGGGAATATGCTACTGACCATAACAACAAAACAAGAGTTAAAACATCCCCCAGTGGATCACTGAAAGAGACAGTTACCTTTTAATAAACAATCAGCTGTATGACGTGGTATCAGATTTTCATGGATGAGTGCTTGCGAATAATAATAATAATAGCCCCTTCAGTCATAACTGACTATGGGAATGTGCCCCTGAGGTGACAGCCCTCAGCTGCTTATTTTCCTGGTGTTCCTCTCTCTGATTTCTTTTCTCTCCTATTTGCTGTGAGAGCTTCTTTTCGCCCCATCTGAGGTGGCGCCACAGAGAGCATCGCCACTTGGTGTGATCAGCAGCTTCATCCTCCCAGGTTGCTGGATTTATGTCCAGTGCCCTCGTGTCTCTCTTGCACACACTGCGAACAACACAAGAACTGAAATGGTACGACAAGGTCACCAAGTGGAACTGATGACAAGAACCAGACAGGAGCTCAGTCTATGTCGAAGAGTGCGAATGCGAACTGTTCCTGTAGCTCGCTGGTTATATACACGACGGATGTATTCTCTCATTCGTCCATCTCTGCTAGCCTTACGTTTGATGGCAAATTCCAACACATTGATCACTGCTTTCTTTGAACATATTCAAGCTGACGTCTTAACCTTGATGATTCATCTATTGCAGTCATTCTCTAACAGGCGATCATAAAAAGCAAACTTACTTTTTGAAATATAGGAGTATAGAAGTCACACATCACTTCTCCGGATGACATCAGATAATATCTCTTAAAGTATAGAAGAAAAACAAAACAATACACAAATAAGTAGGCGTTGAGCAATAATATCTCTACAAAAAGAAAAGACAAATGACATTAGATGCTCAATGACACTATCTCTGTTATGTCAAATTAAATTAACAGGATCAGAATACTAGTTTTTGAGACACACTAAGATAACTTTAGTTATAAACTCCAATATGGTAGACAGTCCCATAACAGACACTGCCATAGAGGAGTGAAGTGTTAAAGACTTCACTATAATAGGTCCAGCACCGAGGAGTGACCAGTTCCCTTTCCCGCTGCCTTTTCCTTCCCTAACTGAACAGCAAAGTCACGTACCCATTTACAATACTTGAACCCGGCTCCTTTGCCATGAGAGACCAGCGCTCTAACCACTCTGTCAACCAGACGCTCATACTCCAATGCAGTAATTTATATACAAAAGACACAAGGAAAAAGGGAAAGGTAGACATGAAAGGAATTAAGAAGATAAGGAAAGACCTTGAACAAGATGGCACAGGACAGGAAGGCTTGGCATGCATTTGGACACCTCAGGGAGCTGAAGGGTGATCATGATATTGTCTCTTCCTTGTGAAGTACTCACAAATCTGCTGATATCGTCTCTAACTTTCATACTTAGACGATAAAATCCACTCTATGGCAATCACCACTGGCAAATACTGCAATAACTTCAATGCTGAAGCAGAAGCCCTGTAAAAACAGGCAGTGGAAACTTATTGAATGCAAAGCAAATGCAGACAAACTGATAGCAATCTTTACAGATACCCTCTCAGTAATAACAGCTCTGAAGAGCCACCATGCTAATGGATTAAAAGATCTGATAAACTTTCTTGAAGGCTGGCCAAATGCTTCAACAAGTGCACAATTCAGTGGATACCAGCCCATTGCAACATACCAGGCAATGAAAAGGCAGACAAACTTGCTAAGGAAGGAGAAGCATTACAAAAGTATGATATAGGGACAATTTATGAAATGGCAAAAACTACTATTAAGTCCAGATTGGAAAGACAGCACCCAGGCCATTTAACAAATGAAGCATTTCATCAGTGATCTAGGTGAGACCCTGTCGCCATTTTTCAGCTACGCACTGGACACAATAGACTGAGATACCATCTATACTACAAGTACATGCATGGAGGTATATCTATAGTCATCTTTATTTGACTACCAGCTACGTACAATGCTTCAATATACTTATGTGGAAGTGAACCTCTGTTCTGTGAGGCTAATTACACCCTCATTGACTCTTGAAATCATCCACACACTGTCAGGGATTCAACCTGTGGCAAAACTTGTTGAGAACCCTGCATTGCACACTAAGCTTGGCGAAGTCTCTCGAGTCCCAGATGTGTTTCTTTGGCTTTGACCTGGGTGGTTGCAACGAAGCAAACGCGACAACATGACAATTTCTTGGGAGAGCCCAGAACCAGAGCACAGTATTTTAACTCTGCATGGTTGGAAAGCCCCCTTAAATGGCAGGAAATGCACAGTATGCCGTGCGCTTGTAACTCCTAGCTTGGGACCAGATGTGACGATCCTTTAAATGCAAGCCAAGCTGGGGAAACTGGAGCTCATGACTTCAACTCAGCACGTTTCGAAATAGCAGAAAAGCCTAGATCTACAGTGTAGATAATACCAAAGAGTCTTCAACTTGGTATTGGCTGCAAAAGAGCAAGAAGCTCAGCTGCCCTAGTTAAACAACAACAAATACCACAAGTATAGAAATGGTGCAACAGAAATCTGCACTTGCGGCACCAACCCGATGACAGCCAAACACCTGCTGCAGTCCTGCCCAACATATAGCAATGAACAGAGTAGCATATGGCAACAACCTACCTCTCTCCATGAAAAACTGTTTGAAGATGTCAGGAACCTTGATCTGACTACTGTCTTTATTAGAATCATTAATGTGGAAGTCTGAAGGCGATTGAGGAAGAAGAAGAAGATACTTTTACGGTCCACTGTTGTTGTGAAGTGAAGTGGGGAGCAGAAGTTAACATTCTTGAGCCAAGTGTGTCACATACCCTGCTGTAAGCCTGTGATGTAGAATTTCTGTTTTGTTGTCTATCCATTTGCCTCTTAATCTTCCCTGTGCTCTGAAACCAGATCTTCTACTGTTGTAAGCCCATAATGGTAACAGACAGGGCTCCATTCTCATACGATGTCTAAACCAATACATTGTCTGTACATATACTTGATTGTGGCTGTGGTTCTTACAATTTTTCTGATGTTATCATTTCTCATTCTGTCTCGCTTGATAACATTAACCCTATACCGTTTGATTCACCTGGAAACGCCAACGTGCAAAGTCTAACATCCGCTTTAATACGCCCACTAAACTCTGTTGTGTTTCGTCACCATATAGCAACAAGATCGTGGTACCGGTATTTAGCTAGACCTAAGTTATAAATAGATTTCCAGAACATGTAAAGCTTCTGTTTTCGGAAAATTTTTTCTGAATCAATCGATATTTTAATTTTTTTTTCAATTTTTAAAAGTCACAGCTATCCAAACAGAGGAATCTTTGCTTAGGGAGCGGAGAGGTGACTTGGTATTTGATCAGGATGATGACAATGCAGCAGAATCATATGTGGATATTGAATAAGAGCCAGATTATGACACTGACCAAGTGAATCTAATGACAGAAGTAATGATATTGATGATAAATCAAACGAAGGAGACTGGTCAACAAAGCATACTCCAGTTGAAATTTGTAACTTTATAGAAAACCTTGGACCTAAATACACTCTAGATTTAGATGCTGCCTCTTATGGTTACTTCAGTTTATTCACAAGTGAAGAACTTTACCAAATGTGCTCAATACAAACAGGACAAAGCAGCAGTAAAAAAGAAATTATGTGAAGTCATGAGCAAAAAAAATGCTGCTTTGTTTTCTCAAAGAACAGAACGAAAACATTTTCTGGACGATCTGCAAAGACTTGTTATGGCTGCCCAGTATGCAAATTTATTTTTTTAACTGGAATGTTCATAATTTCATGAAAAACTTTGTTTCATTTATAATAAATATGCATGTTCATTTCTTTTGTGGTAATACAGTAGCACAATGCTGCTAAAAAAAATTTTTTGACATTTTTTCCCCACAATAATGAAATTGTTATTGTATAATACTAATATATATATATATTTATTAAGAATATTGCAGATGATAAATGATGCAATTCTGTGTATTTAAAACTTATAAACATAATTTTAGCTCACTCAGTTTAATTTTGAGAGCTGCGGTAATGCAATGGTTAGTGCACTGGCTTCCTAGCTCGGTGGTCCATGGTTCGATCCCCAGTTGAGGTGGGATTTTTAAGACTGCAAACGGCTCCGGGGTCGACCCAGCCTCATGAATTGGGTACCAGAACAACTTCTGGGAAGGTTAAGATGGTCGGCATGATGCTGACCACATCACGCCTAGTGTACCAATGGTCAATACGGGCCTTACGCTGTATTCCCAATATGCCTCAATAGGCATGTAACAGGATCCCCCCCCCCCCCCCCCCCCACCACACACACACACACACACAGTTTAATGTTAATGAATTTTTTTTCGATGTACAGGTACTATGTTTGAAAAATGGATTTGCTCCCTTTACCTCAGACGTTAAGACAAAAAAAAATTAAATTCAACAGGACGATAAAAGGTTAATGCCTCTTCTTAAGCATCTCATCTCAAAGACTGTGATTTTCCACTTCTGTGCTTTGGTCAGGGACCATATTTGACACTGATAATAACTTTCATAACATTAATAAACTGCAAGTGGTAATAAAAAGACTGCGCATCCATAAGATGGCCACCCCTTACCTGCATGGCATGAATGCATTCCATTAGGTGGTACTCAGTCTTGAGAATGTGAATTAGCCTGGTACACACAGTTTTATACCGTGACCTGACATGAGGGTATAAGCAGTTCTCACACGATCTTAGCAATGGAGAAAGGTCGTTGTTTGCAAATGTGGGTAGCCTGCATTCAGAAAAGTAATCACAATAACCGAAGCTAACTGGTTACAGAGAATAACATGTATTACATGATGCTAAAATATTCATAATAATTACATTGTCAACACATTACCAATAACAAAAATTTATAGTTAAGAATAATAAACTGTTAAAATATTATATTAAAAGTTATGATGATAAACAAATAGTAACGATATCTACTATTAATATACCAGCTATGATGCAGAAATAACAGCACCAGAAAAAGCATTGTGCCGGATAATCTCAGACTTTGAAAGTGGCATCATTCCACCAGAGGATATCGTTATATTTTCGGACTCAAAATCAGCACTTCAAGCCCTAGAAAGCAAAATGTCTCCGGATATTAATAACAGACCAACTGTTCACTTCCTATTGCATCAAAGTTACACTCCAGTGGATCCCTGGGCATATCGGAGTCCCAGGAAATGAAAAAGCCGGTAAACTATCTGAAAGAGGAGCAGCACTGCCCCAGCTCCCATCAAGTACCACACTGCAAACCTGCCAACAGATCCTGAGAAACAATTATAGGGAAGAATGGCTAAACCAGTGGGCTACCTCCCAGACAGGGCGTCAATTCTTCATACATCAAGCTAAACCAAACCCTCAAGATCCAGTTAAACAACTGAAAAGAAGAGATCAGAGTCTAACTTTCCAGCTGAGAACAGGCCGTGTCCCCGTCAATAAACATTTAAATAGAATAGACCCACTACGGCACTGCCACCACCATGAGGAATCAGTTGAACACCTACTGTTATAGTGCCCAAGACTAACTGACCTGCGACACCAGCTCTCCCATCGCACCCAACCATCCACAATGCACTCTGCACATCATCTCAACAACTGAGGAGGACTTGCCCCTTTGTCAGAGAGTCAATGGGCTAAAGGGATTATATCATCATCATCATCAATATTAATATACTAGTAGACGAGCATCAGACTGGAAGGGTGGTTAGAGCACTTTGCCTCTCGCAGTAAAGTTACCAAGTTTTGGGTTCAAAACCTGGTAGTGTCATGTACCAGTCTACTGAGCTGAAAATGGATACCTGGATCTGCTCTTGAGTTAGGGAAGGCAAAGGCAGGAAAGAAGGGATCTGGTCACTCACCTCCTTATAAAGCTGGCCTATGTATAGTGAAGTCTCTAACACTTCACTCCCCTATGGCAGTATCTGCTTACAGGACTCCCTTTTTTTTAAGCAGTCAAAATTTTAAATATGCATCATAAGGATAAGGGGGGCAGGGAGGGTTTCTGTATCAATTTGTTTTACATAATGTGGCGGCTGACAACCCCATGCACAAACCTCATCTAGTCGTCGTATTTATAATGTTTATTTTTAGAATCCACAAGTTTTTAGGCCCTGTTTTATCAGCTTTAAATATTAAATGCAGACAAAACATTGTATAAATCCTCATTTAATGACTGTAGTAGAGAGTAAAATGACTTACTCCTCATTGCTATACTTGTTATGTTCCTCAGTTTTTGCGCTGGCATCAGGAAATATGGCTGCAAAATTGATGCTAAGCAGTGTGTCCTTCTCACCTCGCATGTTCAGTTGTTTGTCAATAGTTGGATCTTTCTGAAAAATGTGTGACACATATCTAAAACAAACACCATCTAAAAGTGTCTGGCTCAAACATGTGATGACACATTCAAACATGTCAGGTTTTTGATGTAGTGATGTCATACTGAAATCATCCTCCATTTTATTTTCCCATGAACTGCAACTGATCACCTCGGACTAATATTTTCGGCTATCCTATTTATTTCTGCCCATCAAAGTCTTTTGCTCTGGCTACCTTTTCCAAATTCTTCTCAAGATTCACTTTGGTCTCACCCAACAGTATTTTTTTTATTTCTTCTATAATCCAGACAAATGGGAAAACTGAACTACCTCTCATCCTAATTAACGTATATACTTGAGTATAGGTCGATCCGACTATACTCCCTAGACGTTCGGACTTCAAAAGCTTCCAAAATGAATGACCCGATTATAAACCGAAGTAAAAAAAAAATAGTTTGAATGAGTGAAAAGTTAGAAAGATAATTTCAACGTTGCACAAAAACATCTATGCAAGAAATTTCAATATTTATGGCACACTGCAGTACTTTTCACTCTTTTTAAATTGAAGGGCTTGAATTCAAATCGACCCTCGAGTAATGATGGAACAATTTTGCAGCAATTTAAAACCCATTCATTTAGTTCTTAAAGAGCTGGGTAACTACGAAGTATTCCCTCTTCATGCTTATTTCATTTTTTGCATTTCTTGCAAGGATTCTTGTACTTTACGCCAGACTCAAAATTTTTTTTTGTCAATTCTGAATTCCAACATTGCATTGGAATTGCCATGCTTTCTGCAAATACTATCACTTTCTGCTTAAAACTAGCCTCGTAAGAAGTATGCTTTCTTTTCAAACTCATTGTAACCTTCAGGACAATCTTTTTTTATTTTTAAACTAAATGCCAGTGTGTTTACAACAAATGATTTAAACAGCTGTGCACGCTGGTGTATGCATGACAGGAAGTACAAAATCATGATGTACTTTTTTATTTATATAGTTCGTTTATGTTTTTATTTTAATAATTACCAGAACAGTTAGTTCTGTTAGCCTAATAAAAGTGATTCAAATATTATTTAATGTTTTACTTAGATATTTAGTTAAAAAAATTTAATGAAGCAGCAAGTTTATATCTGAAAAGTGGTGGGAAAGAATGGGGTAACACTGACCGGTTTCATGAATCTTGTTTTTTTTAGACTCGACTATAAGTTTGTTTGTTAACCCTTCTACTGTCAAGTGCATTTGTGCTGTGGTGTCATGGCTATTTTGAGAATTTTGATGATTTCCAATAAAATACCAGAAACATATAGGAGATAAAGTAAGAGGTCCATATATGTATACATTTTCTGAAAGGATATTGGATAAGGGAATCATATGGTTCTAATTTCAAGGTATTTGAGCATTATGTTTGGTGACCTTGACCTTTACACAGTGAATAAAATTACTTATGTAACTTTTCTTTTGCTTTTAACTTACCCCCACAATGACTGTTTGGTTCTATTTATCATCTGAATAAGTTTTTCAGACACTGCAAACAATATTGTTTCAGAAAAAGTATAGTTATATGGTTTTATTATGAAAACTGTAATTTTTGTGAATTTTTCCATCGCGACTTAAACAGTCTTTCTACCCGCATCCGAAAATGAAAAAAGAAAATCATATGTTTCAACTGACTACTTCTTTTTCTCTGTGTTTTTCTTCATGACATGGACATAACAGATACAGACAGAGTTACCTATCTTATTCTCTGTTTCGGTTTCGATTTAGTCCTTGATCAGTCTTGTGAACGAGGTTGGGTTCACAATGTTCACGACACCCAACTTTACATGCCGGACACCAATGTTGGGTTTTTTTTCTGCCTTTACTGCTTTTTTTGTCTTTGCTTCTGTCACTGCAGACAAAGCAGTCTTTTTCTTTCTTTCAAACTTAAATAAATAGGCGATGCAATGATGTACCAGCCTCTGGCATGAGCTGCTGAACTCGAGGCTGAATTGTTGTTGGCTGCCGAGATTCAGGATGATTGCTGCAGAGATATTCCACTATTGACAGAATATTTTTATCTCTCTGGAGTCTTTTGTTCTGAGCCAGTCAAGTTGTACAAAATCCATGAGTTCAGAATAGACACATCTATTATATTCTGAAAAATTTTCTTCCAGTAGCGTCTGGTAGACCTTTCAGACGCTAAGTGGCATATCTGCTTCTCACTTATGTCCACCCCACTCATGTAAGAATTGTAGTCAAAAATGGCTGATGGTTTTTTTTTTGGCCTTCCCTCTAATGATCTTTTCCTCAGCTACTGCATTGTGATCTGTAGTCAGTAGAAGCACTGCCTTGGTTTCAGATTTCTCTGAATGAAAGGCACAACATCTCTCCTTTGCACCAAAATTTGCATTCACCAACTTGAAGCTTTGAGGTCTTTTCCTCAGTTAAGCCTCTTGAATTGACTCGTACTGTCCCTGGCAATAACGTTCTTTTCTCTAGAAGAATATTTTGTTAGCTGTAAGGATTTCTTACAATAAAATTTGGATCAGATCATAGTCTACTGCTTTCACTGTCCACCTTTTGCCATCCAAATTGGTCAGTGACAACACTAGACCCAGGGCTAGATTCAGCTTCATCTTCAATACTACTCGATCCACTTTCATAACTGGCATGTGTGATGTCTACAAAGTCATTGTCGGAATCACTATTTTCCATTTGAAACATATCAAATAATGACGGTCTAGATTTATTTCCTAGTCCTGATGAACCTTCAACAGCGTCAGACATGATGGCAGTCGAAAAAAATTTCAATCCGATTGAACGCAAAACAAAGCAATAAAAACGCATGTTTACATCACGCTGAAACAGCAGAAATGAAGTGAAATCTATTTTATCATAGTTATTTCCCCTTTGGACACGGAAAGACTTCGATTCGCATTTGTAATTACGATTTTACTAATGGCCGATTTAACTGGCCATGACACCACAGAAAGAGATATAAATAATGGCCGATCATCGGCCATTATGACAGTTATAGGGTTAAGGTACAAAATAGGAATACATTTTTTCGACTTATTACTCGAGTATATACGGTAGTTTGGATTATTGACACTCTACTGTATATACATTACAACGGGCTGATCACCCGTTTGCCAGTCACTTCGATTACGGAAACAACAGCAAATGGGTTGATTTGCCGTTGCCCTAAAGACGCCACTAGGCGTGATGGGAAACAATGGCAAAGAAAACCTATCTGCTGTTGCCCTAAGACGCCACTAGGCGTAATGGCCACTGACTGCTTTGACGGTCGGTGGCTAAGGACGGAAGAAGAAGAAGAAGAAGACTGTATATACATAGAAAAACATATAGTGACATAAACACACAACAAAGTTCTTGGTCGTCCTTACACAAGAAGTGCCTATGGATGAGTCTGTTGCAGAATTTGACCTATCTTCAGATTTTGAGCCCAACGTCACTTTTAGATCCCTTACAAACAGTTCATACAATGAGGGTGGTCGCTCATCTGTAGAAAAACCAGGAACAGTTTGTTACAATCTACCAACACAATACACAGAACTTACATTAATGAGTTTATTCAAAATTATTAATGAATTATGTTTTGGAAGTCAGCTTTTCACTGTTGGTGCAGGTTAGCATCAGGCAACCCAGGAACTGTGAGAATCTTCTTATGTCTGTTTTCAGGGTATTTACAATTTGGAAAAAGTGAAGCCAATATATGTAATTTTTATCTCTGCCAGATGATTTGCTTCCAGCAATTCCATCAACAGAGCTGTGGAAAATTCAAACTAAATGATATTATCAATTAATCAATACCCTTTAGCTCCCCAGGGAGCATAGGCCTTCAACACACACATGGCCAAGTTCTCCTGTCACGTGCCATCAGCTCAAGTTCTTTCCATGACTTTCTCATCATTTACATTTCTGTTTCCAGTTCTCTTCTCCATGTGTTTTTTAGGTCTACTGTCTCTCTTTCCCTGGGGATTTGAGAACAAAAACTGCCATGAAATGCTATCAACGTTTCGTTAATGTGTGTCCTATCCATTGCCAGCATTTTATTCTCATCTCTTCTTCCACTGGCATTTGTCTGGATCCTGTCATCAGTTCCCCATTGACAATGTTGTCATACCATTTCAATCATACTATTCTACACAAGCATCCATTTATGAATGTCTGTAGCTTTTCGGTTGTTGTTTTTCGTTGACATTTGAGTTGAAGAATCTTATTTCTGTGTTGGACTTGATTTCTCTTGATCTCAAATGATATTTTACCAAAGGTTAACTTCCTTTCAAAGAAAAGATCGTGCTCATGCAATTCACAATTAAAGTGAATTTGAGTAAGCTAGCTACAGAGTCTTCACCAGGAATGATGAGAAAGTACATTTAATACTGGGGATACTGAACTTTTAAATGATGGGCTAGGTCAAAAGGCTAGGAGGAATATGGCTGTAAAATACCCAAAACAAAAAAGCTAGGAGGCATACGGCAGCAGAATACCCAAAAACAGAAAAGCTAGGAGGCATACAGCAGCAGAATACCCAAAACCGAAAAGCTAGGAGGCATACGGCAGCAGAATACCCAAAACAGAAAAGCTAGGAGGAATTTGGCTCCAGAATATCCTAAACAGAAAGGCTAGGAAGAATATAGTTGCAGAATACCCAAAACAGAAAGGCTAGGATGAATACAGCTGCAAAATACCTCAAACAGAAAGGCTAGAAAGAATATGGCTGCGGAATACCTAAAACATAAAGGCTAGGAGGAATATGGTGCAGAATACTCCAAACAGAAAGGCTAGGAGGAATACGGCTCCAGAATATCCTAAACTGAACGGCTAGGAAGAATATGGTTGCAGAATACTCCAAACAGAAAGGCTAGGAGGAATAAGGCTGCAGAATACTCCAAAAAGAAAGGATAGGAGGAATACGGCTGCAGAATACCCAAAACAGAAAGGCTAGGAGGAATACGGCTGTAGAATACCCCAAACAGAAATGCTAGGATGACATGTAACTAAAGCCTATGCTTCATAAGAAGCTAAGAGGCGATGAAAGTTTAATGTTATCAACAAGCCTCTCAATCAGGTCACGTTTAAGAATACTCACAAACTCCACAGTTTACATCCAGAACCTCTCCCATCCTTCCCAAAGTCTCAAGCATCTCCATAGACTTTCCAGTCAAAACAGCATCACCCAGAACTGGCTGCAAAAATTTTGGGCCATGCTTCAAAATAATGTCCGGCTGATCAGATGGAGGCTTTATACTACTAATTTTCCCAGAGTTCTTGTGTTGTGTGATCTGATTGGTTGTCTTCTTGGAGGATGAACTGCTAGGAATATCTTGATTGCTCGATTTCTGACAGGTTACATCAAGTATGGAAGCTTCCTTAGAAGACAACTGAATATTTGGGACAAATGCTTTCTCCCAGAATGTTTCATTGAGAGAAGGGATTTTCTTATTTCTGAAACATATAATATGCAAGTTGAAGAAAAGTAAACTCTGTCTCTCAATAAAAACATTTATCTTTGCATCTAAAAAAATTCACTTTTCAAAATAAAATACTTATACAAGTAAATTTAATAAGAAAGTTTCCAAGAAGATATGATAAAGGCATTTTATTCCCTACTGTAATTCTCTGACCCCGATTGTTCTACTACATATGAGGGAATTCCTTTTCCCTTATAATATCTGGAGATGAGATTGTGCGCTATGCCCCTGACCCACATAATGACATATCTTGTATTTTGTCTCCTTAACAATGACAAGAAATATAAGCAAGCCTTCAATCATGCTGTATTGAAGTGCCTTGCAAAATTTAGGAGGAAACAATAGATTCTATAATGCTTAAATACAAACAATGATTATTTACTAATTCCATTAGGTCCCTGTCACGAAATGGATTCAAGACTAGAGACTGTCTACCTATAGTGACAAGACGCTAGGGAGAAGAAAGACTGAAAAGATAGATTTAGAAGAAAATGATAGTGAAATGTGAACAGTTGACACTATTGGCTCCGAGGTTAAGAACCGAGTTTGATTCTTTCCTCGCCACTTCGGACGTCTTATGTGCTATAGTTGTCAACGACCTCTAGCTACCCTAAGGGGATAAGGTTATATCAAGATTCACAAACACCAAGATACAGACAACATATAGCTACTGTACTTAAATGAAATGACTGATGCCAGCTACAATTTATACAAGTTTATTATACACCTATAAACAAACAAACATATGGACAAAAATAAACTGCGCTGCACTTGTCGAGCCTCCACTTCCACAACTATTCTAAATTAAATGTTAAGTGCACAGTCAGCTGGAACAACTACCAAGTGTCTACACCAACTCTGCACAGACTCTGGTTCTACACAGCCTATCCTGAAATCTCTTGCACACTGCTACACAATTAACTCGTCAAAAAAACCTTCAGCAGCTGTCATCTGCTATACTTGGGACAACACTGCGACGACTTCTGTGGAGAGTATGGTCACCCTCTCTCTCTCCACCATTCTGGAACTGATGACTAAGGTTTACAAAAAAAGAACCCCACTGGATTCTGGAAATTGGAATAGGTAGCTGGTTTCTCCAAACACCTCTGGAGTTACCTGCCCTCTCCCTCCTATGGGTTCAGGCCTTCGGCGTTATTATGGCCGGGACGAAGTGAAATAATTACGACAACGCTGGCAGCATGCCAATTTTGCGTGGGTAACAGAACTAGCTTAGCGCTCATGGATTTTCCCACGAATGCTTTTTCCACTAGAGAAGGGTCTTCCCCTGCCTGGAAAAACGGGTTTGTTCTCTTTTCTTCGTCCTCCTCTGGCAAGATCTCAAACCCTGCGTCTGAGATGCCAATCTTTTTGCCGTGAGGAAGTTATTGCAACTTCCGCTCTGCCCCCTCAAAAAAGCCGCGCTACCTGCTGTTAGACAAAAAAACACAACAGCTAAACAACACGTAAATACTACATTTCTAATAACATATAACTCCCTGACTCTTCAACACGTTATGCACCTCCATACAAAAATCATGCCAACACCGTCCGCTCCTCTCCTGTTCCCTTCTCTACCTGAGCCCACAAGGTAAACATTGGCTAACCCAGATCGCCTGTTCTGCCTGACTAACTCCGAGCAACAACAATATTTTCACTGGCCCGGTCTGGGCAGTCGTACTGTGGCCTACTTCTTACGCTGACACTAATGCCGTAATGATTAATACAAAATAAAACTAGCCCTCTCTAGGAATTCCTAAAATTCCCGTCAGTATGATTAATCACCTCAAAATTGAAATAAAGTATTATTCCCTTAACAGAAATAAATTTCATCTCCATCTTCTGAATACACAGAATAACAATGCACAATCAATAACATATAATCAGTTTACGCCAGCATCTGCTTGCCGTCAAAAGTTATACAATGAAAACCCCGTAATTCAGCCACGTGGTGCCGCAGTTTTTCAACCACGCGCTCCTGCATAAATATTCATTAACTGATAGCACACACGTGCTCGTGCAACAATACACATTAACTGATAGCACCCACGTGCTCCAATTAATACCTCTATCACTCCCGTCCACAGATATATGCGTAACTATATAAATAGCGAGCATCAATACTCTCAATAAAATCACAAATGAAAATACACATTACACACGCTCCAGACTATTCTGTAAATAAATAAAATTCGCAGATGCGGGTTTCTCTGCAGACCTGTTTTTGAAATAAATCCAAGCATGGCCGAAACCTCGCAACATCTAAACCATCTAGACAACGCTATTCCTTCAATAAGGAAATTTACTGGACCTATTAGGTCTCTCAAGTCTTATCACCAGGATAGTATTGATGGCTCTGGAGTTAAGAATTAAATTAAACTAAACCTTCCCCTGAACTTTACTGATCGGCCTAGGCTTAGACAAAATTAAATAAAGTTACCACGAAAATTCTGCTTACCAAATCTCGAATTTCCCCTGAAAGGCAATCGACTTTGAATCAGGAACGCGGCTTGGCAATTAATTTTTAGAGACCGAACTTATGAAATTCGGGTATATTTATTATCAAGACCCCACGCGCCGACTTCATGGCGTCATATGCGCGGCGTGGTTCTAAAGCCAATGGGAGCTCTGCATTTCAACTGCAGTTAGCACTCAGCCAATCAGAACTTTAGATCATGCTGATGCAACCAGTTTCTGCTAGACAAAGAACCGGGAATTAGTTCTAGCCCTATACTGCGGAAATGAAGCAAAAATGGCCGCAAATAATTTAACTCCCGAAAAATGCGTCTACGGCCACGCAATATCTTTAAAAAAAAAGACACTGGTGCAAATCCTGATCTAGCCTCTATAATCTTTCGTCTAGAATAATAATGCAACAGTTCCCTACACACCAACACTAAACAAGACTACTAGTCATAATGAAGAAACATAAAGCAGATGAGATACAACTCCATCGTGATCTCATCTTGAAAAACGTAAATAATAGAAGGAGAAGAAACATGGAGAAGGATTACCTGTAATCCCTCCTAAAAATATAGTGAACAAATTGCAAGGAGAAAAAGACATGGGCCATTTGAAAGACAGAATCTCAGTACTTTCGTCACAGTCCCTGGCAAATTATACAGCCCTCTGGTTCCTTACAAGTCACACAGCTTTTGGTTTCTTGACAAACCAGAGTACTTTTTATTCCTGATAAACTGAAGGGCCCTTTGGTTCCTGGTAAAACACATGTCTCTTTGGTTCATGGTAAAACACAGGGCCTTTTGGTATCACAAAAAATTACAAAGTCCTTTGGTTCCTGACAAACCATGCATTCTTCAGCTTCCTGACAAACCACAGTACCCTTTTGTTCCTGGTAAACTATAGGTCCATTTAGGTTCCTGGTAAACCACAGAGCTTTATTGTTCTTGGTAAACCTTAGAGCCTTGTGGTTCCTGGTAAACCACAGAGTCTTCTGTTTCATAATAAATGATAGAGGCTTGTGATTTCTAACAAACCATACAGCCTTTTGTTTCCTGAAAACCACAGTACCCTTTGGTTCATCGTAAACCATAGCGCCTTTTTGGTTCCAGGTAAACTATAAGGCCTTTTGGTTCCTGGTAAACTATAAGGCCTTTTGGTTCCTGGTAAATGTTAAGCCTTTTGGTTCCTGGTAAATGTTAAGACCTTTTGGTTCCTGGTAAACTATAAGGCCTTTTGGTTCCTGGTAAATTAGAGCCATTTGGTTTCTGGTAAACCATACAGCCTTTTGGTTTCTGGTAAACTATAGGTCCATTTTGGTTCCTGGTAAACCACAGAGCTTTACTGTTCTTGGTAAACCTTAGAGCCTTTTGGTTCCTGGTAAACCACAGATGCTTCTGTTTCATAATAAATGATAGAGGCTTTTGATTCCTGACAAACCATTCAGCCTTCTGTTTCCTGACAAACCACAGTACCCTTTGGTTCATCATAAACCATAGCGCCTTTTTGGTTCCTGGTAAACAATAAGGCCTTTTGGTTCCTGGTAAACTATAAGGCCTTTTGGTTCATGGTAAACTTTAAGGCCTTTTGGTTCCTGGTAAACTACAAGGCCTTTTGGTTCCTGGTAAATTATGGAGCCTTTTGGTTCCTAGTAAACCATAGGGCCTTTTGGTTCCTGGTAAACTACAGCATTCTTGTAAACCATTAATGTCTTATGGTTCCTAGAAAACCAAAGAGCTCCTTAGTCCTTGGCAGAGCATAGCACCACAAGGCTCCTGAGCTCCCGTTTGATTCATGACCTCTGCAACATTCTTTCAGCATACTCTTATTTTGTGCAGCCTGTTTTCACAGTAACCACTGGAATATTTTAAAACACTTTTAAAGCAGAGACAGAAGCTCTGATAACATCAGCAGTAACTTTCAGGGGAAACAGGAAAAATGCTAATCACAACAGCCTTCCTCACAGATTCCCTGTCAGCCACAACTGCCCTAAGGAACCATAATAACAATGAATCAGGCAGCCGCTCAGAAGCACTAATGGAAACCAGTAATATATAGTGAAAGTACAGTAGATTCCTGCCCGCTGCAAGATGTATGGAAAGGAAAAGGCAGATAGATTTGCTAAAGGAAGAACTAAAATTCAGACAGTGGACAGTACATATGAAGTAGGAAAAGCAATAATAAATAAGATCTTCAAAGAAAAATGGTACACACACAGACAGATATCACAGAAGCATTCTACTTCTTGCCAAGAAGAGATCATGTGGCAATTTTCACGATGAGAACCGTCCACTGTAAACTCATACCATCTTTTCAACAAATTAAAACTTGGGCATACTGACATATTTCCATGTGGCGAAGACAAGTAAACAGCAGAACATGTCCTCAAAGAATGCTGAATGGCCTTCACCAACCCTGCTGACAGAAAAACTGTATGTCACTGCTGGAGAAGCCTGAGGCAGATTGCCAGCTTGACAAAAGAAATAGATGTAGCTTTATGACAGTGAATGAAAAAGAAGATATGGAGAAACAGATTACTAAACACCTACGTATGAAGACATCGCACAAAATTAAACACGAGTAAAGAAAGTCAAATGACGACAAAAGAATGTAATGACAATTGTGAACAAAAGAGATATTCAACATTCATTAGAATTGGTTTGGTTTTAAGGACTATCTTCATTGCACACGGATAACTCCATCAGTGCTCCAATCTCCTCCCTTAGCTCACACAAGGAGGATCTCAGCACAGTGTATGAACTCTGTAGCACTGGCGAGACTCCCAATGTATGTATATAGGTATCACACATTCTATAAATATTTTTGTGGTGGGTAGGTTTCTAATTTTTAAATTTTTGCCAGGGCAGCGGCCTGATAGGCCTATTCTTTACGATTCCCAATTGCCGTGAGATTATTAACATGCGCAACTTGCACACGGGGCCTCCTATTTTTTACCCGTATCTGAGAAGGCTAAAAATCCGATCTCACTACCCAGGAGATGGGAAAGGGGGGGGGGGGGGAGAGAAATGACATCATTAGGACCACTAGTTCTGAAAAAAAAAAAAATAATTTCCATAAATTTTATTCCATCAACTGGGAATCAAACTGGTACCTCTAGAACTCGAGGCGGATGCCATACATCGTAGCCACTCCGGCCCCCATTCACTAGAATTATGATAGGAAAAGGAGCAACTGTGATAACATTAAAAACAAAAGGCAGAAAAGCAGAGAAAGAAAAATAAAAAAGATAACAGCCTGACATTATAACACGGGAAGAAGTCAGCAACGGAACTAAGGGAAACAACAAATATTCCTGGGCAAACTTGACTGCCTCCATCATTCAGCAAGACTGTCATGATGATGATGATGATAATAATGTTGATGACAAGCCTGCCAGGACTTGTTAAGTGCAATTTACATACCACAGAACGGTCCACTAACTACCACCTGAGAAAGACACAACTCTTATTTCCATACTGTTTTTGTCTCCCACAGCATAATGAAAGAACTTGAACAATTAAACACGCTACTCTAATGGTAAGCGTCTGATTGGCAGGGTGGTTAGAGCACATGCCTCTCATGGCAAAGTTACTGGGTTCTAGAATCAGAACCTGGTGATATCACATTCCAGTTCACCAGCTGTAAAATGGGTACCTAATTCTGCTCTTGTGCTAGGGAAGTCACGGCAGCAAGAAAGGCAGCTGGTCACCTCCACCTTAAAAAGCTAGACCTAGTACAGTGAAGTCTCTAACACTTCACTCCCCTACAGAAGTATCTACTATAGGAATATGTCACCATTTTTTTTTAAACTCTAGTGGTCCCAGAGCATTAAAGAGTTTCTGATATTTAATGGCAACAATAAATGGAGAAAGAGAAAACAACCCCAAAACCTTGCTTTACTAATTTACTCCACAGGCTAACCTTTGAACTATAAACTCTCCAGCAGGATCTCTTAGCTGTCCATTGTTGATCCAATCACTGATGATCTGAATAATTGGTTCACTGGACTTGAGCAGCATGTGCAGTAAAAAACACGACTGAAATAGAATGTTCTACTTTATTTAGCCTGTCAATGATCCAGAAAGGAAAAGTCTGAACTTTTCATTACAGAAAGGTCATGGGGTGAAGGCTGTGATCTCAAAAAGTTGAAAGTGCACTTAGCATTTAACAAATCAAAACAATATACAAACAAACAAAATAAACCTAACTAATATAATTGCTTCCAGTAGTTTTGTTGTTGTTGATAGATGCAAGAAATATAAACAAGCCTGTATTCATGTTGTATTCAAATGACATGCAAAATCTTAGTAGCAGACTATAGATTATATACTGCTCAAAAAAAGTTAAAGGCCACTTTCAATTTTTAGGTCATTTCAACTATGCTGTTTTTTTAAAAACCTGAACACTCAGTCAAAAATGTTTTGCTGCATTTTGTTGCATGCTTAAACAATGTTTGTTAATCTGACAATAAATCAAATCTGTGTTACGTGTGTGTACCTCCAAGGTCAATCAAATGCACGTGGTGGAAAGGGAAATAATGCATGTTTGAAAATGCTTCCTACGGCAAAGTCTGTTGATAACATTGCTAAAATTTGCTTTTCACGTGCAAGTCGTGACTATGGTGAACACATTTCACCCACTTTTCGGAAGGAACGGGCAATGGGTATGTTTGTAACATTTACCATTTTAGCCATGGCTCAGATAAGATGCTTGACCAATGTTGACAGATGGAGAGCGATGGCATGGCTGCAGGATGATGTAGGGCTGCAAGAAGTTGCTAGGAGATTAGAAGTTGCCCACTCTGTCATACAAACTCTGCCTGATCGTTATAATGCAACCGGCAGTGTCGCAGAACAACGCAGGTCAGGACGTCCAAGGTCTACCACAAGACGGCAAGACACGCTGAGCCATGGCTAAAATGGTAAATGTTACAAACATACCCATTGCCCGTTCCTTCCGAAAAGTGGGTGAAATGTGTTCACCATAGTCACGACTTGCACGTGAAAAGCAAATTTCAGCAATATTATCAACAGGCTTTGCCGTAGGAAGCATTTTCAAACATGCATTATTTCCCTTTCCACCACGTGCATTTGATTGACCTTGGAGGTACACACACGTAACACAGATTTGATTTATTGTCAGATTAACAAACATTATTTAAGCATGCAACAAAATGCAGCAAAACATTTTTGACTGAGTGTTCAGGTTTAAAAAACAACAGCTTAGTTGAAATGACCTAAAAATTGAAAGTGGCCTTTAACTTTTTTTTGAGCAGTATATAATGCTATGGCAATATAGAAGTGTTTCCAATAGTTCTTTTTTTTCAGTTGAAATTGGAGGAGAGCAGTATAGCAGCAAATGAGCTTAATCTTCGTCCTCTCATCCACTATCTCGGGAGAGTCGACAACATTCAACCTAATGTTCAGTTATAATTAGGGTATTTAGTGTAACTCTACAGTATTATCTGTGAGGTATTTACACCGGTTCCAAAGGTTGTTACAGCCAGGAGTTGTAGTGAGGATAAGCTCTCACTGCAGATAAAATACTTCTATGGCACGCACCTCAAGCAGCCTCTGACAACCAAGTCCAGCTCCCGGCCTTCACGTGTGGCTCAATTTGAGCCCGGCGGAACTGTTTCCACTGACGGGAGAAGGGGCAAAGGCGAGCGACTGGTGCCTTAAAACCAGCAGCTTCGGGCAGATAGGGCTCGTGATCCTTGGTTGGTAGCTTATCTAAGAGAAGGAACTCTGAATTCAAACCACCGCTGCCTTGCGGGAATATCCATTTATGGAATTGGCTTCGGGAGTAAACCCTGAGGATAAATCCGGAGTCGGAGTCCCTAAGGCAGTCTAATGTTGATTCGACATTATTTTGGCAACTCCTGTGGCGTGGCTGGTACCAAACTGTATCGGCTACTGCCGTTCCTTTGGATCTACCGGCTGCATGGAGAGGGGGAACATGCTGCATGGGCAACAGCTTGATCTCCATATAAATGTGCCCAAGCTCGCGCCCTGGAGAGGACACTCCAGCTTCACCCTATAGGTGTCGGCAAAACACGGGAAGTAGCAGTTACCGGTTATAAGCATTTTGCCCAATTAGCTTAGGGCATGGCGCCAGGGGCTACTTCAGACAGTGGGAGAGGTTCTAGGATCTCACTGGACAGCTATCGCCCGCTTCAAGCTGGGCAGCCCCCAGTCAATAAGGTGTTGTCCTGTCACTGTCTGCTTTCCCCATTGGGTGCATGGGGATTAGGGTCAAACCTGAACTGTGGACAGAAAATTTTGCACCAAGCAATTATCGTAATAATGGAAATAAGCAAACTCTCAGATTGGGATGCTGGAACCCACGGACTATGTTGACTGGACTATCCGAAAACCTGCAGGACGTAAATGATGTAAGGAAGACAGCCATAATTAATGATGAGCTTAAACGGCTTCAGGTGGATATAACTGCACTTCAGGAAACGCGCCTGGCGGGCTCTGGAACGGTCAGCGAGAAGGACTACACATTTTATTGGCAAGGGAAAGATCTTAATAAAACTAGAGAACACGGAGTAGGTTTTGCAGTCAAAAAATCACTAACTAAAATGGTTGAACCAGGTGAGAATGTATCAGAACGCCTGTTAACGCTCCGCCTGCAAACTAGCACAGGTCACATCACCCTTGTCAGTGTGTATACTCCTACTATGTACTCTGCCTCAGAAGCTAAAGATGAGTTCTACGAGAATCTAGCAGCAGTCATCAAAAGCATACCTAGGCAAGAACAGCTTGTTCTCCTTGGTGACTTTAACGCTAGAGTGGGTGCTGATAATGTTTCATGGCCTTCATGTCTGGGCAGGTTTGGTATTGGCAAGATGAATGAAAATGGACAACGGCTCTTAGAGTTGTGTGTCCACCATGACCTCTGTGTGACCAACACCTACTTTCAGACAAAACCCCGGCATAAGGTGTCATGGAGACACCCACGATCCAAGCACTGGCACCAACTGGACCTGATTCTCGTCAGAAGGCCACTTCTCAGGTCTGTGCTCTCTACGCGCTTGTACCATAGTGCAGACTGTGATACAGATCACTCCTTGGTTTGCTGCAAAATCAGAGCACAACCAAGAAAACTCTATCGTTTCAGACATGAAAGGAAACCACGCATTGATACCAGCAAGATGTCAGACCCTGTCATGATCGCTCAATTTACTGCGACCTTCAAGAAAGTGCTCAGTAGCCCTCAACATGGTGATACTATTACAGAGAACTGGGAGCATCTACGGAACACCATTCAAAGTACTGCACTTGCCACCTTTGGTAAGAAAATGGCAGTCAAATGACTGGTTTGATGCTTCATCAGATGTGATGGCACCTGTCATTGAAGCTAAGCACAGTGCTGCAAATGAATACAAACGTTCACAGAGTGCTAGAACCCTACAGATCCTGAAGGCTACGAGAAGCAAAGTTCAACAAACTGCTTGACGCTGTGCAAATGACTATTGGCTCCAGCTCAGTGAGAGCATCCAGATCGCAGCGCAAACAGGCAACATTAGACAAATGTATGATGGTATAAAGAAAGCACTCGGCCCCCAAAAAAGTAAGACGGCACCGCTAAAAACCATCAGCGGAGAGAAGCTAACCAATAAGGGTAAGCAGATGGAGAGGTGGGTCGAGCACTACTCTGAGCTTTACGCTAAAGAAAATACAGTTACGCCTGCAGCCCTTGATGCTGTCAAATGTCTGTCAACTATGGAGGAGTTGGATGCCGAATCAACATTAGAGGAACTCAGCAAGGCCATTGATAGCTTGGCCTCCGGCAAAGCACCAGGCAGTGATGGGATTCCTCCTGATTTAATCAAATGCTGTAAGAGCACGCTATTACATCCCCTGCATAGGATACTGTGCCAGTGCTGGGAAGAGACAACTAATCCGCAAGACATGCGAGATGCCAAGATTGTAACACTGTATAAAAATAAAGGAGACAGAAGTGATTGCAATAACTACAGAGGCATCTCTCTTCTTAGTATTGTTGGTAAGGTTTTTGCCAAAGTCATCTTAATGCGACTACACAAGTTAGCTGAGCTCATATATCCAGAGTCACAGTGTGGATTCCGAGCTGGGAGATCAACAACACACATGATCTTCTCTCTCCGCCAGCTTCAGGAAAAATCGAGAGAGCAGAAAAGGCCTTTATATATCACCTTCATAGACCTCACAAAAGCATTTGACCTGGTTAGTAGGGATGGACTCTTC
Source organism: Oreohelix idahoensis (assembly GCA_024509875.1). NCBI lineage: Eukaryota > Metazoa > Mollusca > Gastropoda > Stylommatophora > Oreohelicidae > Oreohelix > Oreohelix idahoensis. The sequence continues at coordinate 126,885 of JAMPIV010017179.1, forward strand.
AAAATCCTCCTGAAAATAGGCTGCCCTTCTAAAATGCTGGAAATGAGAAAGTCATTTCATAACGACATGAAGGGAACAGTCCAATATGCTGGAAGCACATCACAGCCCTTTGACATACGAAGTGGCGTTAAACAAGGCTGTGTTCTGGCTCCGACCCTCTTCGGGATCTTCTTTGCCTTACTCTTGAAACATGCATTCAGAGATGTAACTGAAGGAATATGCCTTCACACTAGGTCAGATGGCCGTCTGTTTAATCTTTCAAGGCTGAAGGCAAAAACAAAAATCAGAAGGGTCACTTAAGAGATTTGTTGTTCGCTGATGATGCTGCAGTCGTCACTCAAAGCCTACAGGAGCTTCAGAGCTTGATGAATCGCTTCACTAAAGCATGCAAGGACTTTGGCCTCACAATAAGTCTAAAGAAAACGAATGTGCTGAGTCAGGATGTGGGTGCTGCACCAGTTATCACTATCGATAACTATGAACTGGCAGTGGTGCACCACTTCACATACCTAGGGTCTACCATCAATGACAAACTCTCATTGGACACAGAAATCGACAGCCTCATTGGCAAAGCTGCAGCTACCTTTGCCCGCCTCACATCGCGTGTTTGGGGAAACTCCAAACTCACAACGAAGACCAAAGCTGCGGTATATAACGCCTGCGTCACCAGCACACTCCTATATGGCAGCGAGACCTGGACGACCTATGCTAAGCAAGAAAGAAGGCTCAATACCTTCCATTTACGGTGTCTAAGCCACATCCTCGGCATCTCATGGAAAGATAAAGTGACAAATGTCGAGGTGTTGTCACGTGCTGGCCTTCAAAGTATGTATACACTGCTTAGACAGCGCAGACTTCGCTGGCTTGGCCATGTTCGCTGCATGGAAGATGGTCGCATCCCAAAAGATATCTTCTACGGACAATTAGCAGATGGCAAGAGAACAGTTGGGCGACCACAGCTGAGGTTCAAAGATGTCTGCAAGAGAGATATGAGGGCACTGGACATGGATCCAGCAACATGGGAGGATGAAGCTGCCAATCGCACTAAGTGGCGATGCTATTTACGGCAACACCTCAGATTGGGCGAAGAGAGGCTCACACAAGAAGCAGAGGTGAGGAGAAAACGTCGAAAATAAGGAAAACCAGGAAAATAAGCATAGTCAGTTATGACTGAAGGGGCTATTATTATTATATCTATTTACTATAGTACTGTGCATAGTTGGTGCTCATATAAAGATGATTCCAGATATGCCTCCATGCATGGGTAAGAATGGTAAAGGGAGACCTAAAAACACATGGTGGTGAGAACCAAAAACAGAAATAAAAGGGATAAAAATAAAGACTGTGAAAGACCTTGAGTGGATGTCACATGACAGGAGGGCTTAGAATGAATTTATTGTAGGTCCATTTTCCTTATGCTCCACAGGGAGCATGGACCTTCCACAATTCTGTACCAGGTTCTCCTGACCTCTACCATATGCTTAAGATCTTTTCATGTCTTCTTCATCCTGTTCACTTCTGTCGCTAGTTCTTCATGTCCTTTTGGCTTCTTTCTACCTCTTACCCTAGGGATTCTACAAGGACTGCCTTGTAATGCTATCAACAGGCTTTTCTATCACCAGTATCTTTTTCTCATAAGTGCACTGGCACTTCTCTAGTCTTCTTCTTCTTCTATGTTTGTCCTTTGAAAAGGACGTTGGTTGCATTGTGTCCATTTACAGCGAAGCTGCGATATTTGGGCCTTTCGGTCGACAACATTCAACTTCAGTGTTACGGTGTTATTTTAAATGACAGCGTCTGCTGGGGTTTAGCAGTGCGCAACGTTTAGGGGTCAATAACATTAATAGAATATGTCGATATTTTACGGTATACTGAACGCGAAATATATGCTAAGATTATGATGCATTCGCGTTGGGAAGGTCACGCTTGGTGACTTGGTTACATGACCCTTGTTACGCTATCCGTCAAGCAGAGAAGTCGTGTCTTGTATGTCTTCCAAGGAGAGGCTTAGTATATAGCCGATATATGAATTCAATATAGAACTCAGGGTTAGTTCAGATATTAATCTAAAGTATGAGATTATTAAGTAAATTAAATGATGGAAGGAGAATCGTATTATGATTCAATTTGTAGCTGTCAAGAACTCATGCGCTCATTTCTGGCTGTTGACTACAGCAGCGCATGTACATAGCCATGATGTTCATCTGACATATTGTTTTGACACGGACGGATACTTACTGGTATTATTTGGAATTTATTGTTATGCTGAACTGTACATGAAGTTTTGTGAATGTCGGATATCGTTTATATGAACGTCAATACATGTGGACTCAGAACACAAGGCTTGATATCTTACTTACGTTTCGGGTTTGGTTCCACAGCTGTTAATGTTTACGTTTTCTCAGCACGATAACTCTCCCACAGGGGAAATCAACTAATGTACAATATGCAAATCAGAACGTCGAAGGGATGTTCTTACGGTCAGAGCTAACCATCAATAACAAACATTAACCACGTCAAGAGAGTGACTTTAATATTCAATAAATAATAAAAGATGAAGGAACCGCAACACCCGTCACAACTGGTGGCCAATAGTGGTCTTGAAACTTTTCAAAAGAGCGAACCTAAAAAAAATAAAACATTTTTCCTTTCGAGCCGAAATGGACATTATTATGCGAAAACACCGGTGACGTCATGCCCTTGACAACAGTATGAACGTTTGCAAAAGCCAGCAACAATCAATGCCCTTCAAAACAAAATATTTGCAGCTTTCAAACAGCAAAGGAAACGAATTGCTAACGTCTTCATTATTTCAAACAAGCTTACGAGTCTGTTGCCAAAAAAAAGATAAGTAACTGATTTTAAACGTTACAATATTTCGTCCTTTTTGTCCAACCACGCCATGTTCTTTTTTTTTTTAGCCATGTTAAATATTGTTTCTGTCTTTTTACATGTAGTGGGAGTTAGGTTGGGAATCGGAATTGAACTTATGCCTTTTCGAACGTCAAGCTCAATTCCGATCGTTCCTTAGGGCCGTGAATTAATCGCAATTCGCGAAGAACGCGTCGAAGACATTACCGGTGATTGTTTCGTTCGGACCTGCATTAATTCACCTTGTATGTTAGGTGTCTAGTTCTGTGAAATAACCATTGTATTTTACTGTATTCAGTTTGATTTTTATTCAGTTACAGTCATATGTTCGTAATCTATCCTGTTTATTCTAATCTGGCTATCTTTAATTTTATTTAAATGTATTGTATGATCGTCAAATGAGTCCTGTGACGTCATCATTCGTAGTGCCAAATATGTTCTTTTGCTTCAGTTAACCTTCACCCTTCTATATTTCCGGTTAGTAGACTTGGTTTTATATCACTTATTTTTGTGAAAATGTCACTTTTGTATTGTGCTACTGTACTGTAAAGCCTTGGTTAATCATTTGTATTGTCTTCATTAATGTTATGTAATAATAATATTTCTATGAATTGATTTTAATAATATATTTAATTAATTTAATTAATTTTTGGGAACTTTGATGATGAATCAAGAACATTGCAACAATTTGCAGTGGTGGTTCTAGAAACTAGCAAAGCACTTTATACATGATGAGTAAGGCATAAAATCAAAACTTTATAATTGCAAGTAAAATTTTATATTAAAATAAATTATTGAATTATTTTTTGGTATTCACACCATGAATAGGTGTTGAATTAAAAAACTATATATATAACATAGTAATTGGTACATTTTCATAGTACTATATTGATGACTGCTCACATTTCTTTAATTAAATAAAATAGTTCATGGAGGAATAATGCCCATAATTATTTAATAATTATATTAGGTGCAGGAAATAAACACAGCATCTGATATAAATAAATATCATAACTATTTATGATATAGATTATTGATTACATATAATTTTATTATAAAATATTGAATAGTTGTTGAACTTACAACTATTATTAAGAGGATATTACAGTTAGGTATACTGAGTATTCATACTTGAGCTGTTACAAATAAGTACATAGATTCTATTGTTGACTATTATAGATCTGTAATTTCTTACACTATTAACTTCAAGATGCTTGGGTTGGACCATTTTGTTAAAATTGGAAAAGATTATGGTTACAAAGCACAGGAACTTCGTCAGTTTGCAGAAGCGGAACTCGCTAAATATGAAGCAAAAGAAGCAGAACGTGAGAGAAAAGAAGCAGAACGGATAGCAATCTTAAAAAAAGAAGAAGCAGAACGTGAGAGAAAAGAAGCAGAACGGATAGCAATCTTAAAAAAAGAAGAGGCAGATCGTGAAATGAAAGAAATAGAAAAAGAAAATAGGCAAAGAGAAATTGCTAGACAGAAAAGGGAACAACGAAGGCGGGAAATGGAACAAGAGATGGAATTAACATGTCTTAAGTTGGAAGCAGCTAGATTACAGGCACAAGGTGCTGCTGCAACACAGAATGATAACGCACAAAATGGATCTTCATCCAACCAAAACAGACATTTTTATAACTTTAAATTACCCCATTTTAAGTTAAATTTTGACGATTTATCATCATTTTTATCAAGATTTGAACAGACATGCAAAACAAATCACTTGCCTATAGATTCATGGGTAATTAAGTTAAATGAATTTTTAGATGGAGAACCATTGACGGCATCTCTGAATGCTGACCCAGCGATAGCTAATAATTACGATGCTATCAAAACCTTACTTTTACGAAGGTTTCATCTGGACGAAGAAAATTGTAGGTTAAAATTTAAACACATCTTACCTGAATCTCCTAAAGACTTTGCAGGTTTTATAGCGAACATACGCAATACATTTAACAGATGGCTTGAACTGGCAGATGTCAACAAATCATATGACAAATTAGTTGATTTGTTGTTACGTGATAAGGTATTATCCTCTGTCAGCCCACCGTTCCTTGCATATTTGCAAGAACGAAAACCTTCTACAATCGAGGAATTAGAAAAAATTTCATTAAATTATTGTACTGCACATCCGAATGCAAACATTTCTAACTCTCTGATAAGGGAACCTCTACCTGTGGCTTCCAACATGGCATACTATAACAATAACAAACCGAGACCTCATAGCGTAGACAGAAGTAGGTTCAAGGGAAATTACAATGTCAATTTTCATAAAGGACATAATAATAATAATAATTTCAACAATAAAAATGATTTGAACAGAGGAAGATCACGGAATAGGAATTATTCACAGCAATCAACCTACAACAACAGTCAACAGAACGCTAATTATAATAGATCAAATAACTACAATAATAACAGCAATTGGAATGCTAATAATCGTGGCTCGAGACATCGAGATAACAGTTACTACAGGGGACAACGAGATAATTCTAACGATTATTCCCGTAATCGATCTCATTCTCGTGGATCATCCAATTTTCACCATAATACTGGTGCAGCAGTTACAAATGATACAACCCCTAGTGTTCAGGTTCCACCTAACGATAATGCAATACAATCTTCTGCTGCATGTTTTGCTATAAATTATAACGTGGCGAATAGTTGCCCACAATGCAATCTTATTTTTCAGAAGGCAAAGGAGACAGTGCTAAACTGCGGAAACATTCCACCAGAAGTAGGTCTTGCAGCCAATGATGGAACAGGCTCTCTGATTTTTAACAGAGGGATAGTTAATGGTTCCATAGTTTCTGTATTGAGAGATTCGGGGTCCACCACAATTGGAGTGCGGCAGTCGCTGGTACATCCTAGCTGTGCAACTGGGGAATATGTCCGTTGCATGACTTTTGGGGGAACTATTGAGTTTTACCCCACAGCTATTATCCATGTCAAAACACCTTTTTTCACAGGAAACGTGAAGGTATGCATGCTGAAAAAGCCGATTGCAGATCTTATGGTGGGTCGCATACACAGCAGCAAGGATTGTTCACCAGAAGATATTATTGAATGGGAGAAACACAATCTATGCACTGGAAACGCCGTGACGACTAGAGCTCAGACTCAGCTCATGGAGAGTGTCAATGATAATAAGATGGATGCAGAGAAACAGGAGGATATTGAGGTCAATTCACCTATTGACAGGGAATCATTTGCAAACAAACAAAAAATGACAAATCTTTAAACAAATTTTTTAACCTAGTTAATAAGGTTGATAATCTAACTTCATGTAGTAAGAACAAACATTGGTTTATTATTAGAAATGATATACTGATTAGATGTTTTAGTGATAAATCACAGGTAAAACAACAAGTTATGGTACCGGGTGCTTTTAGACGGTACATTCTTCAACACGCGCATGATTCGCAGTGTGCAGGACATATGGGATATACTCGAACACGATCTCGAGTATTGTCTTCATTCTTTTGGCCAGGAGTGTCACGGGATATTTCGCAGTATGTACGTTCTTGTACTACATGCCAGGAAGTGAAAGCACGTGGAGCTTTTCACACAGCGCCTATTCCGGCTTGCGATATCTCAGTACGACCTTTTGACAAGATGGCCATAGATATAATTAGTCCACTTCTACCATCTGCCAGAGGACATAGATTTGTTCTCACGTGCATTGATTTATGCACACGATGGCCAGAAGCCATTCCATTGAAGACCACCACTACCACAGATGTAGCTGATGCACTACATCTAATTTTTTCTAGAATAGGGTTTCCTAGAAAATTATTATCTGACCATGGGTCGCAGTTTATATCCGATACCATGAAGGAAGTAATGAAAACCTGGAACATTGATAGGAATTTGAGTAGCATTTATCATCCCATGAGTAACGGTGCAGTTGAAAGACTTAACCGGACGCTTAAACAACTTTTACATAAGGTTACGGTTAAACACCCTCAGGACTGGGACAGAGCACTCCCAGCTGTCCTGTTTGCTTACCGAGAGGTGCCACATGAACAAACTGGCTTCTCTCCCTTTGAGTTAGTTTTTGGTGCCCCTCCGAGAGGACCTATGGGACTGATAAAAGATTTATTAATTGATGCAGAGATGACTCAGGGCACTCAGTCATCTTATGAGTATGTGATTAATCTTCGGAATAATATTATTGAGTCTTGCCAATTGGCAACAGCTTCTTCTGAGGCTGCAAAAGCTAAGGCTCGATCTATACAAAATCGATCTAGACGATTACGCCAATTATTCCCAGGCGATGAGGCTTATGTATTACTTCCTCACAATAACAATAAGTTATTGATCTAATGGACTGGTCCTTATAAGGTTACTGATAAAATTTCCGACGTTGATTACGTCTTAGATATCAAGGGACACAGAAAGATATTCCATATTAATATGCTCAAGCAATTTCATACACGCCCTGAACACTTACAGTCAATTTTTCATGAACTAGATGACAATACGGTATCTACTTGTCATTATTCTAATTTATCTGTTATACAGGAGGAAGAATCTTCTTTTCCTGAAGTGCAGATGCCTTTACCTGTACTTATTGTCCAATCTACTGAATCTTGGCGTAATGTGACCATTTCTTCTACGGTTACACCGCAACAGCATCAACGCATTGCTGATCTTCTACAATCATTCCCAGATGTGTTAACGGATGTACCGGGTTGCACATCTGTAATTAGTCACGATATTATTCTTAACGATGATACACCAATTCGTGTTCATCCTTATTCTGTACCTCTACATTTTTTGAGTAAGACATCTCAGGAACTTGAACAGATGGTATCCTTAGGTATTATTGAGACTAGTACATCTCCATTTTCTTCTCCTTTAGTCATTGTCCGGAAAAAGGACAACAACATACGTTTATGTGTTGACTATAGGAAACTTAATGCGCAGACAGTACCTGATAGCGAACCACATCCTATCCTTGACGATTTACTTCCTCGTCTATCCAATGCTACACTTTTCACTAAGATTGACTTAACCAAAGGTTATTGGCAGATTCCACTAACCGATAGAGCCAAATACTACACAGCATTCTCAACTCCACAAGGTCTTTACCAGTGGAACGTGATGCCTTTTGGGCTAATGAATGCTCCAGCTACCTTTATTCGCATGATGCGAAAAATTTTATCAGGTAGGTCAGATATAATTACCTACATTGACGACATATGTTTGTTTAGTTCATCATTTGAGGAACATTTTTTGGGTCTTAAATCGGTTTTGGAAATATTGCGGGATAACCCTTTAACCGCTAAACCAACTAAAATTCAAATAGCGTGTAATGAGATAACATTCCTGGGGCATATTATTGGATCAGGACGTGTCCAAACAATTCCCAGTATGGTTTCTAAAATATTAAATTAATCTGTTCCTCAAACGAAGAAACAGGTTAGGAGTCTGTTAGGGTTAGTCCAATACTATAGCAGATTTGTACCTCACTTGTCATCCATCACGGCTGTCTTGTCATCTTTATTAAAGAAGAACATGCCGTTAAGGATAAATTGGACAGACGAATGTGACAAAACTTTTCGCAGTATCTTGAACATTTTCTCATGCCCACCTGTTTTAAGATTATCAGATGCCTCTAAAAAGTTTGTTCTACGTACAGATGCGAGTAATTACAGACTCGGGGCTTGTCTACTCCAATATCATGATGATATCCTTCATCCTGTATTGTATATCTCACGCAAGCTGAAACCTCCGGAGACTAAATATTCAACTGTGGACAGAGAATTGCTCGCCGTGATATGGGCAATTACTAAGTTGGAAAAGTTTTTGCTTGGATCACCATTTCTGATCCAGACAGATCAGAAATCTGTGGCAGCATTACATCGTTCAAACCATAAAAGTCCAAAGCTTGCACGATTTGCTATCGCGCTGCAACCCTATGATTTCGAAATAAAATCGATACCAGGAACTGAGAACATAATGGCCGATACTTTGTCAAGACATCCTACGGATTCTGAATGAATAGTACTATTTCAAGAAAATTTGCTGACTAATCAAGCATTACATTTGCAATGAACGGTATTAATGCTACGTCAGAATATACAACACTTCAGTTGGACTTCTTACTTAAATGAGGAAATTTCGAAATAAACTATTGTGATCAAAATATCAAGTTTTACACATCGGTTGAAAATTTGGACTTCACTTGGACTTTGCGCATCACTCATTTCGATCTCTGATATAGACTGGATAAATACGGTGATGACTTATTCAAATTACGTTCAAAATTTCAATAAAGGAACTAACGACGATTGGATCATCATATCAGAATTGGATAAGATGAACTTTGTTTCTTAAAGAACTTTCATACAAGTCAATAGGATGTAACAACGATTGGATCTTCATGTCCGATATTGTTAAATTTGCTAGTTATTAAATTAATATATAATAAAATAAAGTTGAAGTGTGATGAAATAAAAAAATAAAATATACTAAGAAAAGATGAAACAAAAGAATATCACACCAATTAAACCTTTTAAATAGTTTAATTATTAAGGTGATAGATATTAGATTATGATATTTCATATGTATAGTTAAAATGTATGGATTTTTTCTGTTCTTTTCTTTCTGATTGCGTTAATTTAATTAGGTATCTATCCTTATACTTCATTTTCACACGCATTACTAATTTAATGTATACTTTAATATTTAGTTTTAATTGTCCGTACTTCTCAATTTTTATTTCGTTTTCTCTTTGATACTATTTCTCATTTTCTTTAATTTATATATTTAAATTAGTTAGTAGTAGTTACAATACATACTTACATATTATAATTAATTATTTTAATTAGTTAGAATAATTTTAATAACACCTCACATTAGTAGTTAGTCAATACATACATCAAATTAATTAGTTAATTAATTAATGACAGTGACATTTCTTTATTTAATATTAGTTATATGTATGATATGACGTTGATTTTATTATAAGATATTACTGACATGACCGCGACACTGTTCTAGATAGAACATCGTTGGCCATACGTCGGGTTTTGTTCAATTTTTAATAATTTGATTAATATAGTTAAAAAAAAAAAAAAATCTATCTAATAGATTTTTTTTTCCCCGTCTGACAGGAAATCTGTTACGGTGTTATTTTAAATGACGGCGTCTGCTGGGGTTTAGCAGTGCGCAACGTTTAGGGGTCAATAACATTAATAGAATATGTCGATATTTTACGGTATACTGAACGCGAAATATATGCTAAGATTATGACGCATTCGCGTTGGGAAGGTCACGCTTGGTGACTTGGTGACATGACCCTTGTTACGCTATCCGTCAAGCAGAGAAGCCGTGTCTTGTATGTCTTCCAAGGAGAGGCTTAGTATATAGCCGATATATGAATTCAATATAGAACTCAGGGTCAGTTCAGATATTAATCTAAAGTATGAGATTATTAAGTAAATTAAATGATGGAAGGAGAATCGTATTATGATTCAATTTGTAGCTGTCAAGAACTCATGCGCTCATTTCTGGCTGTTGACTACAGCAGCGCATGTACATAGCCATGATGTTCATCTGACATATTGTTTTGACACGGACGGATACTTACTGGTATTATTTGGAATTTATTGTTATGCTGAACTGTACATGAAGTTTTGTGAATGTCGGATATCGTTTATATGAACGTCAATACATGTGGACTCAGAACACAAGGCTTGATATCTTACTTACGTTTCGGGTTTGGTTCCACAGCTGTTAATGTTTACGTTTTCTCAGCACGATAACTCTCCCACAGGGGAAATCAACTAATGTACAATATGCAAATCAGAACGTCGAAGGGATGTTCTTACGGTCAGAGCTAACCATCAATAACAAACATTAACCACGTCAAGAGAGTGACTTTAATATTCAATAAATAATAAAAGATGAAGGAACCGCAACACCCGTCACATTCAGCACGGCATTTTTTGGGACCAGGTTTGCCTTCCCTCTTCGATCCCTACTCTCTCAGCCAGACTGCAGTGATGCAGCTGGTTTCCAGGACCACCACTTGGAGGTGGAGTAGGGTCTTGGTCAGCTCTGGTTCACTGACCCTGACGCAAGCAGTCAAGCTATGGGTCGCTGACTGCATCATCTCTTTTGCTGTGTCTTCTGTCCCACTTCTCTAGTGTTTGTCATCAGTTCCCCAGTAGTGAGCTTGACATACCATTTCAATCCTTCTATTCTATGCAAGCCCCCACTAATGAAAGTATGTTAACTGCCTGGGAACTTCTAAAGTATTACTTTCATTAATTTTTATTTACTTGTTTCTTAGATCTGGAAAAGGCGTTTGACAAGGTCCCCTGGAGCAAACTTTGGGACTGTTTGGCAAGGAAGAACTTTCCAGCACCTCTGATTCATGCTATACAGAGCTTCTACAAGTCTTGCATAAATTATGTGAGGACAGCAAACCACAAGTCAGAAGAGAACAGGACCACCACTGGTGTAAGACAAGGTAGAAGAGGAACAACTAAGCAAGTAAGTAAATTTTTATTTTCACATGACATTTGGAGGGGAAAATATCTGATAGAAATAAAAGCACACTTGCCTTAGCCTCCTCATCAAAAAGTGAAGTCAAATCTAACTCAAACACAGCCTGGTAAAGGACATTCAGCAGCAGTGATGCCTTGAAGCAGTTGTTGATGCTGCTGCTGCTGCTGCTATCGTCATTTAAGCTGGACACTGATGCAATGCCAGAAATGTAGATACCATGAACTGCTTGAACTTTGGCAAGCCAGGGTTGAAGGTCAGAGTTCAGTCTTTCCAATGACATTACTTCTTCTGTAAGAGTACAATGCAGTTCAAATAAAAACCTCAAAACATGAAACTGTTATCGCAACTGAAAATGAAAACACTTTTATGTAGACATACAAAATATAATTTTATATAAACATGTGCTATAAATAATCACTAAATTTATAATGCAAAACAAAGACTTGCCCCACGTGGTTCCCTGAGGATCTTTGGGGGAGACACAGGACAGAATAGGACTTCCACTTCTTCAGGCATGTTGTATGAGACGACCTATATGAGGTTGTGCATAAGGCTGGCAACCTCCTCACGTAAAACATACTGCTACAGAAATTGCCACTGTAAGAGCCCATGAATGCTCTCATGCAGGTTTTCTGTACCGGGTCCAGCTGCACTGGTGGCTCCATGCTCCATGAGGAGCCAAAGGGGAAATATGATGAATGATGCTGAAAACGACTTCCAAGTTCTACCAGGAAAATATAAATGTGATCAGATGTAGCTTTCACCATTAAAAATATTATTAATGAAATCTGTGATCAACTATTAGTCTTATCATAAAATCTTTTTAACTCGTGTGTAACTCATACAAAGCATAAAGTTAGTAGATTAAAGTTGGAGTATACACTGTAGACCAACGGGCTGATCACCCGTTTGCCAGTCACTTCGATTACGGAAACAACAGCAAATGGATTGATTTGCCGTTGCCCTAAAGACGCCAATAGGCGTGATGGGAAACAATGGCAAAGAAAACCTATCTGCTGTTGCCTTAAGACGCCACTAGGCGTAATGGCCACTGACTGCTTTGACGGTCGGTGGCTAAGGACGGAAGAAGAAGAAGATACACTGTAGACTCATTATAATGCGGGGTCCAAACTTTAGCATTGCGTTAAAAGTGAGTCCCAGCAGTATCAAATTTCCTTATTTTGATGTAAATTTGCTGATGTTTGACAGGAATCATCAGCATAAAGGACAAATAGCATACGGACAGACAACTACTGTTATATGTGAATAAGCAAAATTACGTAAAAGATATATCAATGATGTGCATCTTTTATTTTGAATGCTGAAAATAAAAATTTCACTTAAATGGGAAATGCGCTGGATCAACTCATCAATCAATCACATTTGAAGCACGTGAAAAGGGGGCAGTCAACAAAATTGTAGGCCCAACCTCTGACTGTAGTAGAAGTGATCCTGCATTATATCAAGCAGCATTATGTCAAATCTACAGTGTACAGTGTGACCTACCTTGTTTCATTGTAATCTTCTCCACGTCACGCAACTTCATCCTGAAATCTGAGAGAAAACTGGACACGCAGCTGGAAAAAGATTGATACGTCTGGGGCACGCACAAACCATCTCCTGCAGATGCACTGCTGCAGACTTGAGACACAACATCACTGACAAATGACTGCAGTACACATACTTGAGCTGCCTTACGCATCAGGGGCCGGAGTGAGCTAGCTAAGCTTTCCTGGAAACACAGAAGTACCCAATAAAACTTCAGGATAACTATTACACTTTTCTAATATCCTTTTCACTCATTACTGACTATAGGAACTAATGTCTCGGCCAACGCTAGGTTAGGCGCTTGGGTAATGAGGTCAAGCTGTTGCCCATGCCTCTTGTGGTGAAGTGGGATGTTATAAATATTTATAGGGGACTTAGTGTACTGACTGAGATCAGCTGTGAATTTTATCAATATGAATATTGTAATGACATATATTATTAAAAGTATCCTATGTGTGTCAGTTGTGTAGTAGTAATATGAGGTAATACTGGTTTTGTTTTGTTCAAGCTCTGTTGGTATTTGTCATCATGACTTCAATAGTTTGTCTTTATGGGAACTATTATTGGAGATGTTCTCAGTTCCTGATATTAACACAATTTAATTCCCCTCTTAATGTTATTTTTACAAGGTCATTTTAAGCTGGGGGTACATAATTTTGAGCTCAGCTGGCCACATCAGCTTATCTTGCGTGATGGCGGCAGGAACAGACTCCTCTGCTCGACTCTCCCCTCGGCTCTGGAGACACCTCACTGATAGCTAAATGGACCAAGGAGTATGCTGTCCGACTCTGGATTCAGCAAAGCTCTGACCAGGTGCTGCTCAATACCATCAAGACCACGGTCCCTGAAAACAAGAAGGATGTACCTTCTACTTCATAACTAATTTATACTCTCTTTTTACACTGAGCACAATACATCACAAACATTGAGTTCAGAGCGTTAGGCCAACTGTCAGCTTCATCTGAAATATTTTATACCAGTATTTACCTCCTTAATGGTTACCACGCCTCTGCACTTCCAGCATTATTTCTGTCTAATCAATAATCTAGGTGTCAGTGTACTGTTTGGCCATTCCATGCAGTTTTACTTTCCTCCGACACCTTCTGTTCAGGCGGGAGCATTATAGGCTTTACATCATGTTTGCTACTGAACTACACATATATACAGGCATAAATTAACAATTCACATTCAATTTTCATTAAAAGATACTGAATGTTTCAAGCTTACCACAATTCATGGAAACAAACACAGATACGTTGATTAGCAATGAATTCTGGCACAACTACTGGCACAAATTCCCATCTGCTTATGTTCCAGGCTTTTATTTAGCAAAAATATGAGCTGGCTTCAACGCACTGTTGCTTTATCAAGCTTATTTGACTAGTGGTCTCGAACTAACGCTCCTAAGTGAGTATATCAGCGAGTCTAGCCAATGGAGCCACGTTTCGACAAGTATTTGAAAAAATTTTAACTTCCTACGTCTCCCCTAACAACCAAAGATAGTATTTATAGCCCGACTAATCGTGTTTAGCCTTACATATCATTCCAGCCAATCAGTTCAAATGTAACTTGTGGCCCATTTCCCGTACAATGGTGGTGTAAAAAAATCTACCACTGAGCGATTCTGATTTTGGGTGTTGTCTGACAGCACCATCATTTTATTTTGGCTATAACTTGTTAATTCCTAGACTATTTGCATAACATTGTACATATTCTTTGTCAGCAAGCCCTAAGGAACCCAAATATACCAATTTAAAAGAGCTAAGTGGCTGCGTTCAAAATATGCAATTTCTACTACCTCCTGTTTCGAAGATGTGCTGTCTGGGTACTGTAATGTTTTCAAACGTAAACCCATCTATTGTCATCTTTCCTTATAAGCGTTTTTCAGGATTTAAAAACCTAACTCTGGGAAGGGTAGTGAATTTATCACTGTCCGTCCGAAAAAGTTAGTGCATGTAGCCTTACACGCGTGATAGTAGTAATTGTGTATCGCGCGACGCGTGTTGCATGCGTTCCTGATTTTCAGCCCTCCCTCTCTCTTTATCCTTTAGTCCATCTGTTCGTTCGTTACGCCGTGTATAAAATGGAATGAATGAAATATTTAAATTAGGTCATTGATCCGCTTGGTATCTCAATGTTTTTCCAAGAAATACAGCACACGTTTCATTGAAGAACGCGGGTAATAATACAGTAGGCTTTTACTATCAAGGTGAAAGCGTTACAATTTGCCGACGAAGTAGAAAAGAAGGGGGATTTCGAGTACTGTCATTGTGACAGCACTGCTCTTGGCACCATCTTACCCCTGCGTAAGTCAGTGCCAGTGATTGTGATAATTGAATGTATTTTTTAATATGATTTCCAGTGACAGTGTTAGACGTTGGTATCTAGCTAATCCCTTCTCGTTCAGGAGGGGTTATAATGGATCAACTTGATACTGAGCTGATTGTATCCTAAGGCTTTGAAGGATTTTATGCTCCGTCAGTGCGGCTCATTGACTTAAAGTATGGAAGCGCCGTCATACGTGACATGGCGTTCACGAGAGATGAACCAAGTATTTTAATCAACTTTATGCTGTATTACCATATATAGTGAAGGCCAGGATTATGAATGTTTAAAGACACCAGAATTAACATGTACCAGGACAACGTTACAGGTCCGAAATAGACATATGCAGATTTTATTATATGGATGACCTTAGAAGCCTTATCACTAACGAAAGGTCAAAACAGTTAGATTGTTTGAAGAAACCATGAGCCTACAAGCACTATATTTCCTATCATTGATCCATGTATTTTTATGAACTGTGAAACTACTATGAACGTACTGTCTCGTATAATCTATTGTCTACGTGATTCGTCCAAAATAAATATGTTGTTGCCAATCGACATAACGAGTTCGTTCATACCCGTATTGGCACTCGTTGACGTGCCTGATTGTTCCTGAAGTCCTTCCTTCACGTTCCAGGAAAGAAACATTCGCGTTATTATTGTCAAGTCCAAATAGCATCGCCCGTGTTGGACCGTTGTCACTACGACACAATCAACATCCTCTAGTCAGCGGTTCACACCCGAAGAAAAGCGAGGCTACAACTATGGCGGCGCAGTGTGGTCTGAAAATATCCATTTTTTCAGAAACGGAATCGAACTCAATCCAACTCGGTTGAAAAGAAAAATGCAGTCTTTCAAGGCGACAACATCCTGGACTGGTTATAAAATCTAACGGCTACTCAAGGTCAAGATGGACTCAACTGCTTCAATCATTTGCGGACTCTACCAGGTGCTACGTAAGCTTCCTCGGTGATACAGCGCCGGAGTGCAAGACTCTGCAATCCTGGAAATTGCATTTTATCACATAATGATGAGTATTACTCTGTTCGTTGTCACCGTCTTATGTTAGCTGAGCCGCTTTTTAATATGTCCATTGTAGTATTTCTTGTGATGCATGTTTTATGTTCCATGTTTGTTCTGGGCGGTAGGGAGGTCGATCTGACAAACGAGGTTCATCTCGAAGCTGATTCGGGCTCTTTGTCAGATGTTCTATAGGATTTATTTGTAAGTTTCAATTGAGCGATAATTCCGGTTTAAGGCTAGAAACCTTGCTGTAGTTCCGATCGCTACTTGTCTCTTATAATAGTATTTGTTTAGCTGTTCCATCAAGTTTTAATCGTTGTTTTCATAGTTATTTTTATTCGTACCTTGGTTTTATGATGTATCTTGTATGTGATTATTGTCCTTCTAACCTGACTTTCGTTGAGTTTTTTACAAAACATATGTTTTTACACTGTCTTGTCAATTGTCTTGTGTAAGTTTTTATCGCAGTTATCATCGTAAATTTTTACGACATCCTATTTTAGTTTCCCATTTTAATTTTGTTGACCTCTGCGATCGTCTTCTTCGTCTTTGATTATCTCGTCTTGTCATTGTTGTTGCTATTGTCTATGGCTCTTGTCTGTTCTTAGTATTTCATTGTATAAATTATTTTAATTGATTAATAATATTTTGTATACTTAGTTGATAATTAGGTACCGTTCTTAGACAAGAACGTATTACACACACTTAAAGTAAATTAACTGATAATTATTTGAGTAAATCAAAATGTCGTCGCTTGAATATTTTATGAAGCAGGCAAAATCCGTTGGGATGGCCCCTGACGAGGCGAAAGCATTCGCACTATCAGAATACAAAAAGGCTCAAGAGATAGAAGCTGAACAGAGGAAATTAGAACTCCTGAAACAAGAAAATTTGAGATTTGAAGCAGAAGAAAATGATAAGAAGAGGAAATTTGAATCTGAAGAGAATGAGAAACGATTTCAGCGTGAGGCGGAACATAAGAAACTTCAGATTGAGGCAGACAACAAAAGACTTCAATTGGAGGCAGACAACAAAAGACTTCAATTGGAGGCAGAACATAAAGCAAAAGAAATAGAAGAAAGGAGATTGTTAGCTGAAGAAAATACAAGAAAATATCAACTTCAAATTCAACATGAAAAAGAAATGAAGGAATTAGAATTTAATCATTTTCGATTATCTCAGGAGGCTAGTGCTCAAAAGTCTCAGGAGGGCCAAAATTCGTCTAAACAAGGGAATATTAAAAATTTTCATTTAATATTGCCAAAATTTAATCCTCCATCTGACGATGTGATTCATTATCTACATAGGTTTGAGGCAACATGCGAGGCCTATCACGTGGAAAAATCTCAATACTGTGTAAAATTATCAGAACTACTTACAGGTGAAGCTATGTCAGTATATCATATTGCAACTACTGCTGATAAAAATAACTATGAGGCTCTCAGAACTGCTTTACTTGTTAAATATCAAATGACAGAGAATGAATATCGTTTGAAATTCAAATCTATGCTCCCACAAACTGGAAAACATTTTAACGATTTTATTGATCAAATAGCACTTACTTTGGATAGATGGATCGAATTATCCAAGACGGATAAAACTTTTGACGCATTGAGAGATTTATTATTACGCGATAAAGTTTTGTCCTCGGTAAACCCAGCTTTTCTTGCTTTTTTGCACGAACATAAACATTCAAGCATAAATGAAATGCAGCAAACCTGTGTACAATACTGTACCGCACACCCAAACTTGAATTTTGGGAATACTCAGGTTAAAGATGAATTTCCCGTTGCTTTTGCAATGCAACAGGATTATCGCAGACGCCATCGCTCTTTAAGTAATGACAGAAACTACAAAAAGGGAAATAACGAGAATTTCAATTCTTGTAATTTTTATAAGGGGAAACAATTTCATCATTCTTCTCCATATAACAATTCTTGGGGTCTATTCCACAAATCAAGAGATTGGTGTGACAACTTGCCCAATCTTCTCTTCATTTTTATTATTATTTACGTGACATCATTTTTTCTCATCCTCAATGCATGATCGCAAAGTCCCGGGAATTGTCACTTGCGGAAAATCTCCTAACGTTCGGTATTTTCTCCTCGCGTTTAATGCTATTTTTAGATACGACGTCATTGTTGACCAATGACCTCGGTAGCGAGAAATCCGTTTTAATTTAGAACTGCTTGAACTTGGGAGAACCAGTTTAGGCCATTTAGGAAGACATCACGTGACTTTTAACATTATTGATTGGAGCGTCTAAAACGAGGCTAAGGTCACATGATGCACGCTACGGATCACGTGTCCAAGCGGAAATGACCCGCTAAAAGGCGGCAAAGCCAGCATTTTGTCACTTGCCCAGGAACCCTCAAGAAAGCTAGGTCTAAGCCAGATCGGCGAATTCTCACATTAAAAGCACTGAAGCCACGTGTCTAATTGCGGGTTAGCGCCCATCTTTGAGTAGGTAAGTGAAATCTCGCTAGAATATAATGTGATGAAATGTGTAGTACCTTGCAAAATCGACGCAAGATTGGTATGTTTGCTTTATTCATATTTTTGTTTTACGATCACATCCAGCCACATGTGATCGGGTATATTTTATGATCCCACGGGATATGTACAACATGTTCATAATAATGTATAACGGGAATATATATATAGCTATTAATTTCCATATTATTTGATTATTTTCGACCCGACGTTTAGACTAACGGAAATTAATATTAACGATAATGTTGACAGACCGTGACATATATTCATTATAAATTATATGACGATGCGACCAGACATGAAGTGTGTGATAATGTTGTCAGACAATTCTAAAACACGGATGTCCAATTATTTGTTAAATTCATCATAATGACATGACGATTAGGCTAGAGGCACAGAACTAGAATACTGTTGCCGACATTTCTATGATAAAGTTGGTGGGTTTAACTGACATTTATAATAATTCATCGGGTTAAGCTGACGATAAATCAGTCTAAAGAATTATAATACTGCCACTGGGGCAGAGAAATATAATAAAGGACAGACAGGAGAAACTTGAATTCAAGATTAGGCTCTAGACATATGATGTTAGAGACTAAAATCTGAGATGACTGGCAGAGGGACGGCTTAGGGAAAGACTGCTTTCTAAAGCTAGTAAATTAATGAAGCCATCGTATTTGTCTTCAGTCTATGGTGGAGCCTTGCACGACAGTCCAATCTCAGCGCAGAATACGGAGTCGAGCACAGAGAAGGCAAATCCGAACCATTCAAGACCTACGTGGGGCAACGTCAGGAGACCGGAGAACTAACCTCACTTCACTATCAGCCAGGGGCTGAAAAGCTAAGTCCACGAAAAATGGAACTCACTACATCAATGCCTAGTTTAGTCATCCATGATGAAAAACACTTGAATTGTGAGACACATAATACATACAGCAGACACTAATTCCATCGACAATACTATCATTCACCATCTATTCATTTTATTGCAATAAACCAATTGGGTGTATATACTGTACCCCACGCTTTGTTCCTTCCATTAGATGTTGAATATTGTCTATGTTTATCTTCCTTTATAAGGGAGGGGGGGGGGGGGGGGGGGGGGGGGGGGGGCGAGGACCCTCGTAAAATATAATATAAATTAAAGAATAATAATAATAGATAACTGAGAAGGGGACGACGGTAGCGAGAGACCAAATATCTCCTTACAATCTTTTCCAGACCTGTCGAGTTAGGAGAATTTACCCTCTTCGTCACCCTTCGGAAGTGGGAAAACCCAGCAGGGATTCCTTGAGCCAAATCTTCCACATCAGATCTATTATTTCCTCTAAATAATTCTCTTATCCTTTAAACGCTACGTGACACTGGGGGCTCGTCCGGGATTTGAACTTATGTATTTTATCATACCTCTGGGATAGTATCATTCATTCAGTCATTACAGTATACCATTTTAACACATGTATTTTCACACAGTGAGCTCTAGAAAGACAGAAAACATTTTTTCTAGAATTTCAGGCATTGATTGGTGAATCCCTTTATATATGTTGTGTTTAATTAAGTTAGTTCTTGATTTTGTATTTCATTGAATTACAGACCTTAAGTCTCCATAACTGTAGTAATTTCATTCTACAGCAGTCTGATAAATAATTAGTATTTACTTGTTGTTAGAAATACTATTGGAAGGTAGCACTAGCTTACTCAGTGTGGACTTTAACTGCAAAAGATGGCTGAAATAGTTAAGCTTAAGGCAACACTAGGGGAGGCCGGTCGAGATCTAGGTTATAGTGGGGTGGACCTTGCAAATTATGTCAGTGTTGAGACTGATAAGTATTACGCTCGAGAAACAGCGAAAGCTGAAAGAGAAGAGCGAATAAAGTTAGCAGAAATAGATGAGAGGATAAAAGCTGTAGACGCTAGAGAAAGAAGCGAGAGAGATGAAAGCGAGCATGCATTGAAGATGAAGCAGTTAGAGATGCAGGGACAAGCTCAAAGAGTTGAACCGGTAGCCGGTGCGACCGCATCTACCTCCTCAGGCAACCTATCGCCACGGTCAGATGATATGCCTTCCTTGCACGCAGGGGGCACAGGACCTTTGCCATCCTCACTCATGTCAACTTTGGGACCCTTGACGTTTCCATTTGAAGCTTTCTCGGAACAAGCCGACTCGATCGATAGGTATTTGGACAAATTTGAGAAGTTTGCCACCACGTTTGGTTTGGAGAAGAGCAAGTGGAACCTGAAACTGTCGCAAGGGCTTAGAGGAACTGCTTATGACGTGTATAGCAAGCTTCCTCCAGGTTTACAGGATGACTACGACTCTCTGAAAAAGGCACTATTGGTTCGTTATGAGCTACATGCTGATGCCTATAGGAAGTAACTCTAGGAGGGAAGTCGGAGAGAACTTTGCTCAGTTTGCTGCGAGACTGGATTCCTATGTGGAGAAGTGGGGTGCCCTAGGGAATTTTACTCATGATTGGGAAGGCCTGAAGGAAATGGTCATGATCGAACAACTGAAGGACACCATGACTTCCGACATGAGAAGATTCCTGACAGAGAATGGGGCCAGCACTTTAGAATCCATAGTCCAGTTAGCGGAACGATATCAGGCAGCACTATCAGAGAATCCACCACCCAGACGGAAACAACCAGATTACGTACCTAGACAGACAGCTCAGTCACACATGGACCCCCAAGTGAAACCACCGTATACTAACTTCAAAAAGCATGACAAGCCAGACTACAAGACTACTCAGAGATCAAATTTCCAGCAGCAGAGGCAAGGGGAAAAATGGTGTAAGCACTGTAGAACCATCACCCACAATACGCAGGAGTGCAACCGGAAAAACCCACCTCATCATGCTGCCTGCTTACGTAAAAGTGCCGCAAGGGGAAATGGACCGGAAGAACCTCTGGACAAACCCCGACATCCCCCGGTCGTTGAGACAGTCCTCGTAAATGACCAAGAGGTGACCTGCCTTTATGATACAGGCCTTGCATTCGACGCAGTTGTCTGTGCATCCCTAGTCAAGCCTGACCAGATGACAGAAGACACTATAGAAATACAAGGACCTACTAAAAGTGCAGCACCTATGCATTTGGCCATAGCCAAGATTAAGGTCAAATCAAAATATGTGACTGGGGAAATCAGTGCAGCGATCTTGGACGACCCTATTTATCCCTTGATCTTAGGGTGTAGGTATGTGTTCTTGGGAGAACCCATTCACCCTCTGGTTGTGGCGGCTGTCACCACTAGAGGACAGGCCAAACGGAATACGGAGTTGGAATCCCCACCCAACATCCTTCCTGAGGAATTAAAAAAGGCACAAACGGAGGATCAATCTCTAGCACCCTGCTACAAAAAACTACCGAGAGCGCACACTCCTCTCCAAAAGGGAGACTTCTACAAGAAAAATGGACTGTTGCATCGGAAAGCAGGAAATGGAGGACAGGAACATGGGCAACTTGTGGTTCCATCAGCATACCGAGCCCAGGTCCTAGAAATGGGCCATGCCCTTCCGTTTAGTGGCCACATGGGCATAAGTGCCACGATTCAGCGTATTTCATGTCATTATTATTGGCCAGGTATCAACGCCGATATCCAGAGATATGTGAAATCATGCCCGCAGTGCCAGAGGACAGCGCCGAAACACTGGACGGCCCCAGCCACTCTGGGAGAAATGCCAATCTTGGGCACACCCTTCGAACGAGTAGCGGTGGATATTGTGGGTCCACTTACTCGTAGCAAAAAGAGAAACAGTTATATATTCACGTTAGTGGATTGTTGCTCCATGTGGGCAGAGGCTATCGCTATGCCCGCCTGTGATTCTAAGCATGTTGCTGAGGCTCTGCTCACCATATTTACTCGGCTAGGGTTTCCGTCACAGATCCTGACAGATAATGGTTCCCAATTCCGAGGAAAACTCACCGAGGAAGTGTTTAGGATATTTCAGGCCCGACATATCCACACCTCTCCCTACCACCCCCAGGCAAATGGCCAGGTGGAGCGGTTTAACGGGACCCTTATTTCCATCCTTCGGAAACTTGCGCAGGAAAAACCAGAGAGCTGGGATCAATACTTACCCGCAGCACTATTTGCTTACCGCGAAGTACCCCACAATTCTACTGGGATGCCTCCTGCCACATTGCTGGTTGGTAGACCTATAAAAGGACCTTTAGAGGCACTGTTACGTACTTGGACAGATGATAAAGCTGACGAGACGGTCACCTCTGCATCCCAATACGTGAATGAGTTGACCCAACGCCTTAAAACAGGATGGGAACTGGCAAAGGAAAATGTACGCCGTGCCCGTCGTAAACATGCGCGTTACTACAACCGCACTGCGAAGAATAGGGAGCTAGAAGTAGGAGAACAGGTATTATTACTCCTGCCCAGTAGCAATAATAAATTGCAAATCGGGTGGAGAGGTCCATATAAAATCATTGAGAAAATGTCGCTCACCAATTACAAGATTGCCATAAAGGGGAAGCAGAAAATTTACCACATAAACCTGCTGAAGCGATATTATGAAAGACCAGGTGCAGAACCAGCACATTTCCTGACACTGGCTATTGCGACGGAAACTGAGGCAGAACCCCTGACCTCCTGTGAATACCCTCTTCGTCAGTGCGAAACTCATCAAGATGTTCAGATTAGTTCAACTTTAACGGAGGATCAGCAGGCACAGGTTCAACAGTTGTTGAGAAAACACACTAGTACACTCACGGATAAACCTGGCATGACCAACCTGATAGAATTTGATATGAAGCTAACAGACCTCGCCCCGGTACGAGTTAAGAACTATCCTATTCCTTATGCTAAGGCAAAGGCATTGAGTGAGGAAATCGAGTACCTGCTTAAGGAAAATATTATCTCAAAATCAGAGTCGCCGTATAGTGCGAGTGTGGTGTTGCTTAGAAAATCCACAGGAGAACATCGCCTCTGCATAGACTACCGAAGGCTCAACGCTGTAACGGAATTTCAAGCGGAGCCCTTACCGGATCAGAATCAGCTTTTCACCAAGCTGAGTAGAGCGCGATACTTTTCGAAGATAGACCTTAGCAAAGGGTACTACCAGATCCCGGTAAAAGAGGAAATTCGACATATGTTAGCATTTAGTACTTCTGAAGGCCATTACGAGTTTAATGTATTGCCATTTGGGCTAAGCAACGCCCCAAGCGTCTTTACTCGTATGATGAGGAAGCTACTGGAACCCCTGAACCACCCTGGGATAAGTAATTTCATGGACGACATACTTATTGCCACGAACACCTTTGAGGAGCACCTGGACGCAGTTTCCCTACTCTTCGAAAGACTTAGAGAAACAGGACTCACCGCTCGCCCTACAAAATGTCAAATTGCCTGCGAGCAACTAGAATTCCTGGGACACACCATCTCGCATGGATGCATGTTCCCAGATGCACGTAATATTGAGAAGTTACAGCGGGCCCCACGACCCCAGACTAAAAAGGATGTAAGGTCATTTGTGTCTCTATGTGGCTTCTACCAGAGATATATTAAAGATTTTAATACCCTGAGTGCGCCACTGACCGCATTAACCAAGAATGGGAACCCGGACAAAGTAACCTGGACAGCGGAGTGCGAAAATGCCTACACGCTGCTGAAGGAGAAACTCACAGCTAGGCCAATTCTGCGACTGCCTGACTTAACTCTGAACTTTACGCTGCGAACAGATGCTAGCAATATAGGGATAGGAGCCACTCTCCTGCAGCCTAGTGATAGACCTTCTGCAACTCTATTCCCCATTGCATATGCTAGTAGGAAATTGAACCCTGCTGAACAGAACTACTCTACAATCGAACGAGAATGTCTGTCGCTAATATGGGCTGTGCAGAAGTTTCAACCATATTTATACGGGAAAAAGTTCACGGTGCAGTGTGATCACCAACCGTTGATATTTCTTGCAGCGTCGAAGAACCTTAATGCCCGGCTTATGAGATGGTCACTACTGTTGCAGCCATATTCATTTCACATAGAATACATACCTGGGAAGAACAACGTAGGGGCAGATTTTTTGAGCAGACATCCGGACGCAACCGAGGAGATATGAGAAACTGAAAAAGAAGAGGAAGACAGGACCAGAGGAGTTGGACGGAACGTCAAACTTGAGGAGGGGCTTGTGTGACAACTTGCCCAATCTTCTCTTCATTTTTATTATTATTTACGTGACATCGTTTTTTCTCATCCTCAATGCATGATCGCAAAGTCCCGGGAATTGTCACTTGCGGAAAATCTCCTAGCGTTCGGTATTTTCTCCTCGCGTTTAATGCTATTTTTAGATACGACGTCATTGTTGACCAATGACCTCGGTAGCGAGAAATCCGTTTTAATTTAGAACTGCTTGAACTTGGGAGAACCAGTTTAGGCCATTTAGGAAGACATCACGTGACTTTTAACATTATTGATTGGAGCGTCTAAAACGAGGCTAAGGTCACATGATGCACGCTACGGATCACGTGTCCAAGCGGAAATGACCCGCTAAAAGGCGGCAAAGCCAGCATTTTGTCACTTGCCCAGGAACCCTCAAGAAAGCTAGGTCTAAGCCAGATCGGCGAATTCTCGCATTAAAAGCACTGAAGCCACGTGTCTAATTGCGGGTTAGCGTCCATCTTTGAGTAGGTAAGTGAAATCTCGCTAGAATATAATGTGATGAAATGTGTAGTACCTTGCAAAATCGACGCAAGATTGGTATGTTTGCTTTATTCATATTTTTGTTTTACGATCACATCCAGCCACATGTGATCGGGTATATTTTATGATCCCACGGGATATGTACAACATGTTCATAATAATGTATAACGGGAATATATATATAGCTATTAATTTCCATATTATTTGATTATTTTCGACCCGACGTTTAGACTAACGGAAATTAATATTAACGATAATGTTGACAGACCGTGACATATATTCATTATAAATTATATGACGATGCGACCAGACATGAAGTGTGTGATAATGTTGTCAGACAATTCTAAAACACGGATGTCCAATTATTTGTTAAATTCATCATAATGACATGACGATTAGGCTAGAGGCACAGAACTAGAATACTGTTGCCGACATTTCTATGATAAAGTTGGTGGGTTTAACTGACATTTATAATAATTCATCGGGTTAAGCTGACGATAAATCAGTCTAAAGAATTATAATACTGCCACTGGGGCAGAGAAATATAATAAAGGACAGACAGGAGAAACTTGAATTCAAGATTAGGCTCTAGACATATGATGTTAGAGACTAAAATCTGAGATGACTGGCAGAGGGACGGCTTAGGGAAAGACTGCTTTCTAAAGCTAGTAAATTAATGAAGCCGTCGTATTTGTCTTCAGTCTATGGTGGAGCCTTGCACGACAGTCCAATCTCAGCGCAGAATACGGAGTCGAGCACAGAGAAGGCAAATCCGAACCATTCAAGACCTACCTGGGGCAACGTCAGGAGACCGGAGAACTAACCTCACTTCACTATCAGCCAGGGGCTGAAAAGCTAAGTCCACGAAAAAGGGAACTCACTACATCAATGCCTAGTTTAGTCATCCATGATGAAAAAACACTTGAATTGTGAGACACATAATACATACAGCAGACACTAATTCCATCGACAATACTATCATTCACCATCTATTCATTTTATTGCAATAAACCAATTGGGTGTATATACTGTACCCCACGCTTTGTTCCTTCCATTAGATGTTGAATATTGTCTATGTTTATCTTCCTTTATAAGGGGGGGGGGGGGGCTCGTAAAATATAATATAAATTAAAGAATAATAATAATAGATAACTGAGAAGGGGACGACGGTAGCGAGAGACCAAATATCTCCTTACAATCTTTTCCAGACCTGTCGAGTTAGGAGAATTTACCCTCTTCGTCACCCTTCGGAAGTGGGAAAACCCAGCAGGGATTCCTTGAGCCAAATCTTCCACATCAGATCTATTATTTCCTCTAAATAATTCTCTTATCCTTTAAACGCTACGTGACAATTGGGATAACAATAAGTATGGAAATTATCAAGTAGATACTTATAAACAAAATTGGCGATCTAAATCCCAGAATCCTAACAATAGACAAGATTCTCGTAATAGATTTTATGGTCAAAGCCATAACAGTGATAGCGCTAACTATCATTCAAATCAATACGGTAACACAAGCAGAAATGATAATAATGGCAATTTTAGAAATGATAGTCACAATCGATCGCGACGTAGAGTTAGATCTTCTAGCAGAGGGCCACGCCATCAAACTAATGTAGCTATTGTTGACACACAAGTTAACAAAGAGAATAATACGAATAATAACACTCATAATGCAATGTCTTGTTCTACTGATTATGAACAGATAAAGTGTTGCCAAGAATGTAAAACCCTGTTCCAGCCCAAGGCGATCACGACACTCCGTTGCGGACATGTGTTACCCAGTCTACCAGCTGTGTGTACGGCTACTTCAGCTCACAATGGAGAAGGAAGACTTAAGTTCAATCGTGGTTTCCTAAATTCTATTACATGCTCTGTCCTTTTCGATTCAGGTTGCTCCACGATCGGTGTCAGAACCTCTTTGGTCAACCCATCCTGTGCCACTGGAAAGACCATTAAATGCCGCACGTTTGGAGGAACTGTAGAAACATTTCCCACAGCTATAATTAATATTCACACTCCATTTTTTTTCAGGAAATGTACATGCATGTCTCCTCCCGTCACCAGTTTGTGACATAATACTTGGTCGGATACATGGCATTAAAGAGTGTACCCCACAGCAAATTGCTAATTGGGAAAAGCGACATATACATACTGCTAATGCAGTTGTAACTAGAGCACAAGCTCATGATATGTTGCAAGATACACCTACTGTACCTACTGTCCAAGGTAATAATGATGATGTTAACACTCCTATTTCACGGGAGTCATTTATGACATTACAAAAGAATGATGCTTCTTTGAAAAAAATTTTTCATTTGTCTTGTAACACTGGTAATACTTCTTATACAGGATCTAAACATAGATTTGTGTTAAAGAATGGGATATTAGTGAGAGTGATACGAGATGCCGATTCATCCGTACGTTCTCAGATCTTGGTACCTACGACAATGAGAGGTCGTATATTACACCATGCGCACGACACTCAATGTGCGGGCCATATGGGGTTCTCCAGAACCAAATCTAGAGTGCTATCAGCATTCTATTGGCCAGGCGTTCATAGGGATGTCAATATTTACTGCCGCTCCTGTACAACATGTCAGGAGGTCAAAGTACGTGGTCCATACCACGCAGCTCCGATTCAGGCTGCGGACATTCCGATTCGGCCGTTTGAGAAAATGTCAATTGACATAATTGGTCCTATGCAACCATCAGCTAGAGGTCATACACATATACTCACTTGTATTGACATGTGTACTCGTTGGCCAGAGGCCATACCTCTTAAGAATACTTCTTCTGCCAGTGTTGCAGATGCATTATGGTTGATTTTCTCACGTTTAGGTTTTCCTAGAAAGATCTTATCGGACCATGGAGTCCAATTCATATCGGAATCTATGTCCCAAGTTATGAAGTTATTAGGCATAGATAGATCGCTCAGTGCTATCTACCATGCAATGTCGAATGGATTAGTTGAGAGGCAGAATAGGACGCTTAAACAGTTGTTGGGAAAGATAACTCAGGACCATCCTGAAAATTGGGATGAGTCCTCCCCGCGGCGCTCTTTGCGTATCGCGAAGTACAAAATGAGGCTACCGGATTTTCTCCTTTTCAATTGGTCTTTGGCGTTCAACCGCGCGGTCCTATGTCGTTACTACACGACTTACATATTGAAGATAATATCACTGATGAAACTCAATCTTCTTACGAGTACGTGATTTCTTTAAGAGAAAGAATAATAGATGCGTGTAGATTAGCTACCACATCATCAGAACAAGCTAAAGAAAATGCTCGACTTTTTGCCAACAGGTATAGACGCCTCCGCCAACTTCTTCCTGGCGATGAGGCATATGTCTTATTGCCTTGCAAAGACAATCGTCTTCTTATTACTTGGAGAGGTCCTTTTAAAATAATATCTAGGATCTCCGATGTTGATTATATTGTCGATGTCATGGGAAAGCATAAGACTTTCCATATCAACATGTTGAAGGAATATTACACTCGTCCTAACTATCTTCAGTCAGTATTTCAGGCAACCGATGAGCCTACACCACCTATCCAACACTATTCTTCTTTATCCGTCATTCAAGAAGAAGAATCTTCTTTTCATGACGTACCTTTACCTTTACCTGTGGTACCACTCCATCCTAATGAAAGTTGGAATGACGTTACTATTTCTACTGATCTGTCGGTGTATCAACATCAGCAAGTTTCCGCTGTTCTTAGATCTTTTCAAGATGTTCTCACTGACATCCCAGGTTGTACGTCAGTTATTCAACACGACATTCTATTAACTGACGATACACCTATTCGAGTCCGTCCATATCCTATACCTCTGCACTTTCATTCTCAGGTTGATAAGGAATTGGATGAGATGCAAAAGTTAAAAATAATTGAACCATCTACATCACCTTATTCTAGTTCTATGGTCATAATCAGAAAGAAAGATAACAATATCCGTCTCTGTGTGGATTATAGGAAGTTAAACAAACTTACCCAGTTTGACGCGGAACCATTGCCATTGTTAGAAGATTTATTGGTTAAACTGTCTAACTCTACTTTCTTTACTAAACTTGACCTCTCAAAGGGATATTGGCAAGTCCCATTGACCGAAAGGGCAAAGCCACTTACTGCTTTTTCTACTCCACGAGGGTTATTCCAATATAATTTCATGCCATTCGGTTTAGTAAATGCACCGGCTACATTTGTACGCATGATGCGTCGCGTACTTTCTCATCGTCCCGATGTCATTACATATATTGACGATATTTGTCTCTTTAATGACACATGGGATGAACACATTACTGGATTGAAAACATTACTGTCCACTTTACGGTCATGTAATTTAACGGCTAAGCCTTCTAAAGCTTTCGTGGGTTTTCACGAAATTTCATTTTTAGGTCACCGCGTTGGTCACGGTCGGTTATATACTGAGGACAGTAATGTCTCTAAGATCCTCAACATTTCTACTCCCAAAACTAAGAAACAAGTGAGATCATTATTGGGTCTTGTTCAGTTCTACGCTAAGTTCATACCTCATATGTCCACTATTACTGCACCTTTCTCTTCGTTATTAAAAAAGGGCGCGGCTAACGTGATTCGGTGGTCGGAGGAACACCAAATCGCGTTGGACACCATTAAGGCATTCTTTTCTAAACCTCCTATGTTACAATTGCCTAATGCGAACCTCCCTTTCATCTTGCGCAGTGACGCCTCTGCCTACGGTATTGGAAGCGTGTTACTACAGGAGTATGCGGGCACCTTGCACCCAGTACTGTTCGTCTCAAGGAAACTTACATCGGCGAACAAAAGTACTCCGTTCTCGATAAGGACCTTTTGTCTCTCGTGTGGTCTATAACTAAACTCCGTTATCTTCTGGGATCTCACTTCTTTGTAGAGACTGATCAGAAAGCACTTACTGCATTAAACACCAAAGACATCAGATCTGCAAAGTCCACCAGATATGCAATTTCATTGCAACCCTACTGTTTCACAATCTGGGCTATACCTGGATCACAGAATGTTTTCGCTGACATTTTATCCCGCTGCCCGAGTGAATCAGGCGACTTGGTACGCCCTACAAATGTGGATGCCTCTACACATACTACATCACATTTGTAAACATGACGTTCTTTGAACTTTACTTTGTGAATCAGTGACATTTTTGTGCATACTTAGTCAAGTGAATAAAGTTGTAACATTCCGTTGAATTACTTGAAGCGGAAAAAAGAAGAAAAAAAACAGTGAATTATATATATAACAGTGAGGATCACATAACTTTTAGTATTTATGACATTATCTGCGTAAAGATACATTATGTATTCAGATAAACAGTAATATATCGTGAACTATTTAACAATATTTTGTGGAATCTATTGTATTTCAACATACTAAAACTTTTACAGGATCTTCGTATTTATGAACTGTTTTGAGGTTAACTTAGAACCTTCGGGAACTTATTGAACTTTTAGCGGTGTAATAAACTGAAACATTATTCAGTACATTGTGATTAATGAACATATTTAATTAGTTTATTTAGTTTAATATAATTAACTATAAATATTTTAATCCTAATGATTACATCGGGTAACTATCACTCATTTTAGATAGTGATACGTCATTGGTAGTTATTTAATGATACTACTCATCCTTAGACACGGTTAAGTGTGTTGATAACTTCAAGTGTTGTATTCATATTCTTTGATTTTTGCCACTTCTCATTTTTTAATTTTTATGCATTTTCATCTTTTCCTTTAAATTCATGTATTACCATATCTCTTTATTTCTTATTGCATTTGGGTTCAATTAATCATCCTTTATGCTTTGATTTTCTTTCATCTCTTCCACATTGTTCCAAAGTTGGTCAATTGTGATGATATGCTTTTATGCATATTTGTTGTTGAGTTGAGTTGAATTTGATTTTGTTCGTTCACTCTCCTCTTTTTGATTAATATGCCTCTCTTGCATTATTAGTATTATTAACATATAATACATATTTGTAAGCTTGTTTCACCTCTCCGCGGTAATTAAATGAAAGAAAAAAATTTAATAGAATTAAATTTTTTGCGGACGGTGTGAAGGAAGCTGATGCCTCCTTTATTGTATTCTAAACACTCACGGGTAGTCATCAGGTTCTACTCCGGTTGAGTGAGTACACACCAACTTATGTTGATGTGTGTTTTTTATAAATGTCTTCTGTCACGCACAAATATGCACAATTTGGTGTAGGGGAATTCGTGCGCGCTTGTGTCCAAGCAAGGCAGATGACGTCAGAGGTTAAAGATGAAAGCCCCATCTCATATTTCCAGACAGAGAGTCTGTTGATTTGTTTATGTACCCAGCATAATGGACCTTAGAAGCCTTATCACTAACGAAAGGTCAAAACCGTTAGATTGTTTGAAGAAACCATGAGCCTACAAGCACTATATTTCCTATCATTGATCCATGTATTTTTATGAACTGTGAAACTACTATGAACGTACTGTCTCGTATAATCTATTGTCTACGTGATTCGTCCAAAATAAATATGTTGTTGCCAATCGACATAACGAGTTCGTTCATACCCGTATTGGCACTCGTTGACGTGCCTGATTGTTCCTGAAGTCCTTCCTTCACGTTCCAGGAAAGAAACATTCGCGTTATTATTGTCAATTCCAAATAGCATCGCCCGTGTTGGACCGTTGTCACTACGACACAATCAACATCCTCTAGTCAGCGGTTCACACCCGAAGAAAAGCGAGGCTACAATGCTATAACTCAAGTCCCATATGTATGCTATACCTCATGTCATTAGACACTTTTAGGGTCGAGAGTATTGACTTGCTCGGGAACATCACCAGAGAGACACACACATCTCTGCCTCATTACTTGAGTTTGGAGGCCACGTTTTCCGGGAACACCACCCACACTTGTGAAGAGCATTCACAACATTGGGAACACTTATCTATATTACCAGCTAAAGGACTGAAATGGTACGACAAGATCAACAATGTAGAACAGATGACAAGAACCAGACAAGTGCCAGTGGAACCAGATGTGAGAAGAAGATGCTGGCATTAGAACATACACTGAAGAAACCTGATGATAGCATTACAAGGTAGTCTTTTTTGGTAGTTTAGGGATTCTCAAGAAGTCAGATATTTTTTTCAAAAACACACGGTGAAGGAAATTATACAACGGGCTGATCACCCGTTTGCCAGTCACTTCGATTACGGAAACAACAGCAAATGGGTTGATTTGCCGTTGCCCTAAAGACGCCACTAGGTGTGATGGGAAACAATGGCAATGAAAACCTATCTGCTGTTGCCCTAAGACGCCACTAGGCGTAATGGCCACTGACTGCTTTGACGGTCGGTGGCTAAGGACAGAAGAAGAAGAAGAAGAAGAAGAAGAAGAAGAAGGAAATTGTAGACAGAATTGACAGGTATAAAGAAAACATGAAAAGACCTTGAATGGATGGGACATGAAAGGAAGGCCTGGCATGAATTAGTTGAAGATATATGCTCCGTAGAGTGCTGAAAGGTATTGACAGCATATCAATAGCCTAATTTAAACACCTATCCACTTTCAATTACTCATCAGAAAATAGAACATAACGAATAAAGAACTGTCATGCGTGGCATGAATTTCTAATACAGAATAATCAAAATATAAATCTAGGCTGAGAGCAATGAAATCAACACCAATAAATGAAATGAACAAGCTAACAAAATTACAGTCCATGAGTGACAGAAGAGACTACCAGGTTCTACAGGAGACAGAAAAATTTAAAAAGCTCACAAACCACCCAATGAATGACAGAACGAGAGGATATGGTCGAGGCAGACTCCAGAGAAGCTTCTTTGCACAAAAGGCAAAACAGTTTGCCGGCAAAGTACCAGACCATGCACAGACAAAAACAAAGCCCATAATGACTAGCAGCGCATTCCTACCATGGAATAGAATTAGGTTCTCAGAGCTGATCAACAGCAAACCAGAAGTAATGAAAAAATGCAGTCAAATAGATGCAGAGAGGAAACATCTAGCTATGGAATACATCAGAAAGACTTACCATCGAATGGACCCACATATATACAGATGAATCAGCAACAAAAGCTATTAAAAAATGAGACATTAGATAATGGACATAAAATACATATCTCAATCAATACCCTTTAACTCCCCAAGGAGCATAGGTCTTCAACAAACACATGACAAGTCTTCCTGTCCTGTGACATCAGCTCAAGTTCTTTACATGTTTTCTTTACATGTTTTCACCTCTGTTTCCAGTTCTCTTCTCCATGTGTTTTTTGGTCTACTTCTGCCTCTTTTTCCCTGTGGATTCCAGAACAAGGACTTCCTCAATGTGTGTCCTATCCATCGCCAGCGTCTTCTTCTAAGCTCTTGTTCCACTGGCACTTGTCTCGTTCTTGTCATCAATTCCACATTTGTGACTGTGTCATACCATTTCAGTAATAATTTTTAGACTAAGAACCGGCTGTTGCAGACTCAAATACCATCTGTACAGCAAACTGAAAATCGGACAGATATGTGCCCATGTGGGAGGACAAACAAACAGTAGAACATGTACTCCGAAACTGTTGGTTCCATGAGAGACACAGGGTGGCAGCCTGGTCTTCTTCAACCCAGCTGATGGAGAATCTCTATGGTTACAAGAGAAGCCTGAGATGGAATTCCAGCTTTATAAGAGAGATAACTGTGGTTATTTGATAGTGAACAATGAAGAAGATTTCTAAGAGCTCAAAGTGATCACGCTGCCTAGAATACAGCCTAAAAGTGATCACGCTGCCTAGAATACAGCCTAAAAGTGATCACGCTGCCTAAAATACAGCCTAAAAGTGATCACGCTGCCTAGAATACAGCCTAAAAGTGATCACGCTGCCTAGAATACAGCCTAAAAGTGATCACGCTGCCTAGAATACAGCCTAAAAGTGATCACGCTGCCTAGAATACAGCCTAAAAGTGATCACGCTGCCTAGAATACAGCCCAAAAGTGATCACGCTGTGATCACTAAAAGTGATCACGCTGCCTAGAATACAGCCTAAAAGTGATCACGCTGCCTAGAATACAGCCTAAAAGTGATCACGCTGCCTAAAATACAGCCTAAAAGTGATCACGCTGCCTAGAATACAGCCTAAAAGTGATCACGCTGCCTAGAATACAGCCTAAAAGTGATCACGCTGCCTAGAATACAGCCTAAAAGTGATCACGCTGCCTAGAATACAGCCTAAAAGTGATCACGCTGCCTAGAATACAGCCCAAAAGTGATCACGCTGCCTAGAATACAGCCCAAAAGTGATCACGCTGCCTAGAATACAGCCTAAAAGTGATCACGCTGCCTAGAATACAGCCTAAAAGTGATCACGCTGCCTAGAATAGTCCAAAAGTGATCACGCTGCCTAGAATACAGCCTAAAAGTGATCACGCTGCCTAGAATACAGCCTAAAAGTAATCACGCTGCCTAGAATACAGCCTAAAAGCGATCACGCTGCCTAGAATACAGCCTAAAAACGATCACGCTGCCTAGAATACAGCCTAAAAGTGAGACGTTTCATTATTTATGATCATCTGGTCAGTTTCTAATACTGAAAATGTCAAATAGTCCTCAAACTTAACAAAATACGTTATGAACATTTAAAAAATAATACAATGATTGTTATCTTGATGCCTAAAAAACCATTGTGTCTAATTTTAAAGATTCTGTCTAGACTTACTGTTGTTAAATGCATCACATAAACATTTGGATTCAGCCTAAACTCCTTGCCATCGTACTTGAAGATGAACAGCTCAGTGATTCCTGATAACATCCTAGAGAACACAACATAAATCATCAATATACATGCATAAAATCATTTTTCTTCTTCCGTAGTGTTTTCAGTCACTAAAGTGCTTTGCTAAACAAACAAATGTTCTCTGTTTACTAGCATTGCTGATGTATCTTCAGATGCCTCATCCACAATTCTTGTTGATTCAGCTTTTTGCTGTCTGATTACTTTCATAGGTGCTCCATTGGTCTAGCATAAAAATTAATTGGACACACTCTAACAACTTTTCAGAGGATTAATGTCCATCAGATTAACAGTTCACCTTACACACTCTTTAAACTGTCAGTAGGTTGCAGTTTCTCAGATTAACAGTTAACATAAACGCTTTGATGCAGACTTCTTGCAGGGGTGCCAGCTGCAGTAGTAGCTCTATGCTCCGTATGGAGCGACAAGGAAAGGAAGAAGAATAGTCTCCCAATCTGAGCTTCTTCTGCAGTTATTGAGGTTGCTGCCGTTACTTTCTTCAGCTCCATTTAACAGTCAATGACAGAAGACAAATTAATATTACGGTGCACATACCAAAGAGCCTCCCTTAAGACCTGATGCTCTGTCACTACAGTCTGTGCTTTTGGTGTGTAAAACTCATTTATCTGGCTTTGGTAGTAATTCCTAGAAAAGAAAGAAGACAGTCTTTGATGTTATATAAAAAAACAACATTGTTAAAAATATCCCCAAATTACAAATTGTCCGAGTGAAATATATGTAATGATAATGGGCCAATCCTACCAACATTTCAGGAAAATACAGAAAAGACGCACATTGCACCATGAAAAAAGAACATCGGTTAAAATAGCAAGCAGACCTTTAAATTTGTTCATGGTGCATTGACCAGTGACCACAAGTCCTAAGTTTGACTACAATGATCGAATGAAGCTGAAACGGAATGAAATGACCACAGGAGAATTAGTGCCCTCCTCAGGACATGCAGCAAAAAAGAGCAAAACATAATTAAATCCTGTCATATTTGGTAGAACAAGAGATGAGAAGAAGACGATGGCGATGGATAGGACACACACTGAGGAAACCTGTTGATAGCATTACAAAGCAGTCCTTGTTCTGGAACCCCCAGGGCAAGAGAGGCAGAGGTAGACCAAGAAGCACATGGAGAAGAGAGCTGGAAACAGAGGTGAAAGAGATGAGGAGAACGTGGAAAGAACTTAAGATGATGGCACGTGATAGGAGGACTTGGCATGTGTTTGTTGAAGGCCTATGCTCCTTTGGGAGTGGAGGGTTATGAATGAAAGAATGAATATTTTGGTGGGTCGCCTGCTTGCTGTTACAGAATTTTGGATAATACAGAAATATCAACTGTAGAAGTTAAATGTGATTCATAAGTGGCATACTGATATACAATAGATAGCTTTGAAATTAAACTACATGAACATGATATTTAGTATTAAAAGATAATCACTAACAGCAGAAGACAAAAGGGCTGACTAAATCTGCCATATACTTAGAAAGAACAGACTAGAAAACTTCATAACAAGGGAGAAAATACAGGGGAAAAAGCACACAAAGGTAGAGTCATCTGGAATGGTATGATAAAGATGGTTAAGAAAACCAAAAAAAAAGTATATAAAAGCAATCTAAGAAAACAATAAGCATATACAAGTAAATTTAAGAAAAACAATAAGTATATAAAAGTAAAGAAAACAATAAGTATATAAAATGTGATGTCATAATACGGGTCTGGCAGCCTCATCATGTAAATCCATAAGGAGTGAAAATGAAAATGATCACGCTATGAAATACTGGAAAGATCAGAGACAGATGCAGTGAAACGTCTGGTTATCAAAGTCTCTGTGTATGCCACATGATAATGATGATGATCAGCAGTTCTGTCATGCAGAACATTATTTCAAACTTTCTGGTTACAGAGGAACACACCTACAGGATGTAGAAACATACATATATCTTGACGCATGGAAGCATATCTGGAGTCATCTTTATATGACCACCAGCTATGCACAATGCTACAATATACATATGTGGAGGTGAACCTCTGTCTGTGAGGCTAATTACACCCATGTTGACTCTTGAAATCATCCACACACTTCCAGGGATTTCCCCCTGTGGTGAAACTTGTTGAGAACTCAGCACTGCACACTAAGCATGGAGAAGTTACTTGAGCCCCAAACGTGATTCTTTGGCTTTAAGGCAGTCTACGGTAAAGAAAACTCGATTTTACGTACAAAATATCGATTTTTTACTTTTGAGCTTATTTTATTAAATAATCATCGAGGAATCGAATAAGCAAGATTTTATAACATAAAAAATGCATTTGATGCATCAAAAAGCATATTTTCTGTACCCACCCCCAGCTATGATTTGCAAATTTGTGCCGAAAAAGCAAGATTTGTTGCTCAATAATACCTTAGTTACCCTATCCATATCGGGCACTATTTGGTATCGATACACAGGGAATTTCATTGTCTGCCGTAATATCGCAAATTCGAAACTATTTTTTTTTCATAGCTCTGAGTGAAATGTGTTTGAAAATTTCCGTAATTTTACGCTAATTGCCTTATAAGGAGTTGTCACGTGGTGACCTCATTCCCTCATTCCCGACTCATTGAAGACACAATCGTAAACAACTGTTTTGATTGGTCATAACAACATTTGGGCTGCGTGCGCAGATGCGGAAAAAGCAACAGCCATTTCCGCCAGTCAACAATTATTGTTTGTTGGAAGTTCGATATTTTTTTCTTGTTTAAATTTCAGTGAATTGTGTTCTATTACTTCAAAATGGGTAGAATAAGTAAGAGATCAAAGCAAATATCTGCTGCCAGGTTGCGTCGACAGTATGTGATTTCTACTAGTGGTAAAGGTAAGACAGAATTAGCGGTGAATTATACAAAAACTGATAGGCCTATACAAACAACGTGGAATTTCTGCATCCCACTCATCGATAGGCCCATGGTTCACATTGCAGATCCAGTAGTGCCTGGCCCAAGTCGATCTGATATAAAAATTAGCTTGAGCACGAGCAAGAATGTTGCATCTCATAATACTGTCTGCGCTCAGCCTAAACCTACGTATAAAACCATTGTCGATATTTCTTTCTTCAACAACCTTCTTAAAAATGCATGTTGCAATTTGTGTAAGCAAAGCACATTGCAAACAAGAACTGACAACACCAAGTCTAAAGGTTTCTCTTTCTTCCTGGAAGTTGTGTGTCATATTCAGCCCCCCAGAATGGAGTATATTGGACAAGACAAGGCACTCGGTGAGTAAAATGCATTTTTCTTAAAACTAACATTTTATTAACCAAAAATTGGATTACTAACAAACTATCTAATAGATAAATCTAAAATTTGGCATGCATGTAGTACACATATATACCTTTAAATTGTCACATGCTTTTTTTTATATTTTGGTAATTTGCTTTGATATTTTTTTTAAAATATTTTTTTCATACAAATAAAGTGCATTTGTTTTTTAAATCATTAAAAAAAGAATTTTAAACTTATCAAAAAAAGCATGTGACAAATTGTTTTAATTGTCAGTCACAATATGTGTGTGCAATTTGATAAAGTTTGGTCAATGGTAAACATAAGATTTTTGCTCTTGAAAGTTGGTGAAAAACCCAATATGGCGGTTGTTTTTTTTTGGTTACCATGTAGAAGGAAAGAAGAAAAATTAGGCAAGATAAAGGCAAGAGGAGCAGCTGCAGGAAGCTGAAGGAGGTGCAGCATATAGTGCTGGACAATTTTAAACACATTCAGCCTCCCAGAATGGAGTATATTGGACAAGACAAGTAACTCGGTGACTAAAATGCATTTTTCTCAAAACTAACATTTTATTAACAAAAAATGTTATTTTTTACAAACTATCTAATAGATCAGTCTGAAATTTGGCATGCATGTAGTACACGTATATACCTTTAAATTATCACATGCTTTTCTTGATATTTTAGAAATTTGCTTTGATATATTTTTTTTAAATATTTTTTTTTTTCATTTTTTTTCATATAAATAAGGTGCATTTTTTTTAAATCATTAAAAATAGAATTTTAAACTTATCAAAAAAAAACATGTGACAAATTGTTTTAATTGTCAGTCACAATATGTGTGTGCAATTTTGATAAACTCGGAAAAACGCAATGACTAGCAAGATAAAAATGCATTTTTTCAGAATGGAGTATATTGGACAAGACAAGTAACTCGGTGACTAAAATGCATTTTTCTCAAAACTAACATTTTATTAACAAAAAATGTTATTTTTTACAAACTATCTAATAGATCAGTCTGAAATTTGGCACGCATGTAGTACACGTATATACCTTTAAATTATCACATGCTTTTCTTGATATTTTAGTAATTTGCTTTGATATATTTTTTTAAAATATTTTTTTTTCATTTTTTTCATACAAATAAGGTGCATTTTTTTTAAATCATTAAAAATAGAATTTTAAACTTATCAAAAAAAGCATGTGACAAATTGTTTTAATTGTCAGTCACAATATGTGTGTGCAATTTGATAAAGTTTGGTCAATGGTAAACATAAGATTTTTGCTCTTGAAAGTTGGTGAAAAACCCAATATGGCGGTTGTTTTTTTTGGTTACCATGTAGAAGGAAAGAAGAAAAATTAGGCAAGATAAAGGCAAGAGGAGCAGCTGCAGGAAGCTGAAAGAGGTGCAGCATATAGTGCTGGACAATTTTAAACACATTCAGCCTCCCAGAATGGAGTATATTGGACAAGACAAGTAACTCGGTGACTAAAATGCATTTTTCTCAAAACTAACATTTTATTAACAAAAAATGTTATTTTTTACAAACTATCTAATAGATCAGTCTGAAATTTGGCATGCATGTAGTACACATATGTACCTTTAAATTGTCACATGCTTTTTTTGATATTTTAGTAATTTGCTTTGATATATTTTTTTAAATATTTTTTTTTTTCATTTTTTTCATACAAATAAAGTGTAATTTTGTTTAAAAATCATTAAAAATAGAATTTTAAACTTATCAAAAAAAGCATGTGACAAA
Organism: Oreohelix idahoensis; assembly: GCA_024509875.1. Lineage (NCBI taxonomy): Eukaryota > Metazoa > Mollusca > Gastropoda > Stylommatophora > Oreohelicidae > Oreohelix > Oreohelix idahoensis. The sequence continues at coordinate 167,135 of JAMPIV010017179.1, forward strand.
TTGTTTTAATTGTCAGTCACAACATGTGTGTGCAATTTGATAAAGTTTGGTCAATGGGAAACATAAGTTTTTAGCTCTCGAAAAGTGGTGAAAATCCAATATGGCGGATGTTTTTTTTTGGTTACCATGGTAACCACATGTTTTTTATCAAAATAAACTGTGGAATTTGGTTCATGAACATACACTGTGTCTATTGAGCACATAAAAAGTTTGAAAATATTAGAACAAAAGTTAGTTTTCACTGTAGTCCAACCCCTTAACCTGGTTGACTGCATGCAGGAGGATCTCACTGTGGGCCCAGTGATAGGCAGGGGGAGCTTAGAAGTGGCTATGTGAAGGACATGACAATTCCTTGGGACAGCCCAGAACCAGAGCACAGTATTTTAGCTCTGCATAGTTGGAGAGCCCCCTTGGAAGGCGGGGAATGCAAAGTATGCCATTAAATTCTTACTCCTAGCTTAGGACCAGATGTGACGATCCTTCAAATGTAAGCCAAGCTGGAGAACCTGCAGCTCAGGAGTTCAACTCGACATGTTTTGTAATGGCAGAAAAGTGACAGGAAAAGCCTAGATCTACAGTGTAGATAATATCAAGGAGTCTTCAACTTGGTATTGGCTGCAAAAGATCAAGAAGCTCAGCAGTCCTAGTTAAGCAACAACAACAACATATATCTTGGCAGCAAAATAGAGTTGAAGGAACAGACAGCTATATCAAACTAAGGATACAGAAGGCAAGAGAACCTTTCACCGCAATGAGATATGGAGATCAAAAGAAGTCAAGTCCAACACAAAAATCAGAATCTTCAATTTAAATATCAAGTCAGTCCTATTGTGTGGCTCTGGAACATGGAGACCAACAAAAAGAATAATCAAGAAGTTACAAACTTTCATGAAAGGATGCTTGTGCAGAATAGAAGGATTAAAATGGTATGACAAGATTACTAATATGGAACTGATGACAAGGACCAGAGAAGTACCAGTGGAACAAGAGATGAGAAGAATACGCTGGTAAAGGATAGGACACACACACACACACTGAGGAAACCTGCTGACAGCATTACAAGGCAGGACACACACACACACACACACACACACACCGAGGAAACCTGCTGACAGCATTTCAAGGCAGGACACACACACACACACACACACACACACACCGAGGAAACCTGTTGACAGCATTACAAGGCAGGACATACACACACACACACACACCGAGGAAACCTGTTGACAGCATTACAAGGCAGGACATACACACACACACACACACACACCGAGGAAACCTGTTGACAGCATTACAAGGCAGGACACACACACCGAGGAAACCTGCTGACAGCATTACAAGGCAGGACACACACGCACACACACCGAGGAAACCTGCTGACAGCATTACAAGGCAGGACACACACACACACCGAGAAAACCTGTTGACAGCCTTACAAGGCCGTCCTTGCTCTGGAATGCTCAAGGTTACAGGAAGACCAAAATAATACATGCAGGCAGGAAATGAAGACATGGAAGGGATAAAAAAAGACATAGAAAGACCTTTGTTGGGATGGCACAGGACCAGGACAGGAAGGACTGCCATACACCTGTTGAAGGCATATGCTCATTAGGTGCTGAAGGGTATTGAGGGAATGAACTTATCCATTCTTGTTGCCACATTTTTGTGAGGGTGATTATTCAGTGTGCCGAATTAATCTTTCAGTCTACTATTGTTTGTTTTTAAACGGAGTGAATATTTCTCTGCTGGATATGCAGAAAGAACAAACAGACAAAGCACTACATACCAGTCTCTGGCCAGATTAGATGCAGCATGACTTCCTACTGCATCCTCCTCCCTGCCCTTTCCATTCCAATACTCCACAGTAAGAATACGAGCAAGTTCCTCGTACTCATCTGTCATCCCTATTCTCAGACTTGTTACATCATTCCATTGTGACTGTGCTGTGAGGATATGTTGCTCTTCTCTGTCATCAGCTTTATCCACAAGTGCAGGCAGCTCACTAAAAAACAAGACACACGATATACACCAATGATCTTAGGTCAAGATAAATGTTATTTCTGTTTCTCAAACAATGGAAATGAATTTATAGTGAAATAAAGTTTACAGCTGCCCCATGTTGTTCTGGGGGGGGGGGGTCTCTCTGTGGAGACAAAGAAAGAGCAGGAATACTTTTCCCTCGGGTATGCCCTTTTTCTTTGTCTTTTGGCCATTGACTGACAAAGCAGTGAGTGACCATCACACCTTGCAGCGTCTTGTTGGGCAATGACAAACTGTCTCCACTTTGCTCAGTCAGAACGAACAAACGAACTTTATTTTCGAAGGGTTTAGAATTGGGCATGCAGGCCCGTCTAACATTCTGCCCTTCCACTCTCATTTATCTTGCACATTATATCCTTTCATTCCCACAAGAAGCCATTCTTAGCCTGGTGCCCCAGCTCTGGTTCATGCTGTGCATCTCTGCCTCCACAGTTCTCTGCCAGGTAGATTTTGGTCGACCTCGCTTTCGCTTTCGCCTTTCTTCTGGAGTCCATAGCATGGTAGTTCTGGTGATAGTGTCAGAGTCTTATGAGAGTATGTAGCTAACCCAATTCCAGCGGCTACCCGCTATGACGGTGCGCACGTATTCTTGGCGGCTGTGAGTTAGCAGTTCTTGGTTGGTAATGGTGCTCAGCCAGAAAACTCAAAGAATTTCCCTTAGACAGGTTGTGTTTAAAGAGGACAGTTTGGACATTTCCTTTTCTGTTACTCTCCAAGCATTCTGCACCGTAGAAAAGTACAGAAATTACGCAGCTCTCGTAAATATTTAATTTAATGTTTGTACTGTACTGGCAATGAATTTACACTGAAAGAACATTGATGGTTGCCCCATGTTGTTCCAGAGGGTCTCTGAGGAGACAAAGAAAGTTGATGGTTGCCCCATGTTGTTCCAGAGGGTCTTTGAGGAGACAAAGAAAGTTGATGGTTGCCCGACATTGTTCCTGTGGGTCTCTGAGGAGACAAAGAAAGTTGATGGTTGCCCCCAGGAGACGAAGAAAGTTGATGGTTGCCCCAGGAGACAAAGAAAGTTGATGGTTGCCCCAGGAGACAAAGAAAGTTGATGGTTGCCCGACATTGTTCCTGTGGATCTATGAACAGACAAAGAAAGTTGATGATTGCCCGACATTGTTCCTATGGGTCTCTGAGGACACAAAGAAAGATTAGCAGTATTGTTCCTACAGGCCTGACATACAAGGTGACTAATAAGAGGTGAAAAACTTGCTTCAGACATCACTGCTGCAGGAGCCTATGAGTCTTTTAGTGGGGGGGCTTCCTGCAAGGGAGTCAGCTGCAATGGTTGCTCCATCGTTGATGCTTCAACACTAAATCAAAGGCTTATCATCCTGTCTACATATCATCCTGTCTGCTTATCATCCTGTCTGCTTTGAAAAAACCCCCACACAAAAATAAATCCGAGTTGAATGTCTCAATTTTAAAAGATTTTTAACTACAGTAGATTTTGTGTTATTAAATGACAAATCATAACAGGAAACTCTATACTGAGTTTCAACTTTCATAACTCAACTTTTTTGTACGTATAATGCATCTGAAAGTGAAAATCCGTTATGAAATCTTGCTTAAATGTTACATTTAAATCCTGATATTCTGAAAATATGATACCCCTCACACATTCTGTTCACAATCTACAAACTTTACACCAGATTATATCGTTTAAGCATTTACAGTTCAAGGCTCTGCTAATACTTCAATCTTGAACGACCAAGCAATGGAACATAACTCTTCTTTTTTTAATTATTTCTTATGTTTTAAAAATTATTTATAAAATATCCTAATTCGTCAGACAAACCAATTACCCTCAGACCTAAAGGTCTTTTATATTTGGACATGCGCCCTAATATAACTGACTAGGTTGAACAGGACGCGCCTCGCCAAAACGAGGCAAAAGTTTTACCAAAAAAAAAAAAATATCCTGTCAAAATAACACAAAAACAGTCATTTGTACACTAAAATTGACATACTTTAATACCAATATATTTTAATGTCACATTTAAATGTTTTTCACAATTTAAAAAATTTCAAAACTAAAGAACAACTTTATCTTTATGACAGTCATGCACTGCAAAGCTTATATATACACTAATTACAGGTTTTCATGAAACTGAATATCTGACATATTTATACTAATGTACAGAACAAAATTTACAACTATAAACAGTATCTGGAACTCTACAAGTGTCAGTTATTCCTTAATTTTTACTACACAGAATAAAGTTGTTTTTTTCTGCCCAAGAGTCTTTCCTGTTCATGCTGGTATTGGTTTCTATTATGCTCACACTGAAAAAACATAATCAGCCCTTTTCAGCTCTGCTGATTTATTCATCACAGCTCTGCTGATTTATTCATCACAGCTCTGTTGATTTATTCATCACAGCTCTGTTGATTTATTCATCACAGCTCTGTTGATTTATTCATCACAGCTCTACTGATTTATTCATCACAGCTCTGTTGATTTATTCAACACAGCTCTGTTTATTTATTCAACACAGCTCTGTTGATTTATTCATCATAGCTCTGTTGATTTATTCATCACAGCTCTGTTGATTTATTCATCACAGCTCTGATGATTTATTCAACACAGCTCTGTTGATTTATTCATCAGTCCATTCTTCTTCTTCTTCCGTCCTTAGCCAACGACCGGCAAAGCAGTCAGTGGCCATTACGCCTAGTGGCGTCTTAAGGGCAACAGCGAATAGATTTTCTTTGCCGTTGTTCCCATCATGCCTAATGGCGTCTTTAGGGCAATGACAAATCAATCCATTTGTCGTTGTTTCTGTAATCAAAGTGACTGGCAAACGGGTGATCAGCCCGTTGGTTCATCAGTCCATCTCCAGGTATAAATAATAAGAAAAAAATCATAAGCTGCTGTGTCATCAGGTAAATTATTAGGTCTTGGCAGCGGATGATTTTGGGCTAATTGGACTGGGAACGGTTAGGTTTGGTCTTGTTTTTAAGGACCTTCTTCACTGCACATGGACAACTCCATTAGTGCTCCAATCTCCTCTCTCAGATCACACAAGGAGAATCTCAGCACAGTGCACGAACTCCATAGCACTGGCGAGGATGCCCATGTGATTATACAGGAATCACACATTCTATAAATATTTTTGTAGCGGGTAGGTTTCTAATTTTTAAGTGTTGCCATGTCAGCGGCCGTATGGCCTACTCTTTACGATTTCCAACTGCCGAAGGATTTTTAACGTGCACAACTTGCGCACGGGACCTCCTATTTTTTTTTGCCCTTATCTGAGAAGGCTAGGCATCCGATCTCACTACCCAGTTAGCGTAAGCAGTTATAATTGTGAAAAACAACCTCTATTAGAGTTACAAACGGTGCGTATTGTAATAGTACATTCATATATCTTTAAAATGACATGTAATTCATACAAATATGTAAACAATTACGAAAACTACAGCTTACTTTGTGCAAACACCTACAGGATGAAAATGGGAAAAAAATTTTATTCGGCCACAGTGTGTTTTTCAATTCGGTAGTTAATGTGTTAAGAATTAGAGGCGGACGCCATACCTCTTAGCCACATCCGGCCCCCTGGAAAGGTTGAATAGTGTTCTTTGGTGTGAAAATCTTCATACAATCTTTCTTGTGATATTAATATCTCAAGTTTTTAAATATGAGCCCCCATGTAGTTCCTGGGAGTTTCTGAGAAGACATACTGTGACCTCAAGCATGTCATAAGAGGCTACTAATATAAGGTTGTACATGGAGCTGCCAACTTCATCATGCCAAAAATACTTAACAGAAACTACCACTGCAAAAGCACATTGACACTTTGATGCAGGCTTCCTGCAAGTAGACATCAGTTGCAGTGGGGGCTCCATGCTCCATAAGGAGCAAAAATGGATAAAAAACAGATTTTAAAATGAGCGCCAACTGGCACAGTGGTAAGAATGCTGGCTTCTTGAGGCAAGGTTATCAGGTTAGAACCTAGTAGCGTCATGCTTCAATCTACCAAGTTGTAAATGGGTACCTTGGCTCTGCCCTCGAGTTAGGGAAGGCAAAGGAGGCAAGATAGGGAACCTGTTATCTTGCCTCATAAAGCTGAAATCTACAGGGTGACTGCAAAGGGTGACTATCCAACTAATTAATATGAAACAGAACCAGTTATACTTTCGGCGAATGCTGCCTCACAGGGCTGTGTGTGGTTTCCCAGGAAAGGGGGCCTCCCAGTATGGGCGATGAGGCAGAGTTTCATGTCAGTTCAGAAGACGTGCACTGGCAGTCATCTCACTGCACTATTGTATGGACATGAGGTATAGCATACATATAGGAATGGGGTGGCAGGGAAAGCAAACCCGTAAAAATTGTGTGCTGAAATCAGATGTGTCTGGCCGAAAGGCGCAGATATCGCAGCTCAGCTGTAAACTATGATGCAATGTACATACCGTTCAAAAAAAAAAAAAAGGCGGCTAACTGAAACTTCAGTAACAAAAGAAGTCATTGTGTCAGACTCTTCAGTCCATGCTTTGCTAAGGCATGAATGGAAAACATTCATAGAAGCCTCGAATCTGCAGGAGCTAGTGTGGATCTACTGTCCTGATCATGCATGGGTATGCGGTAATGAGAGAGCTGACAGACTAGTGTCGTGAAGTGACTTCTGTCTCACAACACGAATTCTGCTTAACTCTGACCACACCGCGCGCCATACATTGTAAGAACTGCAAGATACACAGGCCAATCAGAACGCTCCGTTATGCCGTGTTTACTACAGCCTTGGATAAATAAAATGGAAGTCCAAATATGTGCAAACAAGCATCAAAGGACAATTAACTACATCATTGTGAAAGAAGTACCACCTGGAAGAGGCTACCAAAACGATATTAGGGATGTTGCTCTACCCGTAAGTACTAATACCATAATAATAATAATAGCCCCTTCAGTCATAACTGACTATGGGAATGCGCCCCTGAGGTGACAGCCCTCAGCTGCTTATTTTCCTGGTGCTCCTTTCGACGTTTTCTCCTCACCTCTGCTTCTTGTGTGAGCCTCTCTTCGCCCAATCTGAGGTGGCACCGTAAATAGCATCGCCACTTAGTGCGATCGGCAGCTTCATCCTCCCATGTTGCTGGATCCATGTCCAGTGCCCTCATATCTCTCTTGCACACATCTTTGAACCTCAGCTGTGGTCGCCCAACTGTTCTCTTGCCATCTGCTAACTGTCCGTAGAAGATATCTTTTGGGATGCGACCATCATCCATGCGGCGAACATGGCCAAGCCAGCGAAGTCTGCGCTGTCTAAGAAGCGTATACATACTTTGAAGGCCAGCACGTGACAACACCTCGACATTTGTCACTTCATCTTTCCACGAGATGCCGAGGATGCGGCGTAGACACCGCAAATGGAAGGTATTGAGCCTTCTTTCTTGCTTAGCATAGGTCGTCCAGGTCTCGCTGCCATATAGGAGTGTGCTGGTGACGCAGGCATTATATACCGCAGCTTTGGTCTTTATTGTGAGTTTAGAGTTTCCCCAAACACGCGATGTGAGGCGGGCAAAGGTAGCTGCAGCTTTGCCAATGCGGCTGTCGATTTCTGTATCCAGTGACAGTTTACGGCCATCTGACCTAGTGTGAAGGCATATTCCTTCAGTTGCATCTCTGAATGCATGTTTCAAGAGTAAGGCAAAGAAGATTCCGAAGAGGGTCGGTGCCAGAACACAGCCTTGTTTAACGCCACTTCGTATATCAAAGGGCTGTGACGTGCTTCCAGCATATTGGACTGTTCCCTTCATGCCGTCATGGAATGACTTTATCATTTCCAGCATTTTAGAAGGGCAGCCTATTTTCAGGAGGATTTTAAAGAGTCCATCCCTACTAACCAGGTCGAATGCTTTTGTGAGGTCTATAAAGGCGATATATAATGGTCTTTTCTGCTCTCTTGATTTTTCCTGAAGCTGGCGGAGAGAGAAGATCATGTCTGTTGTTGATCTGCCAGCTCGGAATCCACACTGTGACTCTGGATATATGCGCTCAGCTAACTTGTGTAGTCGCATTAAGATGACTTTGGCAAAAACCTTACCAACAATACTAAGAAGAGAGATGCCTCTGTAGTTATTGCAATCACTTCTGTCTCCTTTATTTTTATACAGTGTTACAATCTTGGCATCTCGCATGTCTTGAGGAATAGTTGTCTCTTCCCAGCACTGGCACAGCATCCTATGCAGGGGATGTAATAGCGTGCTCTTACAGCATTTGATTAAATCAGGAGGAATCCCATCACTGCCTGGTGCTTTGCCAGAGGCCAAGCTATCAATGGCCTTGCTGAGTTCCTCTAATGTTGGTTCGGCATCCAGCTCCTCCATAGTTGGCAGACTGTTGACACCATCAAGGGCTGCAGGCGTAACGGTATTGTCTCTAGCGTAGAGCTCAGAGTAGTGCTCGACCCACCTCTCCATCTGCTTACCCTTATCGGTTAGCTTCTCTCCGCTGATGGTTTTTAGCGGTGCCGTCTTACTTTTATGGGGGCCAAGTGCTTTCTTTATACCGTCATACATTTGTCTAATGTTGCCTGTTTGCGCTGCGATCTGGATGCTCTCACTGAGCTGGAGCCAGTAGTCATTTGCACAGCGTCGAGCAGTTTGTTGAACTTTGCTTCTCGTAGCCCTCAGGATCTGTAGGGTTCTGGCACTCGGTGAACGTTTGTATTCATTCATAGCACTGCGCTTAGCTTCAATGACAGGTGCCATCACATCTGATGAAGCATCAAACCAGTCATTTGACTTTGCTGTTTTCTTACCAAAGGTGGCAAGTGCAGTACTTTGAATGGTGTTCCGTAGATGCTCCCAGTTCTCTGTAATAGTATCACCATTCTGAGGGCTACTGAGCACTTTCTCGAAGGTCGCAGTGAATTGAGCGATCATGAAAGGGTCTGACATCTTGCTGGTATCAATGCGTGGTTTCCCTTCATGTCTGACACGATAGAGTTTTCTTGATTGTGCTCTGATTTTGCAGCAAACCAAGGAGTGATCTGTATCACAGTCTGCACTATGGTACGAGCGCGTGGAGAGCACAGACCTGAGGAGTGGCCTTCTGACGAGAATCAGGTCAAGTTGGTGCCAGTGCTTGGATCGTGGGTGTCTCCATGACACCTTATGCTGGGGTTTTGTCTGAAAGTAGGTGTTGGTCACGCAGAGGTCATGGTGGACGCACAACTCTAAGAGCCGTTGTCCATTTTCATTCATCTTGCCAATACCAAACCTGCCCAGACACGAAGGCCATGAAACATTATCGGCACCCACTCTAGCGTTAAAGTCACCAAGGAGAACAAGCTGTTCTTGCCTAGGTATGCTTTTGATAATTGCTGTTAGATTCTCATAGAACTCATCTTTAGCTTCTGAGGCAGAGTACAGAGTAGGAGCATACACACTGACAAGGGTGATGGGACCTGTGCTAGTTTGCAGGCGGAGCGTTAACAGGCGTTCTGATCCATTCTCGCCTGGTTCAACCATGTTAGTTAGCGATTTTTTGACCGCAAAACCTACTCCGTGTTCTCTAGCTTTATTAAGATCTTTCCCTTGCCAATAAAATGTGTAGTCCTTCTCGCTCACCGTTCCAGAGCCCGCCAGGCGCGTTTCCTGAAGTGCAGCTATATCCACCTGAAGTCGTTTAAGCTCATCATTAATTATGGCTGTCTTCCTTACATCGTTTACATCCTGTAGGTTTTCGGATAGTCCAGTCAACACAGTCCGGACATTCCAGCATCCCAATCTGAGAGTTTGCCTATTTCTATTTTTTCGATAATTGCTTGGTGCAAAATTTTCTGTCCACAGTTCGGGTTTGACCCTAATCCCCATGCACCCAATGGGGAAAGCAGATAGTGGCGGGACAACACCTTATTGACTGGGGGCTGCCCAGCTTGAAGCGGGCGGTAGCTGTCCAGTGAGATCCTAGAACCTCTCCCACTGTCGGAAGTAGCCCCTGGCGCCATGCCCTACGCCAATTGGGCAAATGCTTATAACCGGTAACTGCTACTTCCCGTGTTTTGCCGACACCTATAGGGTGAAGCTGGAGTATCCTCTCCAGGGCGCGAGCTTGGGCACAGTTATATGGAGATCAAGCTGTTGCCCATGCAGCATGTTCCCCCTCTCCACACAGCCGGTAGATCCAAAGGAACGGCAGTAGCCGATACAGTTTGGTACCAGCCATGTCGCAGGAGTTGCCAGAATAATGTCGAATCGACATTAGACTGCCTTAGGGACTCCGGATTTATCCTCAGGGTTTACTCCCGAAGCCAATTCCATAAATGGATATTCCCGCAAGGCAGCGGTGGTTTGAATTCAGAGTTCCTTCTCTTAGATAAGCTACCAACCAAGGATCACGAGCCCTATCTGCCCGTAAGTACTAATACTTTTACAAATACTGATATAGGAAGGGAGAAATCTCTAGTTAAATGCATCGAAGCCTCAGGTTAGTCCATTATTTAGCTGTGTAACGTACGCATAGAATAAAATGCATTTAGGAATGAAAAAGGTTGTTTACTAGAAATATGTAGCATAATATAGGGTGTATGTTAAACTTTAGATGAATAAAATCGCTCCAGGAATAACGTAGATAAATAAAATCTTAGTTTTCCTGATTTGTACAATAGGCAAAATTTACTAATATTTTCTGAACTCAAAACACATTCGTTGGGGACTACCTCGAACGCTCGAGGCCACACTATTTATAGCGCGTGTCTAACAGAATCAGGTCAGTCACAATATTTGAAAGTCACAGAGAGCGGCAAAAGAAAGCAAGTGTTAGCGATTTGCCTTCTGTACTGGAAAGCAGACCTTAAATAGCCATTAACAGCTCGTCTGTGTGTATGCCTGAGGGTAAGAACAAATCTATATATATATATATATATGTATATAATTATGTGTATTTCTAGTGATTAATCCACCAGTACGATAGGAAGTGTGTAGATGTGTTAGAAAATTACAGTGTGTTGCTGGTGAACTTACAGGCTTGTGTGTAATTCTGGAGGCAAAGCCAGCCTTGGGAAATATTCAAAATAATTGATAATGATGGCCAAAGTGTGTCTGTAAGTTTGGAAATGTATTTAAAGAAGTATTTCTTAATGGAATGAGACACATACCAGGAACAGAAGGAAGGATGAAAGGAATTGGATTACTGTATAGTTTGATATATTACTTAGTAGTTTTATTCACGACCAAATTATTGTAGGGAGGCGGATCATGGGAAAAGGCTTATAAATAAGAATGTAGAAGAAATTTATGATCACAGTGAACTGAATTGATTGTTGCTACTATATTATATCTTGTGCATCTGCTAGCACTCTGTCTGAAACTGTCTATCATCCCCATCTGTGTCATAGAGGGACAGTGATAGAAAATTACAGGGATTGCATTTAACTTCGTTTCAGGTTTTATCCTGTAAACCTAACAAGTATACAAGAGGCATCTCTTACTGGGGTTACGACGGATGCAGTGCCGATCTATGTCAGAGGGCCAGACATCTCGTGTACACCACTTGGAAGAATTACAGAAATAAATTCTTTCCAACATCAGAGGGAGCCATCTTCAGTGACTCAGATAAGTTGCCCACAAAGGCAACTGTACAGCATATCCCTGTTCACCAAAAATAAAATTAACATTTCATGATGACAATAGCAGTGTAGATCTTCAATCAGAACTGTGAAATTAACTATTACTTAATCAGAGAGAGAGAGAGATCAACCAAGCAAGACTTTCTCCATAGTGATAGACATTTTAACTCAGTGAAAGACTTTGTTGAACATTTTATTATTTATTTACTGTTGTAATATGATTTCTTTTTAAAATTTTCAAACAGAAAAGAGTAACTGTACAAATAAATTGTAAATATTTACCAGCAGACTTACTTAAATTCTTTAAGTTAAGTTACATTCCTTGTTGGTGAATTTAATTAAATAATTACCCCTAGCAGAGTTAATAATTATCATATTAACAGAGGAGGATCTGGAGAGGTAGCAGATAAGGACTCAGAGTATTACATTACCATCTTCTCTGGGAACTTATACAACTTGACCCTACCTTTGTTGTCTATACACCCTTACTTTTTTCAGAGAAGGGGGTATTACTGATAAGACCAGACTCTTATCTGGCACTATCCTGGTATCATCTGATACACCTTTATGTCCAGGATATCTTATCAAATTCTATAACCATCTACCCTCTTGCGACAACTAGCATCAAGAGCACCCACAGTGGGGACACTGGATATGGACAAGGGAGAGATATTAAGAACAATTAATGATCACCTGTTAAAGGATGACATTATAATAGATGAATCATCAAGGTTAAGAATGTTGGAATTTGGCATCAAACGTAAGGCTAGCAGAGATGGACGCATGAGAGGATGCATCCTCATATACACAACCAGCGAGCTACAGGAACAGTTAGCATTCACACTCTTCAACATATAATGAGGGAGACTGAGCATCTATGGGTTTGCCTGGAGTGCAATGATGGTGATTCTGTTCAACAATAACAATCACTGCTAAAAAAAACGGCCAGCATGTAAGAGTGAGGTATGGTCAAGGAAAGCAAACAACAACAAAACCAGTTAAAGACAACTGGCGTTTTATTGCATAAAATACTGTTATATTAGCATTTCAACTCGACGTGAGATTAGGTTTGTCCAATACATGATTTTATAGCGGGCCACAAGTTTTGTTGTCTCTTTATTGTCAGTTTATTGGCCAATTTAAATTTTATTTTATAAATTAAAAAAAAGTTATTTGTCAAAAAGCAGATATTGTTCTTGCTTTTGATATTTATTTCGTGTATATCCAGTTTTTTACAAGTGAGCATGTATAAAAAGCATTTATACACTGCTTAGACATCACAGACTACGCTGGCTTGGCAATGTCCGCCGCATGGAAGATGGTCACATCCCGAAAGATATCTTCTATGGACAACTGGCAGACGGCAAAAGAACAGTTGGGCGACCGCAGCTGAGCTTCAAAGATGTGTGCAAGAGAGACATGAGGGCACTGGACATAAATCCAGCAATCTGGGAGGATGAAGCCGCCGATCGCACCAAGTGGCGATGCTATCTGCGAGGCCACCTCAGATTGGGCGAAATGAAGCTCACACAAGCAGAAGAGAGGAGAAAACGTCGAAAGGAACACCAGGAAAATAAGCAGCTCAGGACTGTCACCTCAGGGGCGCATTCCCATAGTCAGTTATGACTGAAGGGGCTATTATTATTATTATTACAAGTGAGCACAAAAACACTGAACAACAGCAGGTGACTTCTCAATAACCATGTAGTATAGTGAATCCTCTTTAACACTTCACTCCCTTATGGAGGTATCTGCTGTGGGATTACTGCTATCCTATTTACTTAGTCATCCCTCTTCTACCATGAGGTGTAGAGGTTGGAGGAGGGAGCGCCATACTATCCTATCGGATGACTTCCTTTTGGCCTGGTTCCAATCTAGTCCTCGGTCCTTCAGAGACTGTCTAATGTTGACCTCCCAGAGGACTCTGGATTGTCCTGGAGGTCTGGATCCCTAGCTCTTAGTTTCCCATACTTTTCGTGGTTGCCAATCTTCTTCCCTTCTGCAGACATGGCCAAACCATCGTAGATGGGACTGTTCTACTGCCGTATCATCTGGTTGCAGACCATGTCTCTTCTTGTTACTTCAACCACCTTCCTCAGATACCTCATTTCTGAGGCTTGGAGCTGGTTTTTGTGGGTTGTACTCATTGCCCATGACTCATATCCATACGTCAAGACTGGAATATAGGTGTAGCGGTATACAGCCATCTTCATCTTCTTGCTAACTTCTCTTTTGCTGAGGAATCCTTGATTTATGGTCTAAAAAAGTCTCCCAGCTGCTGCTCTTTGGGTAGCTAACTCTCCTTTGATGGTTCCTTTCCAGTCTATAACAGCTCAGAGGTATTTAAACTGGTTGACCTGCTCCAGAACCTGTTCTCCCAACTAAATCTGATGCCTTCTTTCTTCTTGTGATTTCACCACGGTTTTTGTTTTGGAGCTGCTGATAACCATTACTCTCATCTCCAACTCTTACAACCAGACTTGCTGGTTGGATTGAAGATGTGCCTCTGATTTGTTTTTTTTTTAAATTTAAAATACAGCAGAGATACATGTTGTACATATTACAGCCACTTTTGTATGTCCTCTACGTCAACTACAGATGTCACCACTACATGTCCTACCTTTCAACCAGAATCTCCTGCTGAAGCTTCTTTCTCTTACTCTCCTCATCATCATCTCCAATGTCGTCATCCTCATAAGTGTCTGGCAAACTCTCATCACTTTCAGTATCACTAGACTTATCAAACAGAAAAAAATGACACATTTGAAGGAAAGAAAATATTGAGAAGCAAGAGGATGAATGATCAATTTTGAAGTATGAACGTCATTTTATTTTAACCAAAAGTAACTTTCACAACAGGAAATATAAAGAAATATTTACTGCAGGCTATATATCATCAACACCACCATCACCATAATCATCATCACCATCATCTTCATGATCCCCATCACCATCATCAACATCCTCATGATCACCATCATTATCATCACCATCAACAACATCATCATCATCACCTCCACGATCCTCATCATCAACACCACCAGAATCATCATCACCATCATCCTCACCACCATTGACATCATCATCACACCATCATTATCACCACTACCACAGCACCATCATTGATGTCATCAACATCACCATCATCATCATCTTTGACATCATCACCACCACCATCAACATCACGATCCTTATCATCACAATTGACATCACCATCAACATCATCCTCATCATTATCGTCATCACCATCACCATGATCCGCATGATCATCATCATAACTGACACCATCACCATCAACATGATCCTCATCACCATCCATATCATCACCATCAACATGATCCGCATCCTCATAATTGACATCATCACCACCAACATCATCATGATCATCATCATCGTCATTGACATCATCACCATCCTCATCATCAACAACATCCTTCAGCTCCCCAAGCAGCATACACTTTAGAGACGCAGAAGGCAAGATGGGCTAAGTCCCTTTAAAAATCATACCCTACATTTTTTAAATATGAATGTTGATTCTACAGCAGCGGTTAACAACCAATCAATCTTGATCTACCAGTAGATCCCAGGGGGATCATTTGGTAGATCTCTAGGTGGCGGAGGGCAAAAAGAGAATTTTTCACCTTAAGTAACCTGCAGACAAGCCCTCTCCTTCCAGCACTTAAAAAGTTCGGTGTCCCCAGTTTTAAAGTACTTCGACAGCATTCCCAGTGAAAACTCACAAGCTAATTTACTAAAATTCACTTGATTCGTGAACTGCATAAGATAGGAAGCCATGTTTTGTTTGAAGTAAAGTTAACACTTGGTAAAATATTTAGTTTAAATATTCCACTAATCTGTCAACATGAAGCAGATTGGACGCCGAAATTATAGTTACAATAAGGCTGCATTTATTCCAAACTCTAAATGATCTGAAACCTGGCAACAGAATGATTTCATCAAATTAGATTTTTATAGAGCTCAGTGATTCTAAAATAGATCCCCACAGTCCCTGGGTTGCCGACTGCTGTTCTACAACATCATCTGCAGGCACCTGCAAACTGGCAGGTCTGGGAGGTTGCTGATTGCCATAGGCAATGTGCAGAGTGGAAATTCTTAACTGCTGTGATGGAATCGCATGTGAAGAGCTTGATAAAGGTGCTAGACAGGTACTGGTGGAGCAGAGGGTGTGTAAAGGATGTAGGTGGGTGCAGAGAGCACACTGTGAGGTCACAGGTTGGAATTAAAAGGTAGCCCTTGTTTTGGAACTACCAGGATAGAAGAAAACACAGTAAGACTCCAACACATGGAGACAGAATTTACTTTACTTACTTACTTACTTAGTCGTTCCCCTTCTACCGTGAGGTGTAGAGGTTTGGAAGAAAGAGCGCCAGACTATCCTATCGGCTGTCTTCCTCCTGGCCTGGTTCCATTCTAGTCCTCGGTCCTTCAAAGATTGTCTAATTTTGTCCTCCCAGCGGACTCTGGGTCGTCCTGGGGGTCTGGATCCTTGGCTCTTTGTTTCCCATGCTTGTCGTGGTAGCCGATCTTCTCCCATTCTGAAGACATGGCCAAACCATCTTGAGTCAGAATTTAAAGTGATTAAAATAAAAAAGGGTAGTCCTATAGCTTCTTCTTCTTCTTCTTGCGATCGCATCTTTGATGTCTACACCGTCAGACGAGTTCTCATGATGAAATCGACTGTTGTTTGAAGTTCCTCTTTAGCTCCATACAGCTTTGAGTTTAGTGTTGAGTCATTGGGCCAGTATATCTTTCTTAACTGGTCATACAGAGGACAAT
Source organism: Oreohelix idahoensis (assembly GCA_024509875.1). Classification (NCBI taxonomy): domain Eukaryota; kingdom Metazoa; phylum Mollusca; class Gastropoda; order Stylommatophora; family Oreohelicidae; genus Oreohelix; species Oreohelix idahoensis. The sequence continues at coordinate 183,556 of JAMPIV010017179.1, forward strand.
CCTGTAGAACATGCTCAGCAGTTTGTTCGTTTAATCCACATGTGCACAGTGGTGAAGCAGACAATCGTAGCTTGTGCATGTGTTTATTCAGTTTGTTATGCCCTGTCCTGAGGCGAAAAATGGTTATCTGTCCCTGCCGGTCAAAAGTGTGGTAGTCGTCGTTCGGTTGATTCTGTTCTCTTCTGATAGTCTGGATAGCTCAATCCTATAGCAAATACTGCCGAAAGGAAGTGAAGTGTTAGAGATTTCACTATACTAGGTTCAGCATCGTAGAGAGGTGGGGGGTGACCTGTTTCCTCCCTCGCTGCCTTCCACTTCCCTTTGGATGCTTTTAAAAATGAAAGATATAAAATGAACCAGGGCAGAATGCTTCTGGCAGGAAGGACTGAGGAGATATGATAGTGAAGAAGATGAACAGTTGTCAGTCCAGATAACCACATTTAAACACTGGCATTTCATTATACTTCTGCTCCCAATAGGCCTTCAGCAAACTCATGCCAAGTCCTCCTGTCCTGTGCCATCAATACAAGGTCTTTCTATTTCAGTTATTTCAACGCTTCCACAAGCATTTAACCGTCATTGTAATATTTTCATTTTAAATTGAATTTTTTTATATTAAGTAGCTTTATTGCTTGACCTCTTTCTCTCTCTCTATCCCTCTCTCTGTGCGTGAATGACTATGAGTAAATGTACTTGTGTATGCTCAATTTCTGATTGTGATGATGATAATAATTAATCCTGCCTGAAGTTGTTGATATTTTAATTTTAATTTGTAAAACACTGAAAATTGTATTGCAGGGCAGAATTGTAAAAAGGCAATTATGCCTATTTCTTTACCCTGATGAAATAAAGATTTCGTTCGTTCGTTCTATGTCTTCTTTATCATCCCTGTCACTTCCATCTCCAATTCTCTTCTTGTGTTTTTTTTTTGGTCTCCCTCTACCTCTCTTACCCTGTGGATTCCAGAACAAAGACAATCTTGTAAAGCTATCAACAGGTTTCCACAATGTGTGTCCTTTCTATCGCCAGTGTCTTCTCATCACTTATTCCACTGGCACTTGTCTGGTTCTTGTCATCAGTTCCACATTAGTGATCTTGTCGTACCATTTCAATCCTTCTATTCTACGCAAGCACACATTTATGAAAGTCTGTAACTTCTTACGTGTTTTTAATGTTTTCCATGTTTCAGAGCCATACAATATGACAGCTTTGACGTCCCAGTTGAGCATTCTGATTTTTGTGTTGGACTTAATTTCTTTTCATCTCCATATATTGCTAAATACAATGAAAGCTCCTCTTGCCTTATGTATTCTCATTCTGATACTAATGTTTGTATTGTTTATTGCTGCAATAATATATGCATGATTCTACATCTTGTAGGGGTGTTTCTTCAAGTGCGATTTCGTAATATATACAAGTCTGTGTACATTAGTTATCATTAGCTGTACCGCTCCCATGTACTTACTGCATATGATATAAAGTTGAAGTCTTCATCATCTAGCAAGTACTTCTTCCAATCAAAGTCATCAACTTCTTCTGGTGAAAATAATAGTATAAGACAAATAAAATGGCAGGAAAAGGACAAACAAGGCAAAAAACATGTTTAACTATAATTAATAATTACTTTTTGAAGAAGAAAACTGGAACTGATCATGTTGGCAGGAAAGATTGAAGAAAAAGGAGATAGAAGACAACAAAGAGAAGATATTAGACAACATGGCAAAAGTCAACAACAGAAGTGATCAACAGAAGTGATCAACAGTACTGGAGACAGTAAGTTGTGGAGAGACACGATCACCAGGAATGGCATATGAATTACTGTTTGGTGTTAAAAAACACTGAAAAGACAAAAACTGTATGCCATGAAAGGTGGTCACTAAAAGATTAAAGTTAAAGATAAGGTGGTGTTTGAGCAACACAAAAAGCATCCAGGGCAGTGAAAATCTGGATTTATGTACAAAATATCAATTTTTTACTTTTGAGCTTATTTTATTAAATAATCATCGAGGAATCGATTGAGCAAGGTTTTATGACATAAAAAATGCATTTGATGTGTCAAAAAGCATATTTTTGGCACTGCCCCCAAGCTATGATTTGCAAATTTGTGCCGAAAATGCAAGATTTGCCTCTCAATAATACCTTAGTTACACTAAGCGCATCATGAAGTATTTGGTATCACCAAAAACGGAATTTCTTTGTCTCCCGGAATATAGCAAATTCAAAACCTTTATTTCAGATAGCTCTGCGTGATTTGGCATTCAAAATTTTCCATCGTTTTACGCTAACTTCCTTTTAAGGAGAGGTCACACAGTGACCCCATTCTCTCAGTCACGGCCCATTCATGAGGCATTGGTGTTTATCTTTCTGATTGGTCATAACAATGCGCTGCTTTGTCTGCGCAAATCCAGAACATAACAACAGGTACTTCTGCCCGTAAACAAATAACTTTGTTCAATTGAACGTGGTATGATATTTTTCTCTTTATTACAGTCTAAATCTCATTAAATTGTGTTCTATTACTTCAAAATGGGAAGAAAAGGTAAGAAAGCAAAGCAACTTTCTTCCACTAGAGCACATCGAAAGTGTGTAATTTCCAGCAATGTTATGACCGAATCAGCGGTGAATGATAACCAAACTGATGTAGGCTTATCATCAACGTAATTCTACATACCAGTATCCAATAAGCCTATAGTTCTGGCCCAAGTCAATCTGATATAAAAATGAACTTGTGCGCGAGCAAGAATGGTGCTTCTCATAATGTGCATAACCTAAACCTACGTACAAAACCATTGTGGATATTTCTTTTATCAACAATGTTCTCACCAATGTGTGTTGCAAGCAGAGCACATTGCACACAAGAGCTGACAACACCAAGTCAAAGGGTTTCACCCTCTTCCTGGAAGTTGTGTGCGACACAAGTGAAAAAGCAATTTCTGGAACGTACACATCTGAGAGGGAACCAGAAGGCAGCGGCCCTCGGGGACATGCAATCAACAAATCTGTTGTTCTTGGTGCCCTCATGCCTGGAATGGGTCCATCTACTTTCAATCTCTTCTGTGAGAACTTAGACCTCCCTAGCCTGCACCAGAAAACATTTCATAAATATGCAGATCAAATTTGTGATCATTTGGGTACCATGCACAACTCTACAGCATTTCAATGTGCCATCAGCATCGTCCGAGCTGAACATGCTAAGAGTCCGCATCGTACCATTAATAAAAAAGAAGCCATTGACATCGCTTTCAGCTTTGATGCAATTTGGCTAACTAGAGGTCATAAGTCCCTGATAGGTGTTGGCAGTGTTATCGACATCTTGACTGGCATGGTCATCGATACGCATGTTATGTCTTCCTTCTGTCACACCTGCGAGACTACTGGTCAGTGGCAACTGAAAAACCAACCTAAAAATTTTGAAAAATGGAAAGCAGAGCATCTGAAGGACTGCTGCCGTAATTACGAAGCAAATGAGATGTTGGATTTCTTCCGTAACAGACTTTATCCAGAACATGTTCTCACCTCTGCTCTCCAACGTGTGCTCCCCATCTCTCGTCTGGAGGCCCTCAAACCTCACCATAAATCCACTTCGGATAGAGTCAAATTAATCTTGACCCATCACCCTCACAGTACTACTGTCAAACAGATCCTTTTCCGCCACCTCCCTATCCTCCAAGCTGAGCCTCTGACCCAAAAAGTATTCAGTGAAGCACCTTTGGTGGCATATAGACGTGACAAGAACTTGAAGGATCTTCTTGTTCACAGCCGTCTCCCAAAGGAGAATGCCACTCACTTTGGCACACTACCCTGTGGTCGGACACGATGCAACACGTGCAAGTATGTCATATCAACCCAGAAGGTGTCCTTTCCTAAGGCTACGTACACCATCACTAGTAGCTTCACGTGTGAATCGCGCAATGTCATTTATACGATCATATGTAAACGTTGCTGCAAAACTTATATTGGCCAAACAGGCAAACGACTTGGGGACAGATTCAGCCAGCACTTAAATGACATCGCTCAGCAATAGTCCACACCAGTTGCTATACACTTCAATGGTCCTGACCACCATGGTCCCATCGACATCCAGGTCACAGCGATCCGATCCTGCTCCTCTGACACTGCCAGCCGAGAACAGCTTGAGAACCGTCTTATCCACCGCATGGGGTGTCTAAAACCAGCCGGTCTCAACACTTTTCACACCTTTGTCTGAGGTCACCCTCTCCTCTCTTGCTCTATTTTACTCTTTCCACTCTTATCCTATTCTTCTATTTGTATGCCATATACATTTTTTTATTTCATATTTATTTATCTCCCACTCATTCTGTCCCCTTCTATTTCCAGTCCCCACTTTTATCACGTTGGGTAGTTTATTTTCCGGTTTCGTTTTTTAGTTTCTTAGTATGCATTGTGTACATCCGGCGGCGGAAGTCACTTTTCTGTTCAGCCACGCGCTTACAAACAGACAGCGATTTTGATAGAATTTCGGTTCTTGCCTTCAGGGAAGTACCCAGTTTTTATTTTATTTAGTTTTTATGTGTCCTATCTAGCCTTCACTTTCTTTCCTTTCCTGACGAAGGCCTTATGGCCGTAACGTAGACTATTTTCTTTGTCTTTTGTCCTCGTAAGACGAATCACCTTTTTTCGATTTTTTTTCAAACCCATCCATCGTATTCCACGTCTTACCGCAGTTCCCCTCCACTTCCTCGATTATATATATATTTTTTTTGACTGCACCGTGTCTCTGTTATCTCGTATCTCTATCTACCTATCCTGCTTATCTCCCTGATCCTATCCTATCGCCTTTTTTCAGTATTTTATATCCTATTCACCTATTTATTTTCGTATTTCCCTATTCTTCCTTCATACCTTATATTAGCCTACCGCAATCTACCCTATTTATTTATTGTTTCAGCGTTTTATATTTTATTTATTTCATATTTTACGTTTTTTATTTTCTGGACGTTTTACTTTTCCCCACTATGCCCTCTCTGAAATATTTTATCAACTCTCTCCGTGTGTCGGTTACCACCAGCTTTAGCTCCCTTCTTCTTCTTCTTCCGTCCTTAGCCAACGACCGGCAAAGCAGTCAGTGGCCATTACGCCTAGTGGCGTCTTAAGGGCAACAGCGAATAGATTTTCTTTGCCGTTGTTCCCATCACGCCTAATGGCGTCTTTAGGGCAACGACAAATCAATCCGTTCGCCGTTGTTTCCGTAATCAAAGTGACTGGCAAACAGGTGATCAGCCCGTTGGGTTTAGCTCCCTACCTCCTGATATATCCCGTGTCGCTATTGACTTTGCGTTCGTTACTTTCAAGAAAACTAGATTCACCTCTCATCTCCACTTTATTCACACCTGCCTCCACCACAAAATTCTTCCTAATGGATTTTCTTCCAATTTTCATCCATCTGCTGGTACACTCAATCCTAGGGAACAACGTCTCCTACAACGAATTGAGACCAGATGTGGCTTTCAACGTATGCGCGTAGTGGCCGCCAGTCACTCCCGCCTTTTATCAGACCTCAGTGCCCTACAGACCCAGCTTCTGCTTCGCTTACGTTGTCTCACCTCCAACAACTTCCCTTTCTATTCTATGGTACGCACCACTATCCACACACTGAACCGGCAGCTGCATGAGTTCCTTTCCACGTCTAAACACCATAAACTATCCCGTCTCATCCCTACCCCCATAGCTACCCCTCCATCCTCCACTCCATCATGCACTCAGGTAGTCTGCATCCCCCCAGATCTACCCCTCTCTGAGGGAGAGCGCTCTGTTCTTAGTAAGGGCCTAAAATTTGTTCCTCTTCGTCCGACCCTAGACCAATACAATCTCCTCCAGGATGTTCATCGGTTTCACCGTCGCATGAGGCTGAAGCTCCATTTTAGAGAGAAAGACAGCACTCCGCAGTCTCAGGCTGAATCCGACATCTTCGCACGCTTTTCTGACTCTACTAAACCTCCCTTTACACCTAAACCTGGAGCCTCTCATGCCCTGGACCTGTATATCAAGAACACCATCCATGACATTCAGCAGCTCCGCCCTCGTAGATTGCATTATTCCAATCTCACTTCGGCGGAGTCTGGTGCTCTCTCCCTTCTTCGCCGTAGAGACGACATTGTCATCAAACCGGCTGACAAGGGAGGAGCCATTGTCGTCTGGCAGAAGGACTTGTACCTAAGTGAAGGTAAAAACCAGTTGACCAATGGCACTTTTTACAGGTCCAGGACCAGCGATGCGACTGTCTCTAACAATCGCATTGTACACAACACGATTAAACAGCTTATCACTAGTAATGATCTTCCTCCCGAAGCATCTCATCTTAGGATTCATGACAGCTCTTTGGGCAAGCCTGTATTCTACATGCTCCCCAAAATTCACAAGATCGAAAACCCTGGAAGACCTATTGTCTCAGCCTGTTCTTGTCCTACTGAACACATTTCTGACTTCCTCGATAGCATTTTCCAGCCTATCGTTGAGAATCTTCCCTCCTTCATCAAAGACACCAATCACGCTCTTACAACTTTCTCCTCTATCCGACTCCCAGCAGACCGCTCCTACCGTCTTTTCTTGCTGGACGTCTGCTCTCTGTATACCTCTATTCCCCACTCTGATGGTCTCCGAGCTCTTCAGTTTTTTCTGGACCAACGCACTTGCCCTTCTATATCCACTGACACTCTTCTCCGTCTTGCTGAACTGGTCCTTCAACTGAATTCCTTTGAATTCAATGGTCAGTTTTTTGACCAAATTAGTGGTGTTGCCATGGGAACAAAGATGGGTCCCAGCTATGCCTGTCTATTCATGGGCCACTTGGAGCATCAGATATGGCAACAATACTCCGGTCCTTTCCCTGGGTTTTACCGCAGATGTATCGATGATGGCATAGGTCTCACAGATATGTCTGAGACTGATTTACACCGCTTCATCGACTTTGTGAACCACTTTCACCCCACCATCAAGTTCACCTCCCTCGTCTCCACAGTATCTGTCAACTTCCTTGACATTACTATTTCTATCACGCCCTCCGGCCTTAATACCTCAGTATACTACAAGCCGACAGATGCCCACAGCTGCCTCCTGTATACCTCTTCTCATCCTCGGGCCTGTCGTGACTCCCTTCCTTTTTCACAACTTCTCCGCCTCCGCCGTTTATGCCAAGACGACGATGACTTCCACTTACGAGCAAATGAGATGTTGGATTTCTTCCGTAACAGACTTTATCCAGAACATGTTCTCACCTCTGCTCTCCAACGTGTGCTCCCCATCTCTCGTCTGGAGGCCCTCAAACCTCACCATAAATCCACTTCAGATAGAGTCAAATTAATCTTGACCCATCACCCTCACAGTACTACTGTCAAACAGATCCTTTTCCGCCACCTCCCTATCCTCCAAGCTGAGCCTCTGACCCAAAAAGTATTCAGTGAAGCACCTTTGGTGGCATATAGACGTGACAAGAACTTGAAGGATCTTCTTGTTCACAGCCGTCTCCCAAAGGAGAATGCCACTCACTTTGGCACACTACCCTGTGGTCGGACACGATGCAACACGTGCAAGTATGTCATATCAACCCAGAAGGTGTCCTTTCCTAAGGCTACGTACACCATCACTAGTAGCTTCACGTGTGAATCGCGCAATGTCATTTATACGATCATATGTAAACGTTGCTGCAAAACTTATATTGGCCAAACAGGCAAACGACTTGGGGACAGATTCAGCCAGCACTTAAATGACATCGCTCAGCAATAGTCCACACCAGTTGCTATACACTTCAATGGTCCTGACCACCATGGTCCCATCGACATCCAGGTCACAGCGATCCGATCCTGCTCCTCTGACACTGCCAGCCGAGAACAGCTTGAGAACCGTCTTATCCACCGCACGGGGTGTCTAAAACCAGCCGGTCTCAACACTTTTCACACCTTTGTCTGAGGTCACCCTCTCCTCTCTTGCTCTATTTTACTCTTTCCACTCTTATCCTATTCTTCTATTTGTATGCCATATACATTTTTTTATTTCATATTTATTTATCTCCCACTCATTCTGTCCCCTTCTATTTCCAGTCCCCACTTTTATCACGTTGGGTAGTTTATTTTCCGGTTTCGTTTTTTAGTTTCTTAGTATGCATTGTGTACATCCGGCGGCGGAAGTCACTTTTCTGTTCAGCCACGCGCTTACAAACAGACAGCGATTTTGATAGAATTTCGGTTCTTGCCTTCAGGGAAGTACCCAGTTTTTATTTTATTTAGTTTTTATGTGTCCTATCTAGCCTTCACTTTCTTTCCTTTCCTGACGAAGGCCTTGTGGCCGTAACGTAGACTATTTTCTTTGTCTTTTGTCCTCGTAAGACGAATCACCTTTTTTCGATTTTTTTTCAAACCCATCCATAGACAATTTTAGAGACATTTGGCACCCCAGAATGGAGTATATTCTACAAGGTACTTGGTGAGTAAAATGCATTTTTCTCAAATTTAACTTTTTATTAACAAAAACTTAAAAAACTAAATACCTATCTAACAGATCATTATCAAATTTGGCATGCATGTAGTTCACATATATATCTTTATATGATCAGGACAGAATTTTGATATTTTGGTAATTAAAAAAAAATATTTAAAAAAAATATGTTTTTAAGTATTTTTTCATTCAAATATAATGTTTTTTTTTTAAATCATTAAAAATAGAATTTTAAACTTACCAAAAAAAAGCTTCTGATTATTTGTTTTAATTGTCAGTCACAACATGTGTGTGCAATTTGATAAACTTTGGTCAACAGGAAACAGATATTTACTCTTGAAAATTGGTGAAAAATCCAATATGGCCGATGTGTTTTTTATTTTTTGTTACCATGGTAACCACATGTTTTTTAACAAAATAAACTGTAGAATTTGGTTCATGGACATACACTGTATCCTTTGAGTATATAAAAAGTGTGAAAATATTATTAGAACAAAAGTTAGTTTTCAGTGTAGTGGATGCGCTTACAATGACAGTCATCTCTCTTAAAATGTAGCATATATGATCCTAAAAATCATTGCATTTTGGAACTTAACACAGTAAAAACAATAGGGCTCATTGGAAAAATAGGATTATAGGGCAGAACCTCACTTGTCTCGTACGTAATACACTAAAAAAAAACAATAACCAACCCACTAAACCAGTCACTGCTACCAATAACAGGAGGCACTTCTGAAAATATTTCTTTATAGTCTTCATATATAGCTAATGCTTTCTTTTTAATTGTGAGAATCTGTGTCCCCTGTCACTTTTTTTTGGTTTGGTCTTCGATCCACACACACACACAAGTCTTTCAATTTCTTCTATTTCTTTAGACCTTGTTCTAATAGACTTTGCAGAACTCGCAGTTATTCCAGCTAAAGAGGTTTCTTTTATTCTGGCAGCGATGTCTTTGAAAGTGTGCTATTGGATTCCTTTAGGCGCGTTGCTCTCATGGTATCACATGTTCTCTTGCTTCTTTCAAAACGTTTTATTATTTCAAGTTTCTCCTCAATACTTATGGCTTTCCTTTTTCGTTCACTGCTTGGATTCTTATAACTAGGATGCTTTCTCACGTTTGGGATGCTGTATTAAATACTTTTACCAAGAAAAGTACACAAACTCAGGAGAACAGCTCGACTCTCTCATAGGGTTTGTGTGTTTTGTGTATTTCACCACGGGTCACTATGTTCAGTTGGGTTCACATTTTCACATTCATCTGTTATGGGTTAGTACAAAGCATAGTGCTTTATGAAAAAATAATGTACGACCCAACACGATTTAGTGTTTTGGTAATTTTATTCCCCTATTTATCTACTGCGAATGAACTTATTCGCTCATTACAGACATGCATTGTAACAGATGATACTGTATATGCAGGTTAGGTTAGATTTATTGCTGGTGTACATACATTCATTTATTCATAAATATGACATGTGAGAATAAGTAATAAATATGACATAAGAGAGTAACTAATACATATGACATGAGAGAGTAAGTGTGAAATATGACAAGAGAAAACCTAATAAATATAACAGTAATAAATAAGAGTGCATAAATAGCAAAACAAAAAATTAATAATTAAATAAATACCTTCAACAAATTCCTCTTGTTTCCTATGAAAATCTTGTTTTGTTGGTGAGTTGGCAAGATTCAGGATTAGGGATATCAGGGCATAGTGAACATCCGTCTGGGGATATACATAAAGCAATTAAGATGTACTGTACAAATAAACCCTGTGGTGGTTTTCTATCTTGAATCTAAGGTCTGCAACTGAGCACTTGATAATACAGGTTTGTATCCCTTTAACAGAAATCCTCAGGAACAGCTTAGTTTTGGAAAATGGATTTTTTCAGTTTTCAGATGCCGCCCAAATTGCATTAGAAAAGTCACCAAAATCACTCACATTCGCCTAAACAGTGTTTTAAAAAATAGCCCAAAATCGCCCAAAATAGCCAGAAGTCACCCAAAGTAGCCAGAAATTGCCCAAATTGTGATAAACAAAAGTGGCCCAAATAAGCCCAGAGACACTTTCAATTTTCAGAATATTTTGGTTTTCGGGCGCTGAGATAAAAAGATACAAACATGTGCATTAAGTCACGTAATACCTGTGTCAAAATCAATTAATTCACAGCCTTCTCATCAGCCAAACCAAAGAGAAAGAAGTGCTTGTTAAAATGGTTTCTGGAACACAAGATGTGTCTTAAGACACTTCCTTCAAATAAAATGGTTTCTGAAACACAAGATGTGTATTAAGCCACTTCCTTCAAATAAAATGGTTTTATGAACACAAGATGTGTCTTAAGACACTTCCTTCAAATAAAATAGTTTCTGTAACACAAGATGTGTCTTAAGACACCTCCTTCAAATAAATGGTTTCTGGAACACAAGATGTGTCTTAAGATACTTCCTTTAAATTTAAAATGGTTTCTGGAACATAAGATGTGTCTTAAGACACCTCCTTCTAATAAAATGGTGAAGATATTATGGGAACAAAGGCCATGGACCAGAAATAAACCAACAACAAACTCCAGCACAAACATTCCTAAGAAGGAAAACAAGAGAGAGAAACAGTTAAACACACACAAAAAGACTAAGAAAACATGGTTAATTAGGTCTTAACAGAAAAAAAGAAATAGGAAATGAATCCTGCAGCAAGATGAAGAAGCAGAAATGAGCATAGTATACCGGATGAACATTGCAAAGACCTTTTACATCATCAGACCAAACAAAAGAGAAAAGGAACAGACGTGACAAATTGCGAGAACAGGCTATGAGGTCTATCATCTTCCCCTCACAAAGGAGCACGGGCCATCAACAAACTCATTCCAAGCCATCATGTCCCGGTGCCATCTATTCAAGTCATTACTTCTCTATCCCTTTCATTTGTCTCCATGTGTTTTTTCAGTCTCCCACAACCTCTAATATCCTGGGAATTCCAGAAAAAAGTGCTGCCTTGTAATGTTATCAACAGGTTTCTTCAATGTGTGTCCTATCCAATGCCAGTGTCTTCTTCTCACTTCTTCTTCCTTTGACTCTTGTCTGGTTGTTGTCATCCGTTCCACATTGGTTATCTCAACAAACCATTTCAATTCTTCTTTTCTCAGCAAGAACTTGAGGTCAATGCCTGGACAAACTCCAGCATAAAAATCTATCCTGGAATTTATCTCCAAATATAAAAGTCTCAGTTTACCTTGGACTTTACAATGTGGCAGCTGGACAACAAAACAACCATCTTACTAAAAAAAAAAGATCACACTAACCTTGCCACATTCTTTGCCGTCAAGTCCAGTCTGCTCCAAAAATAATGCAGTGAGCTCTTTCAAATCTACAGCCTTTTGTTTCTGTGAGTGAACCTCAAACTTCTCACACAACCTAAGAGATGATATTATGCAGGTTCCGTGAGGGTTTGGAGGTGCAAAAAAAAAAAACCAAGAAAAAATAATGGATATATTCAGCTCTGACCATCAGGTCTTTTGCTTATGAATCTACTGGCGGTGAACAGCTGAAAAAGTAAATCTCATATAAATGAAATGCTAGCAATAAGTACGGCTACTTGTTTACATGAAAACATTATTAGTATGAATCACCAAGAAAATTATTTTAAACGCATTTCTCAAAAGCACTAAAAAAAAAAACCCACACACAATTCTAACTGTGAGAGTGCCATGCTGTATGAATCAGAACAGACGATGGATTTTCAGTGATCTTACATCATCATCAGCTGCCATCTTCACACTTAAGGTCAGCTGCAATGGATGTCCAACGTTTTCTATCTCTTGTCTTGGTGGCGCAGACTGACAGACTCTTTCCTGTTCATCTCTTGATGTTACCTTCCTACTTATAGTGCTGCTTTTCATTGTGGTTCCATTACATTCCTTAGGATATACAAGGTAAAGTCCCAATCTCTTCCACAGTTTCCAGCCATTATCTTTTTCTATGCCTCAATACACCAAATCTTATAGATCTTACAGAAGATCCCTAATCAAATTCTGGTTTGTGGTGTTCTTAATCTGCTGAGCTGTTGACACTTGTCCACTCACCACTGTTAGAATGTCTCTTATCTTCAACTGCAGAAAATCTGTCTACAGGGCAAGGCGACATCCAAAAGAAAGGACAGACAACAATAACAAAAATCCAGAGGTAATATGGTACGTGATACTGACCAAAACAACAAACCTTGCCTAAAGTCAGACTTGTAACATTGTTGGAGTCTGAGTGAACTCTAAGACTTTATTCAGCGACTCCACAACAAAATGTAAATAAACAATTGTCATAATCATTTTCTTTTGTGCTCCTTATGAAGCATAGAACCACCACTGTAACTAGTCCCCTTGAAGAAAGCCTGCAGCAAGCATTTATGTGTTCTTGCAGTGGTCGTTTCTGTAGCATTGTCTTTTATATGATGAGGTTGCCAATTATGTAACAACCCTTTAATGTGCGAACATTAGCAAACAACTGTGTAACTAATCAAAATTCTGTTTCTTGTTTACAGAAATAAATAACTGTCAGTAATTACAAAGAGTTGTGATTCAGTGGATCCCTTCTCAGTGCAACATTCATGGCAATGAAGAAGCTGACAGACTGACAAAGGCAGTGGAAAGCTAACTCAAACTGACACAACTGTAACTTATGCAGTGGCCACAAGTTTTATCAGAAGCATATACAGGAAGAAGTGGGAAGCAGAGCCTCTGGGCCACCAAAAATAAAAGATGCATATTACCAGCTCAGCAGAGCGAACAAGTGGCAATATTCAGCCTCTGCACAGACTACAACAGATTGAGATACCATTTATTCAAAAAAGATAAATATGGATTACTGATGAGTGTAATAGTGACACCAATAACATGACTGCTGAACATCTGCTGCATAAGTGCCCAACATATGAGAAACAGACAAAACCTATATGGCTGTCATCGGCACGATTACTGAAAAAACACTGAAGATACCCAAAAACCTCAGGCTGACCAATGCTTTCTTTAAACATATTCAAGCTGACACCTGAAAGTGTACAAAAGAAAAAAATTATGTTAAATACAAACCCTTCTACGGCTCTATGAATTTTATGACTGTCTGGACTGAGATATCTGTGGTACTTGAAGTTGGAATCAGCAAAAGACATACAAAGCTGGAAATTTTCATCTGACTCCTAAACACATGGGGGGGAAAAAAAACACTTTGTTTCTTATAAAAACATATTTCTAGACATTCCACTTTTATTTTAATCTAATATAATGATTAAGTCATTTGAACAATTGTTGATATCACAGAACTTTCACAACATAGAAGGTATTTAGAATAAATTTTAAAATAAACAAACAAAAAACTGACACGAAAAAGCTAAAATAGGCTTCCAGAAAATAATGAACATTCTAACAAAGTTTCTAGTGACGAAGATCAGGAAGAAAGTCTTCCAATATAAGATGGAAGGTATAGTCTTCTTCAAGTACCAAACTGTTCATGAAATATAATTTTAAAAGTACATTTGGAATACTCCTGGAATATCATTTCCAGTTTAAAAACAAAAAAAACCGACAGTAAGAGAATTAAGCACATATTTTTTGTGAAATATTTTGAGATTTAACAAAAAATGTACAAAATGTTTGTACGGCTGTACACATGTTACTGGAGAGCCTGAAATAGTGGCATGGGAAGAAGTCCACAAAAGAACTGATAAAACAATATTGGAGAGAGGTGGTTATGGTGATATGATCATCTGTACCAGCTGACATGGTACTTGGTTTCTACATTGAATAATTATACAGTTACAGTGATTAATATAATGGTCATCTCAAAGAAAATGACTTCTCCGGAATGAACCTGTTGCAAGTGGAAGTGGTCTGTTGCAAGGCGTGGTTTGGTTAGCTCTGAATAATGTTCCATGTGATATTAATAAAACAGTTATAAATGTCTGGCCATTGTTTTATCTTCTTGATATTCTTGAGTGATCGTGTATCGTGCCTTCTATGTAAGATTACGCGAATGCAGGGGTGGAAGATTCTGAACAATAATTGAATGACTTGGAATACGATTGATGTGACAAGTCGGTTCCATTGAGTCCACAATTATTTAATACAGATTACACGTCAAGACGATTCATGCATGTTGATCACAAAGGTACATATTATAACTTGAAAATATATGGCATAGATATGCAGATATCCTATCAGTCCTTGTCCAATAATCAAATTACTGTATGCAGATTGTCATAGCTGTATGCACGCGCGGTTGGGGTTTTCCAACGGCCGACAGTGAGTCTATGAGTCTGGTAAAATCAAATACTATGGACTGTAATTCATCCTTCCTTAATTTTCACTTTCGTACTGACCTTTAATCATTTCAAATCTTCGTAATAGCAATGGACTGACCCATGTCCGTACTTACATAAAATATATCTGTATGGCAATACCATGCCCAACATTGGAAGGAGAGTCAGACGCGTCTTAACAGCTTGACGGTCAATGTGAAAAGGGTAGCGTTTCTTAGTTACCGACTGTGTCCTAAACAACTCTATACACGTCATAATCGATCGTGTCTAAAGCGTTCAAAATTGAAACCTCTATCGCAATATATTAAATGCCTTAACCTTTTACAATTGCACGTCTGGTAACCTTTAGCAGACGGCGTTAATATCATATACCGTAACAATTCCCTGTACACCGGGGAAAAAAAAATCGATAGATTTTTTTTTCAATATCTATCCGACTTAACAATTTTTCAAAAAAATTTAACACAATTGTGACATATGGCCGACGATGTTCTGAGTAGAACTGTGTTGCGGTCGTGTCAACTAACTATTTGTCATAGTCATCTAATCATAAATCACATTATATATCAATATTATACATGTCATTATATCAACTAAATAAATGTCCAATGTTAATAGTGAATGATAAAATTAAATTAAAGTAAGGTCTGTCGTATTAGTATGTCATATAGGAATTAATTTGACTAATTAAAAATTAAATTAATTAATTAAACTAAGAGTTAAATTATTAAGGTTCTAATGTAATGCGATGTTATGAGAGAAGAAAAGACAAACTAAGTGAGAAGAAATAGAAAGAAATTCGAATATAAGTTTTAACTTAATTGTGTGTGTTAAGTGTTAGTGAATAATAACTATCTAATTTAACTAACTAAATAATGTATAGGTACATTAAAAAAAAAATTATTAATCTAATACTTGTGTGAGATTTATTTTCTCTTTTCATAATTTCTTCTTTTTAGTATTTCGTTCTTTTTTTTTTTTTTTTTGTTCTTTCATTTTATTTTTTTTTTCTCACATTTCATTTTATTGATAATAATTCAATTAAGAAGTTAAGTTAACTAATTAATTAGTATAGGATATGATGATCCATCCGTAGTCTTGATACTGATGAATTCTTTTAGGCAAGAAAGGTCAAACGTTTACGTTGGAAAGAAATGTCATTTATCCCAGCATCCAAGAATTAAGTATACACAGGAACATCAGTTCGGTTTGTCGTCAGATATAAATCCATGATTGTTCAAAGAGTATTCATATCTCGTGTATGGACGTTAGACGAAGTTTGAATGTCTATATATACCTTGATTGTCTTTTAATTCAATTCTGTGATGCATATAGTGTTTATAAAGTCTAAATTGAAGGCAAGGTTAGTTCCTTTATAGTTGATACATCGTTCAATCCAATGTAGTTCTGATTGATGTAGTTTAAGAGTGTCAATGTTGATTATTCGTCGTCAATAGGATTACGTGACAATGCATCTGCCACACAATTTTCAGTGCCAGGTATGTGTTCAATGGAGAACTCGAATGGCTGTAGGATGATTGAATATCTGGCAAGTTTCTGGCTTGTATGATTTGATCGACGCAAGGATGCTACAGCACGTTGGTCCGTCTGTATGGTGAAGGGAGCACCGAGGAGAAACTTTTCAAGCTTCGTTATTGCCCAGATCACCGATAAAAGTTCCTTGTCAACTGTTGAGTATTTTGTTTCAGCCGGCTTTAGCTTTCTTGATATATATAAGGTGGGGTGTAGAATGCCATCATGGTTCTGGAGCAGGCATGCACCAATGCCGTAGTTACTAGCATCTGTTCGTAAGAAAAATCTTTTGGAAGCATCGGGAAGTCTTAAAATTGGTTCATGTGAGAACAAATTTATAATTTTGTTGAAAGTTTCATTGCATGTACCAGTCCATGTCACCTTCACCGGCATATCTTTTTTTAACAATGAAGACAATACAGCCGTGATGGATGACAAGTTTGGTATGAATCTACTGTAATATTGAACAAGTCCTAACAAACTCCTGACCTGTTTCTTCGTCTGAGGAACTGCTATGTTTAGAATTTTGGAGACTGTACTAGGTAACGTTCGGATATATCCCGATCCAATGATATGTCCCAAAAAGGTTATCTCATTACACGCGATTTGCACCTTTGTAGGTTTAGCAGTTAGATGATAATTCCTTAGAGTGTCAAAAACATGTCTAAGTCCCGAAACATGTTCCTCAAACGACGAACTAAACAAGCATATGTCGTCAATATATGTAATAACGTCTGGTCTACCTGATAAAATTTGTCGCATCAGGCGAATGAAGGTAGCTGGCGCATTAACAAGCCCAAAAGGCATCACGTTCCACTGGTATAGACCTTGTGGCGTGGAAAATGCGGTGTAGTACTTAGCCTTTTCGGTCAGTGGTATCTGCCAATAACCTTTTGTTAAGTCTATCTTACTAAATATAGTTGCGTTAGATAGACGTGGCAGTAAGTCGTCGATAAGTGGATGTGGTTCGCTGTCAACTATAGTCTTAGCATTTAATTTTCTATAATCAACACATAGTCTAATGTTATTGTCCTTCTTCCGGACAATCACTAATGGAGAAGAGAATGGCGAATTACTAGTCTCAATGATTCCGAGAGACAACATCTGTTCAAGTTCCTTAGTAGTTTTAGCAAGGAAATGTAAAGGAACAGAATAGGGATGTACACGAATAGGTGTATCGTCATTGAGAGTAATGTCATGACTGATAGCCGATGTGCGACCCGGAACGTCGGTCAACACATCTGGATAAGATTGTAATAAATTAGCAATCTGTAGACGCTGTTGCGGTGTAACCGTTGAAGAGATGGTTACATCCCGCCAAGATTCAGTAGGTTGAACTACTGGTACAGGTAACGGTAACTGTACCTCAGGAAAAGAAGATTCTTCTTCCTGGATGACAGATAAGTTAGTATAATGACAAGTGGATACTGTGTTGTCATCTAGTTCATGAAAAATTGACTGTAAGTGTTCAGGACGTGTATGAAATTGCTTGAGCATGTTAATATGAAATATCTTTTTGTGTCCCTTGATATCTAAGACGTAATCAACGTCGGAAATTTTATCAATGACTTTGTAAGGACCATTCCAAGATATCAATAATTTATTGTTATTGTGAGGAAGTAACACATAAGCTTCGTCGCCTGGGAATAATTGGCGTAATCGTCGAGACTTATTTTGTAGAGATCGAGCCTTAGCTTTTGCAGCCTCAGAAGAAGCTGTTGCCAACAGGCAAGACTCAATAATGTTCTTCCGAAGATTAATTACGTACTCGTAAGATGACTGAGTGTCCTGAGTCATCTCGTCGTCAATTAATAAGTTTTTTTTATTAGTCCCATAGGACCTCTTGGGGGAGCACCAAAAACTAATTCAAAGGGAGAGAAGCCAGTTTGTTCATGCGGTACCTCCCGATAAGCAAATAGAACAGCTGGGAGTGCTCTGTCCCAGTCATGAGGGTGCTTAGCAGTAACCTTATGTAGTAGTTGTTTAAGTGTACGGTTAAGTCTTTCAACCGCACCATTACTCATCGGATGATAAATACTACTTAAATTTCTATCAATGTCCCAAGTTTTCATGACTTCCTTCATGGTGTCAGATATAAACTGTGACCCATGGTCTGATAAAAGTTTTCTAGGAAACCCTATTCTAGAAAAGATGAGATGTAGTGCATCAGCTACATCTGTGGTAGTGGTGGTCTTTAATGGGATAGCTTCTGGCCATCGTGTGCACAAATCAATGCACGTAAGGACGAATCTATGTCCTCTGGCCGATGGTAGCAATGGACCAATAATGTCTATTGCCATCTTGTCAAAAGGTCTCACTGAGATATCGCAAGCCTGAATAGGCGCCGTGTGAAAAGCTCCACGTGCTTTCACTTCTTGGCATGTAGTACAGGAACGTACATACTGCGAAATATCTCTTGACACCCCTGGCCAAAAGAATGAAGACAGTACTCGAGATCGTGTTCGAGTATATCCCATATGTCCAGCACAATGTGAGTCATGTGCATGTTGAAGAATGTACCGTCTGAAAGTATATGGGACCATAACTTGTTGTTTCATTTGTGATTTGTCATGAAAACATCTAATCAATATGCCATTTTTAATAACAAAACAATGTTTGTTATTATTACCTGAGGATAGATTGTCAACTTTATCAACCAACGTAAAAAATTTTTT
This sequence comes from Oreohelix idahoensis, assembly GCA_024509875.1. NCBI lineage: Eukaryota > Metazoa > Mollusca > Gastropoda > Stylommatophora > Oreohelicidae > Oreohelix > Oreohelix idahoensis. The sequence goes on from JAMPIV010017179.1 coordinate 202,522, forward strand.
TAAAGATTTATCCTCTTTTTGTTTGGTTGCAAATGTTTCCCTGTCAATAGGTGAATTGACTACAAATTCCTCTTGGTTGTCTGCATCCATTTTATTATCATCAACTTTCTCCATGAGTTGAGTCTGCGCTCTAGTTGTCACGGCGTTTCCAGTGCATAGGTTATGTTTCTCCCATTCTATAATCTCATCTGGAGTACAATCTTTACTGCCGTGTATACGACCGACCATCAAATCAGCTATAGGCTTTTTTAGCATACATACTTTTACATTCCCTGTGAAAAAAGGAGTGTTAACATGAATAATAGCTGTGGGGTAAAACTCTATTGTTCCACCAAACGTCATGCAACGGACATATTCCCCCGTTGCACAGCTGGGATGTATCAGCGACTGTCGTACCCCAATCGTTGTGGATCCCGAATCCCTCAACACTGAGACGACGGATCCATTAACTAATCCTCTGTTAAAAATTAATAGGCCTGTTCCATCGTTGACTGCAAGACCTACCTGTGGTATAATATGTCCGCAGTTAAGCACTGTTTCTTTCGCCTTCTGAAAAACAAGATTGCATTGCTGGCAACTATTTGCCACATTATAATTAATAGCGAAACATGCAGCAGAAGACTGTGTTGTATTATTGTCAAGTGGGACCTGAGCTATAGGGGTAGTATTATTTGTAACTGCCGCCCCTGTATTATGGTTGTAATGAGATGATCCCCGAGAATGAGATCGATTCCGAGTATAATTGTTAGAATTATCTCGTCGTCCTCTATAGTAACTATTATCTCGATGTCTCGAGCCATGATTATTACCCTTCCAGTTACTATTATTATTGGGAGTATGTGATCGATTATAATGAGTGTTATGTTGACCATTGTGGTAGTTTGTTTGAGGTGAATAATTTCTATCTCGTGATCTACCTCTGTTGAACTCATTTTTATTGTTGAAATCATTATTATGTCCCTTCTGAAAGTTAACATTGTGATTTCTTGGAACCTGCTTCTGTCTACACTGTGATGTCTTTGTTTGCTATTATGATTGTAGGCCATATTAGACGCCACAGGTAGAGGTTCTCTTAATGAGGAGTTAGAAATGGTTGCATTCGGATGTGCCGAACAGTAGTTTAAAGAAATTTTTTCTAACTCATCCATAGTACCGGGTTTACGCTCCTGCAAATATGCAAAAAATGGCTGGCTAACTGAAGATAATACCTTATCCCGCAGTAGTAAATCAACTAATTTGTCGTATGATTTGTTGACTTCTGCCAGTTCAACCCATCTATTAAATGTATTGCGTATATTCGCAATGAATCCAGCAAAATCCCTTGGAGATTCAGGTAGAATTCCCTTAAATTTCAACCTACAGTGTTCCTCGTCCAGGTCAAATCTTCGTAAAAGCAAGGACTTAATAGCACCGTAGTTATTTGCTATTGATGGGTCAGCATTTTGAGAAGCTGTCAGTGGTTCTCCAACCAAGAATTCATTTAACTTGAGTACCCATGACTCTTCAGGCAAACGGTAAGAATTGCAAGTATGTTCAGATCGTGCCAGAAAAGATGAAAGTTCGTCGACGTTAAAGTTGAAAATGGGTAATTTAAAGTTATAGAAATGTTTAGGTTGGCTGGATGATGATCCATTTTGTGCGTTATTATTCTGGTTTGCATCAGCACTTTGTGCTTGTAATCTTGCTGTCTCCAATTTAATACGCGCCAATTCCATTTCTTGTTGTAAAATAATTTCCTCTCGTTTCAATTTATTCTCTTCTTCCTGTTTGGCGATTGTTCTTTGCTCTTCTCTTTCACGTTGAGCAATCTCTCTCAATCTATTTTCCTTGGCAATTTGCTTCATCTCAAGTTCTGCTTCCTCTTTGGTTCCTCTCCTCTTTTTAATGCAGCTTTTTTCTTCTTCCTTTCTTTCATATTTTTCCAGTTCTGATTCAGCAAACTGACGAAGTTCTTGAGATTTGTAGCCATAATCACGGCCAATTTTAACGAAATGGTCTATAGTAAGCATTTTGACTTTTATCTGTAGTAATTATTGATAATTACTGATTAAAATAGTCAATAGTAGCTTCAGAGTAATTATTATACTTACTCAACTTAGAAATATTCAATATAAGTAATCACAATAGTATTGAACTTAATGTTTAAGTTCACCTAATAGACAATATTTTGTAACAATATTGTATCTAAATAATACTATATCATAAATAGTTATGATATCTGTTAAATATAATGTAATTATATCACCCAATTAACCTCAATATCCAATAATGTTGGGTATAATTCCTAGTAATTATATTGTTCAATGTACTAAGTCACTCTCTTAGTACCAGAAAAGTATATTAAATAATATACAATGGGTCTATTACCTCAAAGGTAGCTATAAGATTATTTTAGTTTGTCAATATATATATAATATTATTATGCCCTAGGCATCTATGATAAATTGTAGTGCTACTTTCTTGGACTATCACTGCATAATTATGCAATGTCCCATATTAATCTTAATTATCAAAAAAAAATTAATTAAATTAAATTACAAGTGTATTATTGCATATAATTATCATATTATTAATGTAATATTAATATATATTATGAGGACAGACAAGCAATGATGCAACTAAAGGGTACAAACAATGTCAAGACGCAAACAAGACATTTTCACAATTAAAAATGACTTTATGAACTAAATAAAATAAGCGGAAATGTCACAGACCAAATGAAGGGTCAAGGTCTGCCCAGAGGACAACTGAATATTCAAGGTACACACAAAAAAAATGAATTTGATGACTGCGAAAAATGATGACGTCACAGGATACTATAACGGACGAAAATTTAATAATCATAAAATAAATGATAGTCAGAGGAGAATGGACGAAATAGTACCGAACATGATACATAACTAAACAAAATTATAAACTAAATACGAATAAAAATACACCAATTATCTACGGGACAGTACAGCTAACGCAAATTGTCAAACGGTAGCAGATTTGGACAGACTGTCCAATGGCAACCTCAATGGGCTTCCAAAAATGCAATCGTTTAAGTTCCCTAAGAACGACTGAAATCTAGGTGGTCAGCTGTTCGCGACATTCCCAGAGATTTCAGTTCCCTCTCCCACCGCCCCACGAATTAACAACAAAGACATACGATGGAAAACAAATTTAACATATATACATGAAAATACATAGACATGCCTAATCAAAGCAAAATGGGACTCAGTTATTACGGTTTTTGCAATACGACAATTTAAACAGCTAGACTTATCTTTCCCGTTGCTTCGATCAGTGCTAGCGGTCGTCTAACAGCTAGGCTAAAGCCCCTGACTGTCTGCTCCTGTAGTCCATTTTCTTGTGTCTGCTTCAAATGACTTATTTTTTCCCTTGGTTAGGCTTAACAGAACGACTTCAGTTTCTCCGATAGTCTCACCTACACGAACTTCAGTGACGTCGCGTTGTTAGGCATTAGACTGTGTTCCACGTCATCTTTCAGCTGGATCATGTGTGATCGAAAACTTGATCGTAAATATTTCCTTCGAAAGTCATTCAAAAAATTTTTTTTTGTTTTGGTTGTTTTTCTCGTCCCCAGACACCGGGCACCACTGTTGCAAGTGGAAGTGGTCTGTTGCAAGGCGTGGTTTGGTTAGCTCTGAATAATGTTCCATGTGATATTAATAAAACAGTATAAATGTCTGGCCATTGTTTTATCTTCTTGATATTCTTGAGTGATCGTGTATCGTGCCTTCTGTGTAAGATTACGCGAATGCAGGGGTGGAAGATTCTGCCAAATCATTCATTGACTTCGAATACGAGTAATGTGACAAGTCGGTTCCATTGAGTCCACAATATTATTATTATTATTTCAAGATTACACGTTGACACAAAGGATTCATGCATTGAAAATATTGATAGATATGCACTGAAAGGTCCAAAACATACTTATAACTTGAGAATGCAGCTGGGGTTTATAACGGCATAGATATGTAAATCAAGTGATATCCTAATTCATCCTTGTCCAATATAATCAAATTACTGGTATGCAGCAATTGTGACAAGTCTAGGTAGCCTATGTACACCATGGAACCTTTAATGTTAAATGAAAGATACAGTAGAATAGCCCAGGCAAAAGCATAAATCTATGAAAAGTATTTTATGCATCAATTCTTTGTCAATGGAAGAAAGAGAGCTCTTCAGTATTATATAGAACCAATCCTGACGTACAGAAGTGGGCCATCGACAATTAGCAAACAATTAGGAAAAGCATCAGAGGCCACAGAGATGTAGTTTTACAGAAGAATGTTAAAAATACCTTGGGCAGCTAAAAAGAGTAATGAGGATGTCCTGAGAGAGACCAATGCACAAAAGAAGCTTATTCCTCAGGTTAGAAGGAGGCAATCCACTTTCTTTTGGCAAGTTATGAGAAGAAGGAAGCTGGAGTATATCATGACAACAGGAGAGATAGAAAGAACAAATATATAGAAGATGACAAAAAGGGAAGATACTGGACAGTTTGACATTGTGGCATAGAAAGACGTCAACAACAGAACTGATCAACTGTACTGTATGTAGACAGGAAGTTGTGGAGAGACAGGATCACCTATGCCACCTGGCATGGTACTTGAAGAAGTGATAAATAAAGTGTCTGTTCACATGGTTTCTCTTCTGAAGAATAACATGACGAAGTTTTACAGTTTATTGTTTAATTAAACATTATTGTTTTCTTCAAATAAACAATGTTTAACTAAACAATAAAAGATTTTAGTGTTTTACCTATGGAACCAACCCTGAAAGGTGACCTGTCTTTAACACATGCACCATCTGTAGAAACTGCTACACAACACTGCAACCTGCATTGTTAAAAAATTTAAAAACCAGACTACAATTCACAACTCACATCAAAACCAGTAACAGATTTTATCAGCATCCTCATGTCCTTCGCAATCTTTTCCTTTCGTTTCATCATGATGTACTTCTTTGGCTGTCAAAGCACTGTGAATTTAAATGAAGAGAAAAGTAAATTCAAATAAGCAAGACCAACTCTGAAACACTGAAGATGATCAATACAAGTGGTAAGTACAGTAATACAACAGCATATGTTTGTAAACACTGCAAATGAACAATGTAGATTTGTTGAGCAAATGTGCACACACAATGCTGTATACATAATACTAATGGGGAGAACCTTGAAAGTACAAAAAGATCCATATATGTGCTTCAATGATAATATCAAGGCATCTGACAAGGTGAAACATCATTGAGAGATCATCAGAATGCTAGATACTGATGGTGCAGATCTAAGAATAATCAAAAACATGCACTGGAAATAAGAAGTGGTTGTATTAGTAAAAAAAAACTTTTCTTGGCAGATTCCAACCAATAAAACAGTGAGACACGAATCCTAAACAGAGACCCGGGCACCACCACTAGAACTGCTATGCTATGGACCCAAGAAAGAAGGTGAAAAAGAAGCAGACCAAAGAGAACTTGGCACAGAACTGTGGAGGCCAAGATGAAATGCATGAACCAAAGATGGGGCCGTGCATGAAGGATTGCCACCGACGAAGCAAAGTGGAGAGTTAGCTGCTGCCCTACAAGACACCAATAGACATGATCATCACTGACTACTGTGCCGGTCAGGGGATAAGGATTCAAGAAGATTAAGAGACAGGCAGGTATCCTTACATCTGACCATCTTTACACAGTGAAAGCAAGATGAACCAGAAATATGTGTTGGAGGTTACAATCCCAACTAACATAATTACTGATGTATGTTACGTCGGTCGGTCTCACTCAAAATAGTAACTCGTGTCAGAAAAAAAAGTGTGCAACGCACGGTGTGCAACTTGCGCGGCGTGGGTGTTATATAAAACAAATACTTTGGTTTTATTTTATTTATTTTTTTTTATTCTTTCACAAAATTAGCGCTCGACAAAGAAAAAGTGCGTAAAAATTGGTGTGCACGAGCCCTTACCCGATGTACAAATCATGAAAAACTTGAAAGTTTTTGTTAAAACCACTTATTATCAGGGAACACTTTGAAAACAATCCACGCACTTTCACACAAAATGTTGTCATCAAAGAACTTTTAAATTGAATCTAAAATAACATAACTCTCACTGTGTGTACGTTGGTCACAGCTGTGGAATGCAACTGTGTTGAAAAATTGTATTGTTTCCATTATATATACTCTCCCGAAAATTGTTACAATCAACAAAGAAAAGCGTTCAAATGGTGTTCATGAACAATTTGATTAGACTGTATAATGGAAAGAAACCAAAAACACTCTAAGAATGTACTTCTATCTGCTCAACCAGGAACGGAAACTGCACACTATAATTAAAAACCCGTCGTCAAGTTTGATGGGTTATTGCTAGTATAAATAATAAGGACTGTGTTGATAACATAAGGTTAATAGCTGAAAACAAAACAAGGGCTAAAAAAAAAAAATAAGTAAATAAATAAATAAAGGTAATTAACAGGTACTCGTTGGACATAAAGGATGACACTAGACAACAGAAAAGAAAATATAAGTGACAGGTTTACCGGGAATCGAACCTAGGACCAACCAAACGGAGCCATCGCCTTGCTGTGACAGTACATCGTGAAAGGACGTTCAGCCAATTTTGCACCCCAAAAAAAGTGCATTATTCGCTGAGGTCATTCTCATGACACCCACACAACTATGGTGGTATATAGGACACATGGACGACCCAGACAGTTTAAAGACGCAATCACTAATACAACTTTCCTATCAGCAAGTATAGACCAAATAAAGGCCGAAATATTTGTATCCAGTAATGTGTGGTGGAAGAGGAATAACACAGAATAGACAGGTAGGTTAGCGTCACGGATGGGTGAACTCAATGGAGGAAACCTAAGTCCTGTGAAAAGTAAATAAATAAATAAAGGTAATTAATAGGTACTCGTTGGACATATGGATGACACCAGACAACAGAAAAGAAAATATAAATGATAGGCTGACCGGAAATCAAACCTAGGACCAACCAAATGGTCCAACCTATAAAAAATATTAAATATAGCAGTACAAGAAAGTGCAGAAAACAGGACTCAGCCTCATTTACAAGAAAACTTTAGCATCGTGGTTATCTCCATGCATAAAACCCCCCATCTAAATGCAGAATAATGATCAGCGGAACAACATTAAAACACACACACACACAGTTTCAAATACATAAACACAATGATTCCAAACCGTCCTCTTTCCACACAACCTATCAAAGGAAAATTCTTCGAACATTCTGGCCGAACACCATCACCAACCAAGAACTGGTGACTCGAAGCCATCAAGAAGACATGTGCACAATCATAGTGGGTAGATGCTGTAACTGGGTTGGCCACATCCTCAGAAGAGACAGTGACACCATCACAAGAACTGCCATGCTAGGGACTCCAGAAAGAAAGCAAAAGCGAGGCCAACCAAAAACCACCTGACGGAAAGCTGTGGAGGCAGAGATGCAAAGCAAGAACTAGAGGTGGGGCACCACACGAATACCGAATGAGCAAAGTGAAGACAGTCTGTTGCTACCCTACAAGATGCCACCAGGCATGATGGTCACTACCTCTTTGATAGCCAGTGGCCAAGGACCACAGAAGAAAAAAGAAGAAACACAATGATTACATTATATGGAAATAGCATCACTGAGATTAAGACTAGAATATGCCAAGTACAAACAGATTTCCATGAATTGAGGAACCTCGCATGTAATAAATACTTGTCACTGAAACATAGGAAGTGTTGCATCAAGCCAATTTTATTGTATGAAATTGAGTCCTGGACAATGTGTAAACAAAACTCAAAAACTACTAGGGGCAACAGATGCGGTTTCTCACAAGAAAGTTAAGAATCCCAAGGACTGCTAATAAAATTAATTAAGAATGGGGTCGGAGTGGCTAAGAGGTATGGCGTCAGCCTTGAGTTCTAGAGGTACTGGGTTTGATTCCCAGTGGAGGGAATATAATTTATGGATATTTTTTTTCATAACAAGTGGTCCTAATGATGTCATACTCCCCCCTGGTCTCCTGGGTAGTGAGATCATATGCCTAGCCTCCTCGGATAAGGGTGAAAAAGTAGAAGTTCCCGTGTTTAAGTTGCGCACGTTAAAAATCCATCGGCAGTTGGAAATTGTAAAGAGTAGCCCTTTCAGGCCGCTGCCTGGCAATATTTAAAAATTAGAAACATACCCATCCCAAAAATATTTATAGAATGTATGATTCCTATATACACACATGGAACCCAAAGATGCAGCAATAGAGAATGCAGTCAGCGACCCATAGGTTTGGAGCAAACTTTGGGACTGTTTGGCCACTGGTGTAAGACAAGGTGATATCCTATCACCTTACCTCTTCATACTCCTTATGGACGATGTCATCAAGGCATGTAAGGAGAGAACAAGAAAGTATTCAGTGGGGTACTGGAAGATGAGACAGGTCTATATTTCGGAGCTGGCATTTGCTGATGATGTTGCCCTGATTGCTAAATCAGAGGCACATCTCCAATCCAACCTGCAAGTCTGGAAGGAAGAGCTGGAGAAGAGAGGGATGGTCATAAGCAGCTCTAAAACAAAATCCATGGTGATATCACGAGAAGAAAGAAAACATCAGATTAAGTTGGGAGAACAGGTCCTGGAGCAGGTCGACCACTTTAAATATCTCGGAGCTATTATAGACCGAAAGGGAGGCATCAAAGAAGAGTTGGCCACTCGAAAAGCAGCGGCTGGGAGACTTTTTCAGGCCATAAATCGTGGATTCCTCAGCAAGAAAGAGGTTGGTAAGAAAACGAAGATGGCTGTATACCGCTCCACCTATGTCCCAGTCTTGACATATGGATGCGAGTCGTGGGCAATGACTACAACCCACAAAAGCCAGATCCAAACCTCAGAAATGAGGTATCTGAGGAAAGTGGTTGAAGTAACAAGAAGAGACATGGTCCGCAACCAGACGATCCGTCAAGGCCTAAAATCCCATCCGCTGCAGACCCAAATAGAACAGTCCCAACTAAGATGGTTTGGCCATGTCTGCAGAATGGGAGAAGATCGGCTACCACGACAAGCATGGGAAACAAAGAGCCAGGGATCCAGACCTCCAGGATGACCCAGAGTCCGCTGGGAGGACAACATTAGACAATCTTTGAAGGACCGAGGACTAGAATGGAACCAGGCCAGGAAGAAGACAGCTGATAGAATGGTCTGGCGCTCTCTCTTCCAAACCTCTACCCCTCACGGTAGAAGGGGAACGACTAAGTAAGTAAGACCCATAGGTTGACTGCTTGCGTCAGGGAATCAGAGCTGACCAAGACCCTACTCCACCTCCACGTGGTGGTCCTGGAAACAGGCTGCATCACTGCAGTCTGGCTGAGAGAGTAGGGATCGAAGAGGGAAGGCAAACCCGGTCCCAAAAAATGTCGTGCTGAAGTCGGATGTGTCGGCCGAAAGGAGCAGATATCACAGTTCCGGTGTAAACAGACACAACGCAACCAACGTCCTTTTCAGGACGAACGAGAACGACGATATACACACATTGGGATTCTCGCCGGTGCTACAGAGTTTGTGCACTGTGCTGAGATCCTCCTTGTGTGATCTAAAGAAGGAGATCGGAGCACTGATGGAGTAGTTCGTGTGCAAGGAAGATAGTACTTAAAACCAAAACCAAACCAATTAAGAATGTTTGAAAAGAGCAAAAGTACAAAGAAATATAAAGTTTAAGTATGAAACATGACAGTATGTTTAAAAAAAAGTAAATTTAATGCATTTTCAATGCCTAGGTTATCAAATTCATTGCTTGTATGACGTTAGTTTTTTTTCTTCTACCTCAACTGTTCTCGTATGACCCAATCCAGTTCATTTAAGATCTAATGTGCTTCGGTTTGTCCACTGTGGCTCTCTTCATGATTCCTTAGCTCTTTTCCCTATGGGTTCCATCTCAATGCCATGTGAAGCATGTGTTTTTGTGTACCCTTGCGATATGCCCAAACCATCTCTACCATTTATTTTTTATTTCAAGAAGTGAGAGAGTAGTTTCTGTACTCATGCAAAACGTGTGGTCTTGGTATTAACCTACTCCATGTTTTTCAAGAACTGTCCATACATTTTCCTCACGTCTCCTTCTGCGTTGAAGCCTTATCTGTTGCCACTGAAAACATCAAGGTTGGTTGGCTGCATGTTAATAAGGTAATACAAATATTCTATTGTCGCTCTTTGCAGATGATGCATAATTTTTATTTTTCGGTAGGCTATGTCTTTATTTTTCACCCTGTCTCTTATACAAAATGCAACACTTTTTCTTAGGCACACCATCTCACACATCGTAACCTTTCTGCCTTGTGCCACTCTTCATTGGTATCAGAACAGATTTGGCTAACTCAAAGGATATCAGGCCTGTCCACATTTACAAAAACAGTACGCAGATTGATAGGCCTATACAAAAATGTGGAAGCTTAAAATGGCTAAATAGATGATAAACATAACCGATTCTGTGTAACCATCACATAAAAGGAATCCGGTTGAAATGAAGAACAGTGTATCATCAAACAAACTAACATACAGAAGACGTTGGAGATAAAATGCAGCCGACTTTCGATGCAGGCGATATGACCATACAATAGGCCTACTCATTAAATAAAATGGGAGTCATGTATGACTTTTCGTAACAATTATGCTTTTTACTTACCCTTATGAGTTGGTTTTTAATAACACCAGTTTGACTGCAAGCACTTGTACTGTTTACAACCTCCAACACTCTCACTTTGAAAAGAATTACAGATCATATTTTCCCGACTTCTCCGTGCTTCTCCAGGGACGCACTTCGAAAAGCTATTTCCGCCACAAAATTTATAAAACATCACCAGCTAACGGTAACAAATTAATATTAAAAAATGCTGTATAAAATACGATTACATATTTTCCCTACAAAGCGTGTGAAAATTAAGCAAAAACTGTAATATTTGAAGCGTTAAAATAAAAATAAAAGATAAAATATAATTTCCATGAGCTGAGCTTGAAATCAGTTCACGGTATGCCAGTGTAGTAGGGCTGTGTTTACATAATAGCGATATAAAGGCAGTAGGCCTAAGCGTAATGTTATTATAATACGCGTGTTGCAAAACACTGATTTACTCATTATGTGTGCACATGTGTACAGGGAATATGCGCATATCATGTATCGCATGCAAAAGAATCCTCTCTTTATCAGTGTGAGTATTTTTTTTAAAGTTAATATAACATTAACGACTGAAATTATCTGCCGAATTTAGGATAGGTGTAAATTACGCACATAAACGCAATTTTAATTAACATTTTAAGTACGCAAAGTTATACCATATAAAAATAATAACAGCAAAATTTCCATTGGCAGGTTGTTTTTTTTTTTTAAATTAATGAAGAAAAATATCGCGTTCAACCTCTGATGGGTTATAATTAGGATATATATTGTTTTTAATTCCAAATAATATGAACAAATGCCGATATGAGAAAGTGGGATCGTATTTGTCAAATCATTGTAAATAGGGACAATCATAATTGTGCTTATACGTTAAATAAATAATAAAAAAATAAAAAATCAAGAAGAAACTCTGAACAAGAATAATATTAAAGTGGAGAGGTGTAAAGGCCTGGTGGTTCCAGTTATATAACTGACTTTAACAGATATTTAATTGACTTTCATATGTTAAAAGTCATATGCATTGTAAGAACAGCATCAGACCTTCACATTCCCAGCCACTTTATATTAACATTTGTCATTGGCAGGTGGGTCGTACTATAGCGTAATAACATTTAAAATTGTTTTTCCTCACATACCATGCTTTGTTTCGCTTTTGAATACGTCTATACTTGTTAATGTTAAATGTCTTTTTCATTTATTCTTGTATTGTTAGGTATATTCATAACCCTCCACTCCCAAAGGAGCATAGGCCTTCAACAAACACATGCCAAGTCCTCCTGTCACGTGCCATCATCTCAAGTTCTTTCCATGTTCTCCTCATCATTTTCACCTCTGTTTCCAACTCTCTTCTCCATGTACTTCTTGGTCTTCCTCTGCCTCTCTTGCCCTGGGGGTTCCAGAACAAGGACTGCCTTGTAATGCTATCAACAGGTTTTCTCAGTGTGTGTCCTATCCATCGCCATCGTCTTCTTCTCATTTCTTGTTCCACTGGCACTTGTCTAGTTCTAATATAATATGATACATTAATAATACGAACCACACATTGTAATAATATGCGAATCTTCACATGTACGATATTCTGTAAATAAAACATGGCTACGAACTGAACATGCTTTTACTGAGTGCTTTCTGAAACATGTGTGTGCTTGTGTAGATGACGAGGTAATGCTTATATACATACATCATAACATTACATGGTGGCAGCGGTTGATACCGGACCGACGCAAAACAGCTACATGATAACACGTGAGTACAGTTTATTCGGCTAATTTTCGTCATCGAGGTCAAACATGGCAACAAAACACTATCGCAGCGCACCGCAAATGAGATTTGCCGGTCAAGATGATAAGAGTGAAGCTTTCTTGTTATGGCGCCAACGCATAGATCTATATTCCAAGACCACTGGTCTGGAAGGACAAACCCTAACTCCATATATCCTAGAAGCATTGGACGATGAAGGTTTGAAAATTTACAACAGTTTTGCTACCGCCATGCCTGTTGAGTCAGCGACCGACCCCGTAGCCATATTGGACGAATTTGAAAAACGTCTGATCATAAAGCACACGAACTTTAGAGCGGCAAGATTAGAACTTCACCACCTGCGACAGAAACCTGGTGAAAGTTTAGATGATTTCTTCACTCGCATCAAGGAGAAAACAAATGTATGCAAAAATTTAACAAAGAAGAAAGAAAAATAGCGAATTATTGAACAGATCCTTCTTAGCACACCAATGCCAGAGTTCCAGAAATGGCTACTGAGCCAGAGTGATACACTAACTTTACAACAACTTCTGGATGAAGGCAGGAAACACGAGGCACAAGCACTAAACATTAAACAAATTCAGCAAGGTACAGTAACAGCCCAGGTGGATGCAGTAAAAAGCTATAAACCCAAACAAAACAAGGCAACTGGTTCGAAGCAACAAGAAAAACACAACACAAGCAGAGGTGCTATGTGTAAATGTTGTGGCCTAAACCACATACAAAACCACTGTCCAGCTAAAGACTCTACATGTCATTACTGCAGAAAGAGGGGCCACTGGATAAAATTATGTTTCAAGAGGAAACAAGACAGTGCTCAACACAACTTCACAGCAGAAAGTCGTCAAAACAAACACACTCTATGATGACCGAGGACCTTGACTCCAGTGAAGAAAGTGATCCTTCCACTTTTGATACTGTGAAGATACTAACTTTCAGTAATGAACCAAAGAGAACGCAGGCTTTCTGCAAGGTACAATTCCGAATACCAGGAATTAAAAGGCACAAAGAAAGATATATTCGGTTCAAGATAGACACAGGTGCCCAAGGTAACACTCTACCCTTAAGAATATTCAGACAGATCATGCCTGACAAGGTGGATGAGCAAGGATTTCCCACAAGGGATGTAAAAAGTAGGAGTGGCAGGACAAAGCTAAGAGCTTACAATGGAACAAGTATAGACTGTTTCGGAGCAGTAACACTTGAATGTTTATACAGAGACTCTGAATGGACATCGTCAACATTTTACTTGGTAGATGTTGAAGGACCTGCAATTTTGGGTTTACCAATGTGCGAAAAGCTGAGTGTGGTAACTATCAACAACATTAAAGCTGACAAAAAAGAACATCTTACTCTACACGTCACTGGAGTAGATGACCTTAAACAGCGATTCCCAGAACAGTTCGACAGAATAGGCAAACTTCCAGGAAAGGCAAGATTCTTTTTAAAAGACAACGCTGAGCCAAAGATAGACCCACCTAGAAAGTATCCTATACATGTTAAACAGAAACTTGCCACAGAACTAGAAAAGATGGTGCAGAATGATGTTATTAGAAAGGTTGAAGAGCATTCTGATTGGTGTAGTAGTATCACAACCGTTCTGAAGCAGGATGGTTCTCTTCGGGTTTGCCTTGACCCAAAACACTTAAACAACAGTCTAAAGCGCTGTCCACACAAAATGCATACAGTGGAAGAGATAACTCACAGATTCCACAATGCCAAATATTTTTCTAAACTAGATGCTGTTCACGGATACTGGAGTGTGGAGATAGCAGAGGAAAGCCAACTCCTTACAACTTTTCGAACACCATTCGGCAGATATTGTTTCAAGAGACTCCCATTTGGTTTGAATGTATCACAAGACATCTTTCAACAGAAGATTGACAACATTGTTGAGCAATGTTCTGGTACAGTGGCTATTGCGGATGACATTGTAGTCTGCGGCAGGTCAGAACAAGAACACGACCGTAACTTGATTAACTTGATGCATGTAGCACAGGCCAATGGGCTAACATTCAACAGCAAAAAGTGTACAATTAAGGCAACGGAGATACAATTTTTTGGATTGCTGTACACCCAGAATGGTGTAAAACCAGACCCTAAAAAGGTTGAAGATATTCATGACATGCCAACACCAGCTACAAAGAAGGAACTGCAACAATTCTTAGGTGCTGTCAATTTCCTAGCACAATTCATACCAAATTTGTCAGCTGCTGCAGAACCTTTGCGATCTCTACTACAGAATGAAACTCCGTATGAATGGTCAGAAGACTACCAACACATATTCAACCACTTGAAGACCCTCATATCATCTGATGCATGCTTGAAATACTATGACATGCAAGCACCCACTTTTCTCATGGTTGATTCCAGTCTGAAAGGCCTAGGAGCAGCACTTTTGCAACCAGACAAAAATCCTGAAGGACACTATGCCAAAGAACTTCATCCTGTAGCTTACGCAAGCAAATCATTAAGTTCTGGCGAAAAGAAACTTGCAAACATTGAAAGAGAAATGCTAGCTGTACGTTTTGGAATCAAACGCTTCCACACATTTCTTTTCAACCGCCCATTTACAATTCTCTCAGATCACAAGCCACTTGAGATGATTCATAAAAAACCAATAGCTTCAGCACCACCACGACTACAAGCTTTGTTATTGGAAACACAAGGTTATGATTTTAATATTCAGTATATCCCAGGAGAGGATATAGGTCTTGCAGATGCTCTCAGCAGACTACCAAACCCCAACAAGACAGCAGATCTTACCCCAAACATCAAAGTTGATTTTGTCAAGTTTAGCGATAATCGGCTTGAACACATCAGAGAAGACACAATGAGAGATCCTATCCTTAACTCTCTCAAAGAACTGATATACCATGGATGGCCAAGCTCTATCAGGGAAGTTCCAACACACATCCGTCCATACTACTCGATGAGGGACGAGTTAAGCATCGAAGATGGTCTGATCCTTAAAGGAGATCGCATTGTTGTACCAGAAACACAACGCGATATCATCCTTAAACAGCTCCATAATAGTCACCTTGGTATTGTGAAGACACAACTGAGAGCAAAGAAAGATGTTTACTGGCCACAGATAAACAAGGACATAGAAACACTATGTAAAAACTGTTCAATTTGCCAAGAACATGCAAATAGGCAGTGCAGAGAACCTCTCATACCATCAGACATACCATTGAGCCCTTGGAGCATTATAGGAACTGATATTTTCTCAATCGACAATAATGACTATCTTATTATTGCTGATTACTACAGCAAATTTCCCATCATTGAGAAACTTCCACAACCCTCACCATCAGCTGTTATAGCAGACATTACAAAGAAGTATTGCAGCATGTTTGGCATCCCAGATGAAATTAGATCAGACAACGGTCCACATTTCTCAGGTCAAGCATACAGAAACTTCACTAAGGACTGGAAGATCAAACACACAACATCATCACCTAGATACCCTAAATCTAATGGTTTCATTGAGAGACAGATACAAACTATCAAGTCAATCATGAAGAAAACAAGAACAGAGGATGTACACCTAGCACTCTTGAGATGGAGAACAACACCGGTAGACAGTAAGATCGACAGTCCAGCAGAACTTATGTTTGATAGAAGAATTAAAGACCTTCTACCATCTAAGGTCCACTTCCGTCCACAACATAGAGACAGCACATACGATCAACTTCAGCATCGTCAGCAAGTTCAGAAATCCAACTATGACAAATGTGCTAAAGACTTACCACCATTATATCCTGGTCAGCATGTGACTACCTACAACCACAACAATGACACATGGTCAAAAGCAACAATCATTTCCAGAAACCCTGAACCCAGGAGCTATACTTTAAGACCAGACAGCAGCAGCAACCTCCTGAGGCGAAACAGAGTGGACATAAGAGAAATCCCACAGAATACAACAGAACAGAGAATTCCCATGCTTTCAACAGACAATGCAGTAACTCCAGACCTTGGTGCCCCACAAAACCAACAAGCGCCAAGGCCGAAATCACAACCAACTCAAGCTAAACCAGGGACTTCCGCAGAACCACCAGCACTTTACACCACTCGTTCTGGCCGTACAGTGACACCTCCCAGCCGATACAGACAGTGACATATATATACTCACACTGAGCATTACACATACTTATCCTTTCTCACATGAAACATTTTGTTGGAAATGTTTGCACACATTTTTTTTTCAAAAAGGGGGGATGTAATATAATATGATACATTAATAATACGAACCACACATTGTAATAATATGCGAATCTTCACATGTACGATATTCTGTAAATAAAACATGGCTACGAACTGAACATGCTTTTACTGAGTGCTTTCTGAAACATGTGTGTGCTTGTGTAGATGACGAGGTAATGCTTATATACATACATCATAACATTACAGTCATCAGTTTCACGTTGGTAACCTTGTCATACCATTTTAATCCCTCTATTCTACGCAAGCACCCATTTATGAAAGTCTGTAGCTTTTTGGTTGTTGTCTTTGTTGTTCTCCATGTCTCTGAGCCATACAATAGGACTGACTTCACATTTGAGTTGAAGATTCTTATTTTCGTGTTGGATCCTATTTCTCTTGATCTCCATATATTTCCCAATGCAATGAAAGCTCCTCTTGCCTTTTGTATTCTTATTTTGATATCGCTGTCTGTCCCTCCAACTTTGTCTATATTACTGCCAAGATATGTGTATGATTCTACATCTTGTATTGGTGTTTCTTCAAGTTCAACCCTGTTATCATTACCTGCATTTATTCGCATTATTTTTGTCTTTTCCCTGTGTATTTTCAGACCCAATTGCTGTGACCTCTCATCAAGTGTTTTCAATTTGTCCTGCATCTGATTACAGCTATGGGACAGAAGAGCCAAGTCATCAGCAAAATCCAGATCATCCAACTGCTTAGTCAGAGTCCACTGGATTCCATTTCTGTTGTGTGTTGCCGATGATCTCATAACCCAATCTATTGCCAGCAAGAAAAGAAATGGAGACAAGAGGCATCCCTGTCGCACTCCTGTTCTTATCCCAAACGGTTCTGTAAGCTGTCCTTCGTGAAGAACTCTGCATGTCATGTCTTCATATTTTTTCTTTATTAAATTAATGATCTTTAGGGGAACTCCATAATGCCTCAACAATTTCCAAAGTGATTCTCTGTCTACACTGTCAAATGCCTTTTCGTAGTCCACAAATCCGATGTATAGTGGTGAATTCCATTCCAGACTTTGTTCAACTATTATTCTCAAAGTGGCTATCTGGTCTGTACATGATCTGTTTTGTCGAAAACCTGCTTGTTCATCTCTCAGTTTCTTGTCTATGGACTCTTTTAAACTCTCAAGGATAATCCTGTTTAATACTTTTCCTGGCACTGATAGTAACATTATTCCTCTATAATTTGTGCACTCTTGTAAATTTCCCTTCTTAGGCAACTTAACCAGCTATCCTTCCTTCCATTCTGCTGGTATCTCTTCCTTTTCCCAGACTTTACCAAGTAATTTATATAACATCTCTGTAGCCGTGTCGATATCTGCTTTGATGGCCTCTGCTGGAATGCCATCAGGTCCAGACGCTTTTCCATCTCTTAGAAGCTTTATGGCTTTCTTTATTTCTTCCTTCGTTGGTCTTTCACCGTTAATTTGTAGCTCTTCTTCTGCTGGCTGGATGTCCGGCGGGTTTTGTGGAGCTGGTCTATTGAGAAGGTCCCCAAAATATTCTGTCCACCTCTTCATTTGCTCTTGTATATTGCTGAGCAGTTTCCCATTCTTGTCTTTTATGAGGCAACTTGTTTGCTTGTATTTCCCTGTTAGCTTCTTTGTGCTGCTATACAGTTCTCTCATATTTCCTTTGGCTGCAGCATCTTCTGCCTCTCTTGCCAACTCCTCAATATACTTCCTCTTGTCTCTTTTGATACTTCTTTTTACTTCTTTGTTTGCTTCTGTGTACACTTCTTGAGCCTTGGCTTTGGAACTTCTGGTTTTGCTTGTGTTTAACTCTGCTTTCTTGTTTTTTCTGTCTTTTATCTTATTGATGGTTTCTGTTGTTATCCATGCTTTTTGTTGTCTTTCCCTTTTCCCCAGTATTTCTTCACATGTCTCCTTCCATACAGTTTTGACCTGCTGCCAATAGTCTTCTGTATTCTCTACATCTTCCAGCTGTTGGAGCACTTGGAATTTGTTGGATACTGTGACCGCAAATTTGTCTCTTGTTTCTTGATTTCTTAGCTGTCCTACATTATACTGTTGTCTATAATTTTGCATTGTTGCATATCTCTTGAGTTTCATTTTTATTTTGGCTATCAGAAGATGGTGATCTGATGCCACATCTGCTCCTCTATATACCTTTACATCCTGCAATGATGATCTAAACTTCTTGTTTATGCATATATGATCAATCTGATTTTCTGTTCTATGATCTGGTGATATCCATGTTGCCTTGTGTATTCTCTTATGTGGAAACATGCTTCCTCCTATAGCCAGTTGATTTGAAGCACAGAAGTTTGCGAATAGTTCTCCATTTTCATTCATTACTCCTAGCCCATGTTTTCCCATGACTTCTTCAAATCCGGTGTTGACTGTACCTATCTTTGCATTCATGTCACCCATCAAAATTGTGATGTCTCTTCTTTTTACTTTATCCATAATTTCCTGTAGTTTAGTATAAAATGCTTCTTTCACAGACTCTTCTTTGTCATTAGTTGGTGCATAACATTGGATGACATTTACATGAATTTTCTTTTTAGCTGTTTTGAAAGTAGCTGTTATTATTCTGGGTCCAACAGCTTCCCATTCAATGAGTGCTTTCTGTGCTTCTTTAGATAACATAAGAGCTACCCCTTCACTGTGGTATGAACTTTCGTCTTCATGTCCTGAGGACAGCACCAATTCACCTG
The DNA here is from genome assembly GCA_024509875.1 of Oreohelix idahoensis. Taxonomy (NCBI): domain Eukaryota; kingdom Metazoa; phylum Mollusca; class Gastropoda; order Stylommatophora; family Oreohelicidae; genus Oreohelix; species Oreohelix idahoensis. The sequence goes on from JAMPIV010017179.1 coordinate 221,872, forward strand.
TGATGAGTTTCTTCCTGTCTACCCCCTTCCACTTTGTTTCACACATTCCCAAAACCTCGATTTTGTATTCCCTCATTTCTGCTACCACTTGCGCCACTTTCCCTTGTTCGTTTAATGTCCGAACATTCCAGGTGCCAAATCTGGAAGTTCTCCTAGAAGAAAGAAGGTTAGTCAGCAACACAGACTCCTTTCGGCTTTCTCTGTGTTGCATCATACGCCTCCCACGAGAGGACCTTCCCCTGTCTTGGATGGCTGTGTTTTATTTTCTTTATTTGACTTGTCCATATTTGTTGAAGTTTTTTGTGGTTTAAATTTTTTACAGGATGGGGTAACCGGCCCCATGCCCAACCCTCCTTAGTCGCTTTCTACGACATGCTTGGCAGGGGACAGTGTTACTATTCTTTGCTCCCCTTTCGGGCCCCGGTAACACACGGGTGAACTTTAGGTATATAATTGTTTCAAATTTTCATTATCATCACTAGTACCTTTCATCTACCTGTTGAGCACAGATTCTCAACAAAATCATGTTAACTACCCCCCCCCCCTTCCCCCCCCCCCATCCTGCATTATAATGATGTCACCTGGTTTTCTTAATGCGTGTCCTATCCAAAGCTAGCGCCTTTTTTTAAAAAAAATAAAGTATCCCATTCAACCCTTGGTGGGTTATAATAAGGACATATAGTGTAATAAATTCAAGAAAATAAAATCACATTTCCAGTATCAAAATATAATACCTTCTTCCCCCCTCCACTCAGTCCAAAAAAGTAAATCAAACCAAATTTGTGTGAATATTTTTGTGTGATCTCCCGTTTCTAAGAAACAAACATTCAATAAAAATAAAAAACAAACAAACAAAAAACGAACTAAAATAAAGTCTCCCACAACTGCTCTGCTGTTAGTAAGGTGAAAAGGGTGAGAAAGCCCGGGGATGTCTGAGATTACATCAAATCCACCAATTATCTGCCATCATCATAAGCCAGCACCATCTCCTCCCTCATGTACCACTACTGTTTGTCTGGTTCTCTCCATCAGTTCCACATTAGTGAGTCTTATATGTTGGTTTCTTTTTATTTTGGTTTCTTTTTATTTTGGTCTCTTTTTATTCTAGTTTTTATATGTTTTAGCCTGTCCTGCTCTTTTATGCATCTCATTTTTTTAGGCTTAGGCCTTGTTATTATCTGTTATCTATCATAGTTGACAAAGACAATGTTTTCTCAGAAAAGTTTTGTGTCAGTAATATTGTTCATTTTTTTTAAAACTGACATTTAAAAAGGCCAACATAATGTGCTATTTAGAGCAGAAAGGTTGTGCAGGAAAAGAAAGAAAACACTGAGGGATACGGAAAGATTCTTCAGGGAGCCCTTCAAGTTTACCAAAGAACTATTTGAACAGCCACGGTCGGGAACAGTAAACATCAGATAAGAAGATCTGGAAGAACACCTTAGAATTACCTATTCAAACGGTCGTACAAATGAGCCTGTCAGCGGCATGGCAGGCCTTATATGGCTTAGTAAGCCAGGAGCTGAATTCAACACCAAGCCCCAACAATGCAAGAAATAGAAAGCATTGTCCAGAAAGCATGGTGCAAGTCAGCTCCAGGTCCTTATTGGATCTCATATGTTGTATATATGAAATGTCCTAAAGTTCTCAAATGACTGCTGCATTTGCTGAAAGGTGCATGGAGAAACCAGCTCATAAGCATAGAATGGGAAAAGGCGAAGAGTCTACGGCCCGAAGGAACAAAATTCCACAGACATCAGTCAGTTCAGGCCAATCTCACTACTGAATGTGGAAGGGAAGATATTCTCAGTGATGGCTAAAAGGCTCACCACGTACTTCCTCAAGACCAGTACATTGACACTACCATCAGGAAAAGAGGTATCCCAGGGTATCTAGAGCATGCCACAATAATGTGGGAAGCAATTCAAAAGGCAAAGTCTGAAAGAACACATCTCTATGTAATCTGGTTGGATCTAGCTAATGCATATGGGTCTGTTCCACACCAGATGCTGTGGCAGGCCCTGGAAATGCACCATGTCCACAAGAAATTGCAGCAGTGTTGAAGCTGTATTTCTTAGGGTTCTCTGTCAGATTTTCAACCAGAGAGTACACGACAAAGAGGATTGACCTACAAGTTGGAATTACAATGGGATATACCATCTCTCCAATACTATTCATGTTGGCTATACAGGTAATCCTTAAAGCAGCTTCTCATAGGCACAAAGACCCCTTCAGAAATGCAAAAGTTAATAAAACACTATATTACAAAAACTAAAGCTAACATATAAAAAACAAATAAGGATTTGAGTCAGTAGTCCAAACTTGTGAAAGACTCGCCCCAGATACATACAGATTAAACAAAGAAACCATCCAGTGAAAATTAAAAACATACTAACTTAGAAAATAGCATATTTTGGAATTTCTTTTAAAAACCATGTTGAACTATAACTACAAAAGGAAAAATACCGACTAGAGATAATATAGTATAAAATAAATACAAACAAAAACATATTACAATAAAGGAAACACGTCCTGATATAACCAACAACTCCATGTACATGGTAGATGGTTGAAAGGGGCGTGCTACAAAGAAAAGTAACAAACACATTTATTAAAATAAAAAAAAACTTAAAGCACCTGAAGGATTTGCGAGAGGTCCAAAGCTCAATGGAAGGTGTAACATGCCACCACTTAAAGTATTCATGGATGACACAACAATTCTGACATCAGATGAACACTAGGCCTGAAGAATTTTAGCCTTGGATGAACTAGTCAGCTGGTGCAGACTGAGCTTCAAACCTAAGAAGTCTAGAAGCCTATTATTCAGGAAAGGAAAGACCTCTGAGGTCACATTCATGGTTTAAAAGAGTTGCTCAAGCTAAAGGAGGTAATCGGATACACACAGACTAATAGATGGGGATTTGGCCATGGTGACATCTGCTGGTGGTCCCAGACTTCAAACAAGGAATGCAGAGACATGACAATTTAGGAAATTCTAGAAGCTGAGAATGATAAGTGGATGCAAATAGTTGTACAGCAAGCCCAACAAGGCCAATGGACTACATTGGAAGCTTCCCTGCAAATGTCCTAGACATGGAATGAAATATGGTATATGGCACCCCTTAGACTCAGCTTCATTATCAGATCAATGTATGACCTCCTGCTGTTGTCTGCATACCTTGTGAGATGGGAAAAGTCTGATGATGTTCAGTGCCCCCTGTGCCATGGGATGAGACACTTGAACATGTACTCTCAGCTTGCAAGGTGTTATTAGGGCAAGGGCAATACACATGGTGCCACAACAGAGTACTAAATGATCTGGCTGCTACAACAGACCTAGCAAAGGTGAAGGCGAAAGCTAAGTCAGACGAAGTATGAAGGCGAAAGCTAAGTCAGACGAAGTACTACAAATACATACTTTCTGAGAGCATGAAAGTCAGAACATCCCAAACCAAGTAATAGTTTACCATTTATTCTTGGTTGTACCAATGACTGAGAGATGGCATTAGATCTTCCTGGGTGAGGGACATATCCAGAAAGTATCAGAAGATCTCGAAGATGGTCAGATATAGTGCTACATTCCTCATCATCTGTAGTGGTGTTTGATGGTATTGTATGATGGTGATATTACTAAATGTAATTGTATGAGCCCAGCTGTGAAGGCTCCTGAGATAAAATGTAGTTGTGAATTGTCAGAAGGCCTTTCTTGCTACCACTACGACCTCACACTTAATTTTTTTTTAATGAATGTGGCTACGTAAAGTGTCTAGGGTTATGATATGTAGTGTGGTGTAATAGGTTATAGATATACCCACAGATATTTAACAAGACTAATAATATTAATAAATGTTAAAATACACTGAACTAACTCACGTGTGTAAAATTTTTTGATAGAATTATATTACATTTATTTTGTTCTGGATCAATTTTTTAGGTTGACCAGAACTTAAAAGGATTTAGAGATTATGAAGAAATGCATGGAATATTATATCATAAATGCAATAGTGTACATATATATGTACTATACTAGTTAGTTTTATTAAAATGTTCTAGTAGTCATCTACTTGGGAGGATAGTTAATGTTTGTGCTGTTGGGGTGGCCTCATCACACCTGTCTATATTGACTACACAGTGTCCAGAAAATGGTGGGAATTTTTATGGGGGTATTAGTAACTAAACGGTGTTGGTGAATGTCCAGCAGACCAGAGGCTCACTCATCTTGTAGTTGTAGCTCTGGTGCTGAAATCTGGTGGTCCCACCTCTCCGTGCTGGCGGGCAATAATGGTGGTCTCTGTCACAAGTACTGCACAGATACACTCGAGTAAGTCACCAACTGAATAGACACTGCTTGGTTGACAACAGAAACTCACAGCTCTGCAATCAAAGTATGGGCCATGTGTCAAAATCTATTCTCTACCCACGTCTGGACACAACACTGACACAACAACCACATCATACAGACAGGTCAGATCTCTCTGACCAAACAGCACATTTACCATGGTGGGTTTACATCAGATAGATCCTCCAGACTATAGATTCTGAAAAATATTTATTAGTTTTCTGCCCTAAAAGAGGATAGGTAGTATGTTTCATTATTCTCAACACTTGATCTGTCTTGCCTAACTCTTGCTGGAGTTTATGTACATTGTTGGTCCCTAGACCCTGACTTGGGCGGGGGGTCTAGAGCAAATCCCTACTTGTTTGTAAGGCTAGATTTCGATATGGCAGTATCAAATCACTCAAACATGAAACAATATTCAAAATATATAAAGAAATAATTTCAATCTTACCAGATTATGAATAAATAACACAGAATTGCTAGCAAAACTCAGCTGAGCTGCTGGCTATAGTATGGCGTCCCTAAATTTATTTCACTTTCTTTCATATGGAAATCACCACACTTTAAAATCTGTGTCTATCACTGAACAACTATTGAAGAATGGCCCCAAATCCGCTCTAAGCGCTAATAATATGATTGTCTGTGGCCAATCACTGCCTAGGTTTATTTGAATTTCAAATTTCCTACCCTAAAGTCATTTCAGTCATGCTTCAGTCAAGTATGGATGGTTATCTGTTAGTCTGTCCGTCTCTACTTGTGTTTCTACAAAAATGTACTCGATTTTTGAACCAACCTTTCTCTCCCCTCCAAAATTTTGTCGTTAAAAGTTATATTTAGACACAGCCACCACAATATCCCGTCTCTTCCATACTAAGTAGATTTGAACACCTGCGTCTCGAGGTCGTGTTTTTTTGTGCAATTAGCGACACTTTTAGATTCAATACAGTCTGTCGATGATGTGAACAACACTGTCTTTTGTCATTATCTTCAATATTATCTATCCGTCTGTAAAATTAAGAACCTATTAGTTCACTGCTCAGAATGGGCCATCCGGCCAGCTAATTTTTATATTCCTAACATTAATATTAAGAAAAAAGTACTTTTTAATTTTTGTAATATTCCTAACATCTGCGTTTAGCCGCTGAATTCAAATCAAGGGCTTGGTATCGCAACAGCGTCCATTCCGTACCTCGTGTCAATTTGGGGGACGTGACTTTTCTCCGTTTCCCCCCCAATTGCGTCTCCTTAGCCTTTCTAGTCTCACGCAATCTTTCCAGTCATATTTTTTTTTTCCTTTCATCCGCCGTTCCCCTCCTGTCTAGCAAGTCAATTCTTATGGAGGGTGATGACCCGCGGTCTGGGCGATCATGTCTATCAGCAGCCTACGCATTATGTTTTTATCCTTATATGTTATCCTTGGAGGTATTTTACCGTTGTATCTCTGTCAATTTCACTACACATCTCCCCACTTGAAAACATGCCTATGGCAAGTTCCAAAACCAGCGATACACATAGGTAAAATTACTCCTCACGTCTGCCACTACTCTAATTTTGATCACAGGGGTGCCGACTGAGGAAATCTGCACCGACATTCAATTTGCCTGGGATATATTGGATACTGAACTGATAAGGTTGAAGCAATAAAGACCACCTCAGCAATCTTGCGTTTTCATGCTTAGCCTGAGACAAGAACACGAGAGGCTGATGGTCCGTCTCCACCACAAAAGTCCTACCATACAGATAGATTTGAAACTTCTTTATTGCCCAGATTAATGCTAAACATTCCTTTTCGCTTGTGGAGTATCCTTGTTCCGCCTTATTCAATTTGCGGCTTGCATAAGCGACTGGTTTAAGTTCCCCATCAGGTGAAGATGATCGTTGCAACAAAGCCCCTCCTAGTCCTACATTACTTGCATCGGTTCTTAAGACAAAGTCCTGTGTCAAATCAGGTAGTTTGAGAATAGGCTTGCTAGTGAGTTTTTCCTTTAACTCTTGGAACGCTAGTTCACATTGTGCAGTCCAAATAATTTTATCTGGAAGTCCCTTGCGAGTCAGATCAGTCAGAGGAGCACAAATAGCGTTAAAATTTTTGATGTATTTCTGATAAAATCCGCATAACGACACGAATGATCGCACGTCCTTTTTTGTTTGTGGCCTAGGTGCTCTCTGCAGTTTTTCCAAGTTCTTAGGATCAGGGGTCATATTACCCTGATATACAGTGTGTCCCAAGAATTCCAACTCTTTGCATCCAATACAACATTTTGTTGGCCTAGCAGTTAAGTTCGCCTCCCGAAGTCTATCAAACAACATCTCCAGAGCTTCAATGTGTTCTTCAAATGTCTCGGTGGCGACGAGAATATCATCCATGAAATTTGTGATACATGGGTTATTCAGGGGATCCAACAATTTGCGCATCATACTTGAAAACACACTCGGAGCATTTTTCAGTCCGAATGGTAGCATATTGAATTCATAATGTCCATCCGAAGTGCTAAAAGCCAAATAAGGTCTCACTTCAGGCTTCACTGGGATCTGGTAATAGCCTTTACTAAGATCCACCTTTGAAAAGTATTTTGCCTTGTTCAGTCTGGCAAATAACTGTTTTGTGTCTGGTAATGGATCCACTTGTCCTTCTGTGACAGCATTCAGTTTCCTGTAATCTATGCACAGTCTGTGTTCCCCAGACGGTTTTCTCAACAAAACGACACTAGAACTAAAAGATGATTCACTGTGCGAAATAATCCCCTCCTTCAACAAATACTCTATTTCTTCCTTCAATGCCTTCTCCTTCGCGAACGGAATAGAATAGGCTCTCCTACAGATTGGGTTTGAGTCTACCAGTTTCATGTCATACTGTAGCAAATTTGTATGGCCTGGTTTATCTGTTAATACATCTGTATGTTCCTCCAGAACCTGTTGAACTCTCTCCCTCTGGTTTTTAGTCAGGTGCTTACTGACTTTTACCTGTGCTGCTGTTTCACAAGGATGTAATGGGTATTCATGTGAGGTGAGTGGTTCTTTTTGCATCTGGGTTGCAATAGCCAAGGTCAATAAGGGGGTGCTTTCCTGGAGTGGTCTGTCCAGATACTTCTTTAACAGGTTTACATGATAAACTTTTTCCTTCCCCTTTTTGTCAATTTTATAGTTTGTTCTAGACACCTTCTCTAGAACCGTATATGGACCTTGCCAACCAATTTGTAATTTATTCTGGCTTCCCGGTAGTAGAAGCAGCACCTTCTCTCCGACTGCCAGTTCCCTGTCCTTTGCCTTCCTATTAAAATATGCTGCATGTTTCTTCCTGGCTTGTTTCAAATTATCATTTGCCAGTTTCCATCCAGCTTTCAAACGAGTGGTCAGTTCGTTCACGTATTGATACGATGAGGTAACAGTCTCTTCCGCCTTCTCATCTGTCCAGGTCCTTAATAAAGCTACATCTGGATCTTTAATTTATCATACGTATTTTTCATGGAACCCGTCTGGTCCCGTCCCTTAGAAGCTTTATAATGAGGACTTTTCTTCCTAGAATCATCACTCAAAAATCGACCACTACCAATTTTTTTCTGGGGTTTGTCTCCCCACTTTAGATTGCTTATGAGAGATCTTCGCTCTCTTGTCTGTTCCTCCAGTTTATATAAGTCTGACCGAGGGATTGTCATCTTATCCTGGGTAAAATTTCTTCTTTGTACTCTTCGCATAGTGGCCATGTTAATCCATTCAAGTGAAGACTGGGTGTGAAAAGGGGGCTCCCATTCCACTTTGTCTACCCGAGTATAATTAGTTTTCCTTTCAGGCCTAAAGTTGCCCCGTGGCGTTTCTAGGTCCTGCACATATTTTCCCTTTGTGGGTGTTCCCTCATGAAATACGCCACATGCTTCTACAAAGTTTTCAACATCGACATTTACGTCGGGCCAATAGTATTTTCGAGCAATCTTTTGGCAGATGGTACCGACTTTCTCATGGTCACCATCTTTTCCAACATGTAAGCTCCTTATTAAGTTTGCCCTATATATCTTGGGAAGAACTAACTGTCCGTGACCAGTGGATCTAGTTCCTGTCTTCCTGTATAATAGTTTGTTCTTCATGAAATATTCCCCCTTGCTCGGAGGTGTGTGGCATTTGGGCAATTTTTTAAAACAGGGCTTGAGTGTCCTATCCTCAGCCTGCGCCTTCCTCATCTCCTCTGGATGAGCATTTATAGGTTCACCTTCTTCCTCCTTCTTCTGTGACCTGGTCTGCACTGTCGCCATGATCACAGGTTTCTCGGGATTCCCCAAGAAGACGTATCTACACCCCAATATCAGAGGGTAGATTGGTTCATCTATCACTGCTGCTCTGATTTCTCCTTCCACATAGCGAGTTTTCACCGTTATCCTTGCGATGGGAAGTGTCATGAGTGGTATGTCCTTAGTCTTACTTACTTAGTCGTTCCCCTTCTACCGTGAGGTGTAGAGGTTTGGAAGAGAGAGCGCCAGACCATTCTATCAGCTGTCTTCTTCCTGGCCTGGTTCCATTCTAGTCCTCGGTCCTTCAAAGATTGTCTAATGTTGTCCTCCCAGCGGACTCTGGGTCGTCCTGGAGGTCTGGATCCCTGGCTCTTTGTTTCCCTGCTTGTCGTGGTAGCCGATCTTCTCCCATTCTGCAGACATGGCCAAACCATCTTAGTTGGGACTGTTCTATTTGGGTCTGCAGCGGATGGGATTTTAGGCCTTCGGATCGTCTGGTTGCGGACCATGTCTCTTCTTGTTACTTCAACCACTTTCCTCAGATACCTCATTTCTGAGGTTTGGATCTGGCTTTTGTGGGTTGTAGTCATTGCCCACGACTCGCATCCATATGTCAAGACTGGGACATAGGTGGAGCGGTATACAGCCATCTTCGATGTCCTTAGTCGCCCCTTGTATTTCCACTGTTTCTGTGGTATACTGACTTGGGTCCACTAGGCTAGACTTCACAACTGAATCATAATCCAAACCTGTATCATAAAGGCACCTTATGGTGACCCCATTACAAATAACATCCTCACAAACTGGGGGGTGATAAGGTTCCTGTTGTCCCTTTGGATTAACCTTTAATCTTTGCGTCCCCGACTTCATTGCAGCAATGTTTGAAGGTTTCCTTCTACAAAATTCGGTGTTATGGTTATCCTTCTTGCACCATTTACACCATCTTTTTCCTTGGTTCAACGGTTTTCTTTCATTGAACTTTTGGTCATTGAACTGTGAGTTTCTGTCGCGATAGTCATTTCTTGGCCGCTCAAAGTTTGTCCTACCTTTATTTCCCTGCTCTCTATTATCAAATTTATTAAATTGCTGTGGAGCTTTAAAATTGTCTATGTGCTTCTTTTTAGCACCACTTACCTCTGCCTGGGCTGCCTGATACCTCTCAGCAACATTTAAAATTTCCCCCAACTTCTCTGCCTTGTTCCATGAGAAATTTTCTCATGTCTGGAGCCATGGACTCTCTCAATTGCTCAATCATGATCATTTCTTTAAGATCTTGGGTCTTCCCCAGAGCCGTCCATTTCTCCAAATAGGTTTCTAGTCTAGCAGAGAATTGGTGGTATGTCTCCCCAGACAACAGTTTGGCATTTCTAAATTTCTTACGATAAAATTCACCATTCTTCTCGTACCTTAATAACAAAGCCTGCTTTAACATGTCATAATTGTCTTGGTCTTCCCTGTTCATTTTGGCAAATACTTCATAAGAAGTACCCCTCAATCCCTGTGATAGCTTTAAACTCCACCTCTCTCTCTCTCTAACCCATATGTAGTAGCTAATAACTCAAAACGTCCTAGGTACCCTTCTATGTCATCGTCTTTCTCAACAAAATGGTCTAAATGAAACCCCATAGCGGAGTTTGAGGCTCCCAGACTGGGCGTAGCATCTGAGGCAAAAGGGCTGGCACCATTTTCAGGAGCCTGGCCTTGTAATTCCAGCTCCCTTAGTCGTAATTCGTGCTCCCTCTGCAACCTTCTATCTTCTGCCTCCCTTTCGGCAGTCAACCTTTTTTCTTCTGCCTCCCTTTCGGCCTTTTTATCTTCTGCCTCCCTTTCGGCCTTTTTATCTTCTGCCTCCCTTTGCTGTCGTTTTTCTTCTGCCTCAATCTGCAGCCTCTTAATTTCTCTATCAGCCTCAATTTGTAACCTCTTTTCTTCAGCTAACCTTTCAGCCTCTAATTTTCTTTCAGCCTCTTTTTCTAATCTCCTTTCTTCCCGTTCAATATATTTATCACATTCAGTCGTTACGTATTGAATTAAAATTTGACCATCCATTCCCATCTCCTTCGCGGTGAGCACAGCAGCTGATCTAAATTTTGCCAGCTCCGCCATACTTTTTAGACAATATAATAATATACAAGATAAATCTCTAACCAGTAAATACACTAAGTACTTCTTATGACTATAGTCTAACCAATTCTAACTAACCAGTTAACTAATTAATTATTACTGGCTGTGAAGATTCACCAACTTTTATCTGCAGGGACACTTTTAATTTTAAAGGGAATTTTACAATTTATTTCCCTACTTTTATTTCTCCCACCAGGAGATCCTAATATTACTGTTGGGCTAATTATCCCTGGACAAGACCCCAATTTATGTAGTGGTGTTTGATGGTATTGTATGATGGTGATATTACTAAATGTAATTGTATGAGGCCAGCTGTGAAGGCTCCTGAGATAAAATGTAGTTGTGAATTGTCAGAAGGCCTTTCTTGCTACCACTACGACCTCACACTTAATTTTTTTTTAATGAATGTGGCTACGTAAAGTGTCTAGGGTTATGATATGTAGTGTGGTGTAATAGGTTATAGATATACCCACAGATATTTAACAAGACTAATAATATTAATAAATGTTAAAATACACTGAACTAACTCACGTGTGTAAAATTTTTTGATAGAATTATATTACATTTATTTTGTTCTGGATCAATTTTTTAGGTTGACCAGAACTTAAAAGGATTTAGAGATTATGAAGAAATGCATGGAATATTATATCATAAATGCAATAGTGTACATATATATGTACTATACTAGTTAGTTTTATTAAAATGTTCTAGTAGTCATCTACTTGGGAGGATAGTTAATGTTTGTGCTGTTGGGGTGGCCTCATCACACCTGTCTATATTGACTACACAGTGTCCAGAAAATGGTGGGAATTTTTATGGGGGTATTAGTAACTAAACGGTGTTGGTGAATGTCCAGCAGACCAGAGGCTCACTCATCTTGTAGTTGTAGCTCTGGTGCTGAAATCTGGTGGTCCCACCTCTCCGTGCTGGCGGGCAATAATGGTGGTCTCTGTCACAAGTACTGCACAGATACACTCGAGTAAGTCACCAACTGAATAGACACTGCTTGGTTGACAACAGAAACTCACAGCTCTGCAATCAAAGTATGGGCCATGTGTCAAAATCTATTCTCTACCCACGTCTGGACACAACACTGACACAACAACCACATCATACAGACAGGTCAGATCTCTCTGACCAAACAGCACATTTACCATGGTGGGTTTTACATCAGATAGATCCTCCCAGACTATAGATTCTGAAAAATATTTATTAGTTTTCTGCCCTAAAAGAGGATAGGTAGTATGTTTCATTATTCTCAACACTTGATCTGTCTTGCCTAACTCTTGCTGGAGTTTATGTACATTGTTGGTCCCTAGACCCTGACTTGGGCGGGGGGTCTAGAGCAAATCCCTACTTGTTTGTAAGGCTAGATTTCGATATGGCAGTATCAAATCACTCAAACATGAAACAATATTCAAAATATATAAAGAAATAATTTCAATCTTACCAGATTATGAATAAATAACACAGAATTGCTAGCAAAACTCAGCTGAGCTGCTGGCTATAGTATGGCGTCCCTAAATTTATTTCACTTTCTTTCATATGGAAATCACCACACTTTAAAATCTGTGTCTATCACTGAACAACTATTGAAGAATGGCCCCAAATCCGCTCTAAGCGCTAATAATATGATTGTCTGTGGCCAATCACTGCCTAGGTTTATTTGAATTTCAAATTTCCTACCCTAAAGTCATTTCAGTCATGCTTCAGTCAAGTATGGATGGTTATCTGTTAGTCTGTCCGTCTCTACTTGTGTTTCTACAAAAATGTACTCGATTTTTGAACCAACCTTTCTCTCCCCTCCAAAATTTTGTCGTTAAAAGTTATATTTAGACACAGCCACCACAATATCCCGTCTCTTCCATACTAAGTAGATTTGAACACCTGCGTCTCGAGGTCGTGTTTTTTTTGTGCAATTAGCGACACTTTTAGATTCAATACAGTCTGTCGATGATGTGAACAACACTGTCTTTTGTCATCATCTTCAATATTATCTATCCGTCTGTAAAATTAAGAACCTATTAGTTCACTGCTCAGAATGGGCCATCCGGCCAGCTAATTTTTATATTCCTAACATTAATATTAAGAAAAAAGTACTTTTTAATTTTTGTAATATTCCTAACATCTGCGTTTAGCCGCTGAATTCAAATCAAGGGCTTGGTATCGCAACAGCGTCCATTCCGTACCTCGTGTCAATTTGGGGGACGTGACTTTTCTCCGTTTCCCCCCCAATTGCGTCTCCTTAGCCTTTCTAGTCTCACGCAATCTTTCCAGTCATATTTTTTTTCCTTTCATCCGCCGTTCCCCTCCTGTCTAGCAAGTCAATTCTTATGGAGGGTGATGACCCGCGGTCTGGGCGATCATGTCTATCAGCAGCCTACGCATTATGTTTTTATCCTTATATGTTATCCTTGGAGGTATTTTACCGTTGTATCTCTGTCAATTTCACTACATCATCGCACCAGATTATAATGATTGAGCTGACCATGCTGTCTGAATCCAGATTTGATGAGCATCACTTGTTCAAAGTGGCCAAGTGTAATGATCTGGTCACGGACTAAAGACACAACAGTCTGACTGCAAGGGTCATGGGTGTTGAAGGTAGGTGCAAGAGGTCTAGTGACTGCCTCAATGTATGATCTACTGAAACTTTTGGGTTTGAAAGAACAGTCAAGAACAATGCACTTAAGAGAATCAGTAAAACTATGGAAAGGGCATTGTGCTGGTTGTGGAACACCCGCAACGGGCTATGGAATTCTGGACAGGAATTTATTTTCAATGAAAGGGTTACTTTCACAGTTGCCTCCAGCTGGCAGAAAAACAGGAATGAAGTTGAAAGCTGCAACTAAGGTAGGTAAAGGTAAAGGTAAAAGGATCCCGTTTCACGCCGATTGAGGCATATTTGGAATATGGTGTTAGGCCCATATTTTCTTGACCATCGGCACACAAGGGGTGATGTGGTCAACATCACAGTGGCCGCCTTAACCTTCCCAGAGTTGCTCTGGTACCCAATCATGAGGCTGGGTCGACCCCGGAGCCGTTTGCGGTCTAAAAAATCCCACCTCAACTGGGGATCGAACCATGGACCACCGAGCTAGGAAGCCAGTGCACTAACAAGGTGGAGTGGGTTAAATTATCTGCACAAGACAACAGAAGGCTGATGCTTGGGAGTCATGACCCAATTTGGCCCACCCCCTCCCCCCAGAGTGTAAAGAAGATTAATGGGCCGAAACACTTAATCAACAGGGGGACTACTTCTGATGATCATATTGCCTCCTTTGATCTATATATGTTGTGTTTATGTCTTCTTGTAATTGGTGTTTTTTATTTTCCACAGCTTCAACTTTCTTTCAATCGTCTTCTTGCCAACATTTCTCCATGTGAAAACTGCTCATTACATTTTTATTATTTATGTGTTTTTATTTTTTTGATTTCATAAATTGTTGTTGCTTTAAAAGATGCTCGGTTTTAATAACGTTTTTCTGTCTTCCAGTTAAGTAAGAGGTAAATAATGACTTTTGAGTTACTGAACATGGCTGATTTCCTTCAAAGTTTTTGTCTGGAATCAGCCAAGTAATGGTTCATGATATATTAATGCACTTATTAGTTAGTTTTTTTTTTTTTAACAGCATATTTTTTTTCTGGATACTAAGAGGCCATATGGCTGGTTTTCATTTACTCAGTTAATAAATCGTGTCACCATTTCTAATATACTCTTTTAAATTTTCATTTTTCCTCATCTTTAAGTTTATTTATTCTTTCATATCACGATCATCTACATGTATATGCATTTTTAAATCTAAAACTACAATAAATTAAATTTTTTTAGGATGAATTATTTTCTGGAACACTTATTCATGTGTTTTAAATTATGTCTAAATTTCACTCAGATATTTTATATGTGTGGTTATATTTCTTATACTTAATCCTTGGATGACTGCTTTCATTTTATCTCCAATTACATTTTTTCTGTCAGTGTAAACACATTGATGCTAAAAATGTATAGATAATTCGTCCATCAAGATAGGAAAAGTAACAGTTTTTAAAAGGCATAATTTTCGATGGAAATAGTGTATGTATTAAGTTTCTGTAGAGGTAGGTGAAGCTGCAACAAATAACATCTAATTCATATATGACTATGGGTTATATTGTGAAAGAAATGTATTTTTCATGCACACACAAATCATAAAATAAAAAGATAAAAATGCATCAGGTCTTGATCCCCATCTCTTTTGCTCAGTTTTAGGAAATGTTACGTGTAAAAAAAAAAAAAAAAAAAAAGAATAATACGTAGCCTATGTGATATTTCTTATAAAGTTTTAAAACTATTTTTATCCCCCCCCCCCTCCTTTTCCCATTAAATCTTACTGTATGGAGTGAAAGTTGCTCAATTTTGCTACAGCTTGCTGCGTTTAAATAAATGTACATGTCTACCACAGTGATACTTAATTTATGAGTTTTCTAAGGATGTCATTGTGCGGTATGTATGTAATTCTAGAACTTTCACGATTTACACATAAATCTCCCCCCCCCCACGCCCCTGCCGCACCCCCCCCCCCCCCCCCCCCCCCCCCCCCCCCCCCCCCCCCCCCCCCCCCACACAAATAGCAGCTTTACTGGGCCTGAATGTGAAGACCTCATTCTGTCCGTGTCTCCGTATCTATAGACATATTGTTTTTGCAAACTATTAAAGAGTGTATCAGATTTTAGATAAGCGACATATTTTGTTATTTTTTTTTTTTTTCAACATGTTATTTTCTCGCGCATTTCTCAAGTATTTGTCCTTTATTGCAATTTAGACTATACTGGCGAGGAGGAAACAGTGAAAGAAAAAGTAGCAGACAGCAGCATTGTTAGCAGATCGGTGGCAGAGTGTCAATATCTTAGCTCTTGAAATGTTTGTCTTCATAGATTACATTATCCTCGATCCTATTTCATTCTCTTTATCTATCATATTCATGCTACAGGTCTGTCTTGGTGTGGTTGGTTACATGTATAGCCTAATGTTAAATACTAAATCTACTTTCATTTAAATCGTTCAGTTTTTTTCGACACCCTTATCGAAGTCAAAGTTCGTATGAATCAATGACATTGAAATGTGCATGAAATTTGATCTTTTTAAAAATAATTGTCGTCATTATTAACGTGCACGCAGGATGATACAATTTTCAGCATTATTTGGATGTAGGCAACCGTTTTACTAATGTAAGAATTGTTGCTAACTCGGACAGCAGAGCATGTTGCAGTCAGCATGCATTCACTATTTACTGCTCCCCGTAGCCTATTGTATTTTTGCGCAGCGAACAAGTTGGTTTACTGACAGCACCTCAGCTTTTTCTAGCTCTGTTTTTTTCTCCGCTTTTTAACAATTCATTCAAACCACCACATCACTGTGATGAATCATTTCAAAACTATTCACATAATATTTGGATGGGTTTCTGGTATGCCTACTGTTAGTGTAAGTTATGATTTTTAAGTAAATAAATATTAGACAAACATAAAGGTATGTTTTCAGGCACAGGGAAAGAGTTCATTTATTTCACAATATCTGCTTTAACTCATTCTAAACCAGGCAGTTTTACCCAGGCCCTAAAATGGAGGCATTATTTTCTACATGGGATGTTTTAAAAACAGGCTGTAGAGACATATATCTGTTAATTTGGCAGATATATGTACTATGCATCAAACTTTAGGAAATTGGCCAAAGAATGTTGTTAAACAATGTTGAGTTCTTATGGGATGTAATATAATTGTTTGTTATGTCTTGCAAAGTGTAGAAAACAAAAAATCAAAACCAAAAAATTTATCAAAATTATGCACTTACACATAAAAATTTAAGCTGTACTTAATTCCTTGGCGGTAAAAGCCCAAGAATTGAAACATAAATCCAGTTCAAAATTAATCCAAGAAGTTTGATTACAAACAAAAGAAAATTCTAATTTTTATGATTTGTGTGTGTGTGTGAATTCACATATTGCTGAACTGGAATCTCACTTACACAGTCCTGTCCCACACAGTTTAATTAATTTATTACTTAAAAATGTGTTAAATATCCTCAGAATTAAAAATAGGTTATTATCACTAACAATGTCGCTAAAATTCATTTATAAATATTCTATTGCAGTTGATCAATTGATAGTTTGTTATGTATATGCCACTTGTAAACAAACTGCCCAATGACATCATTAATTGATAAAAGTATGCAAAAATTAAACACCAAAATACTTCTTTCGCTACCAGTTCAAAACATCTGGTCCACAAGAAGTGTTTACATGATTTGAACAAGTTATGGCCACTTATTTTCTCATTTGCCGTTCAAATTCAGAATTCATATCAAGCAGGCGCACCATGCGCCCGCAGTAGATCTATAGCGCAACCTGGCGCACCATACGACTCGTGGGTTAAAACATTCTAACAGCTTTGTACCAGCATGTTCATTGTTTAACACATTTGTTCTTCTACTTTGCCGCACTTCATTGCATCTAATCCTTTCTTCATTTTCTTTCAAGCATATTCTCATCAAATATTTATTTATTTCACAATATCTACTTTTAAATTCTAATAATCTTATAGCAGCATGATCATTGTTGAATGCATTTTGTCATCTACTTAACAGCGCTTCATTACATTGAGTTATTTTGTAATATATTTTTTTGCACATGTATGTTTGTAGTGGATTCTCATCATGTGTTTTTATTTTACATTTTGTTTCTGTTACTGTTTTTCCAGAAGATATATTTTTGACATATTGCTTTCTGTTCTGCTACTCTTCATGTTATTTTATTTATTTATTTTTTGGCTACTTTACTTTGCCCTTTCTATTTGAAATAATTATTTATACATTTCACAACTAACTTGCTGTGCCTGTTTGGTTCATAAATTTTTAGTGTTATTTATATGTGACATCGACAGGTATAAAATTAAGCCAATCTACGTAAATGAAACTTTTAAAAGTACATAAATATTTTTTAAGATTAGCTAGCCAGTAGTACAGGGTTAAACATAAGTCATGCACCATAGGGATAACTGAAGTATATTTCTTACTCACTTACTTAGTCATCCCTCTTCTACCCTGGCATGTAGATGTTTGCCAGAGAGAGCACCATACTGTCCAATCAGCTGTCTTCCTCCTGGCTTGGTTCCAGTCTAGTCCTCGGTCCTTCAGAGATTGTCTAATGTTGTCATCCCAGCAAAGTCGTCCTGGAGGTTTAGATCCCTGGCTCTTGATTTCCCATAAATTTCATGGAAGCTGGTCTTCTTCCATTCTGCAGACATGGCCAAACCATCATAATTGGGACTGTTCCACTTAGGTCTGCAGGGACTGGGTTTTGAGTCTGACAAATTGTCTGGTTGCAGACGATGTTTCTTCTTGTTTATATGTATATATATGGAGCTGGCTTTTTGTGGGTTGTAGTCTTTGCCCATGACTCGCATCCAAAAGTCAAGACCGGAGCATAGGTGGAGCGGTATAAAGCGATCTTCGTCTTCTTGCCAATTTCTCTTTTGCTGAAGAATCATCGATTTATGGCCTGAAAAAGTCTCCTATTTGCTATTCTTCAGGTAGCCAACTCTTTTTTGATGCTTCTCTTCCAGTCTGTTACAGCTCCAAGGTATTTAAAGTGGTTGACCTGCTCAAGGATCTGTTCTCCCAGCATAATCTGATGTCTGTGTTTTTATTTTTGGAGCTGCTGATGACCATCCCTCTCTTCCTTCCAGACTTGCAGGTTGCATTGAAAATGTGACTGATGTAGCAATCTGTAAGAAATGATCATTATGTAGCACATTGTGTATTCCGTACAAAAAACACAGAACTTGTTGTTTATCTAGGGCTGCTGAGCTTCTCTCTCTTTTGCAGCCAATACCAAGTTGAAGACTCCTTGGTATTATCTACACTGTAGATCTAGGCTTTTCCTGTGGCTTGTCTGCCATTCTGAAATATGCTGAGTTGAAGCCATGAGCTCTAGTTTTTCCAGCCTGGCTTGCATTTAAAGGATCCTCACATTTGGTCCCAAGCTAGGAGTAAGAAGCGCATGGCATACTGCGCATTCCCCGCCATCCAAGAGGGCTCTCCAAATATGCAGAGCTAAAATACTGTGCTCTGGTTCTGGGCTCTTCCAGGGAATTGTCATGTCCTGCACAGAGCCACTTCTCAGCTCCCCCTGCCTATCACTAGGTCTGTAGTGAGATCCTCCTGCATGCAGTCAACCAGGTCAAAAGCCAATGAATTAAGTCTGGGGCTTAAGTGACTTCTCCAAGCTTAGTGTGCATTGCTAGGTTCTCAACAAGTTTCACCACAGAGGGAATACCTGGAAGTGTGTGAATGATTTCAAGAGTCAGTGAGAGTGTAACTAGCCTCACAGACAGAGGTTCACTTCCACATATGTATATTGTAGCATTGTGCATAGCTGGTGGTCATATACCCAGGACATCACAGAGAGTCTGAACTTGTCTTTGGCTGATGCAGGTCGACTTGCCCAGAATCGTGATGCGTTCAGAGCAGCTGTAATGGAGACAACGTTCTGGAAAGAATACGTCACATGATGATGAGGTGGTCATATAAAGATGACTCCAGATATGCATGCATAAAACACAGAAGTATTCATTTATAACAAATAATTCCTAGCCATTATATATTCCTAAAAATTAAAAATGGTATCACTTTGTCATGTGTCTTATGTTCACCCTTCACGCACATATACACACACGTGTGTGTAAATATATTTATATTTATAAACAGTAGTAGTAACCCCTTCAGTCATGACTATGGGAATGTGCCCCTCCCTGAGGTGATAGCCCTCAGCTGCTTTTGTTCCTGGGGTTCCTTTTGGTGTGTTCTTTTCTCTTCTGCTTGTGAGAGCTTCTTTTCGCCCAGTCTGAGGTGGCGCCATATATATATAAATATATATACACAGATGTACATAGACACATATATTTGTATTATTTATTTTCCTGCAGTGCAAAAAATATGAGAGCCGCGGTAGCGCAGTGGTTAGTGCACTGGCTTCCTAGCTCGGTGGTCCATGGTTCAATCCCCAGTTGAGGTGGGATTTTTTAGACCGCAAACGGCTTCGGGGTCGACCCAGCTTCAGGAATTGGGTACCAGAGCAACTTCTGGGAAGGTTAAGATGGCCGGCATGATGCTGACAACATCACCCCTAGTGTGCCGATGGTCAAGAAAATATGGGCCTATTCCTTCTTCTTCTTCTTTGATCCATAACCGCCAACCGTCAAAGCAGTCAGCGGCCATCACGCCTGGTGGCGTCTTGTAGGGCAGCAACAAATTGATTCCACTTTGCTCGGTCGGCGGCCATCCTTCGTACAGTGCCCCAACTGTGGTTCATTCTTTGCATCTCAGCTTCCACAGTTCTCCGCCAAGTTGTTTTTGGTCGGCCTCTCTTTCGCTTTCCCTCGGGGGTCCATAGCATAGCTGTTCTTGCGATGGTATCAGGGTCCCTTCTGAGGACATGGCCAACCCAACTCCAGCGTCTGCCAGCTATGATGGTGTGCATGTCCTCCTGGTTACTCCGAATAAGTAGTTCTTGGTTGCTGATGGTGTTTGGCCAAAAGATTCAGAGAATTTTCCTTAGGCAGATTGTGTGGAAGGAGGACAGTTTCGACATTTCCTTCTCTGTTACTCTCCAACATTCCGCACCATAGAGAAGCACAGAAAGTACGCAGCTCTCATACAGTCTTAATTTGGTGTTTGTGCTGTACTGGGAAGACTTCCAAATGTTGTTGAGAATAGCAAAGGGTGTTCTCGCTTTATTCATTCTGTTGTTAATGTCCTTGCTTGTTCCGCCGTCAGGTGTTACTATGCTTCCTAGGTAAGTAAATGTGTCTGTCTGTTCTAACTTCTGGTTCCTTACTGTTATTGGCTCAGGATTGCCCACATTTAGTGTCATGACCTCCGTCTTCTTCAGATTGATGTTCAGGCCAACCTGCTGGCCATACTTATTCAGTCTATCAGTTTTGTCTTGAATGTGTTGGTGTGAATGTGCGAGCAGTGCAATGTCATCTGCATATTCCAAATCTTCCAGTGTAGAAAACATTGTCCATCTAATTCCTCTTGGACTGCCCTCTGTTGTCTGGCGCATCACCCAATCTATGACTGTCAAAAATAATGTTGTTGATAAGGGGCATCCCTGTCGTACTCCTGTTTTCACTTCGAAAGTTACATTACTCGATCCAACACTGCACTTAAAGTTAGAATAGAGGCTTTTTATAATGGAAACAATGCGGCTGGGAATTCCATAAGCCCTCAGAATTTTCCATAGGCTGTCCCTGTGTATGCTGTCGAAAGCCTTTTCAAAATCAACAAAGTTAATGTACAGCTGTCTCTGCCATTCTGAGCACTGCTCTATAATGTTCCTGAGGGCAAATATATGATCTGCACATCTTCTGTTCTTTCTGAAGCCCGCTTGTTCTTTCCTCAGTTTATGGTCAGCTGCTTTTGAAATTCTCTGGATGATTATCCTGCCTAGTATTTTGCTGGGAACTGAGAGGAGGGTAATTCCTCTCCAGTTGTTGCAGTCTGCAAGGTCGCCCTTCTTGGGCAATTTGACAATTGTTCCTTTACTCCACTCTGTTGGTGTTGTCTCAGTTTCCCAGACTTGTGCAAATAGTGGTTCTAATAGTTCTGCTGCTAGTTCAGGGTCTGTCTTGAATAGCTCAGCATTCAGATTGTCGTGACCAGGCGCTTTTCCATTTTTTAGCCCTTTGATAGCTGTGATAATTTCTTCTTTTCGTGGAATGTCTGTATTTACGTCTAAGTCACTTTCAGCCTCAGGAACATTCAGCTGAGTCTCTGGTGGTTCCTTATTCAGTGTTTCTCTGAAGTGCTCTGCCCACCTTGTTTCCTGCCCCTATGCTGTGGTGATGAGATTTCCTTGCTTGTCTCTTACTAACGTTATGTTGTTTGCACCTCGTTTTCCACTGATAGCTTTAGTTATTTTATAAACTGTGCTTTGTTCATTTCTCAGTGCTGCCTCTTCTGCCTGTCTTGCAAGGTCATCCAGAAATGTCCTTTTGTTAGCACGGGTTTGACGTTTTACTTCCTTGTCCAGCTGACTGTACTGTTCACTATATATTGCCTTTAACCTGGGAGACTTAGCTTCTGTTTTCTTCCTTTTCATTTCCTTTCTCTTCGCTATGGTGTTTAGCGTTTCTGGTGTTATCCAGTCTTGGCTCTTTCTTTCCTGGAATCCCAAGCATGACTTGCTGCTTTCTTTATATATTGTTGAGATGGTGTTGAATTTCTGGTCCACATCGTCGGTCTCTGTTCTTTCCTGGCTTTTGGTAATCAGATATCGTCTCTTTACGTCGACCACAAACGCTTTTCTGGTGAGGGGGTCCTTAAGTTTCGTGATGTTGTATCTTTTCTGTTTGACTGCAACTGGTCCAGCAGCTCTGAGTTTCACCTTCAGTCTTGCTACTACTAGGTGATGATCACTTCCCACATCTGCGCCTCTTCTTACTTTCACGTCTTGTAGTGCATGTCTCCATCTGCCATTGATCATTATGTGATCTATCTGGTTTTTGTCTCGTCCGTTTGGTTGATTCCCATGTTAACTTGTGCACTTCTTTGTGTTGAAAAAGTGTTCCTCCGATGACCAGGTTGTTAATACTGCAGAAGCTTATTAATTTGTCCCCATTCTCATTTACTGTTCCACTGCCGCATTTCCCCATTACTCTTTCGTTATAATTATTGTGTGTTCCAACTTTCGCATTTAGGTCTCCCATTACTATAAATCAAGCGCTTCGGTTGATCACGGGTGCCATGAAGACCACACCAATAAATGAAATGGAAAAAATCACAGGCATTCCACCTTTATTATACAGACGAGACACTAAGACCCTGATCCAAGCAGAAAAGTACAAGAACATGCCTGCACATCCAATGAAAACTAGATTTGGAGATTTAGCCAGTGGGAGGTTGAAGAGAAGCAGTTTTGTGCATCGGTCCAAAAAACTAATTAGAACATACAAGGATGAACTACCAGACATCACTAAGGAAATAACTCCCACACTCCTCCCAACCCCATGGGAACAACATCAAAATTTCAGTATTAAGACCTCCATAACTACCACCTGCCCCATGGGAGAGCTAAATACTCTCCAAGGAAAATAGCAGCATGTGACATGATTGAAGAACTATACCCCAGAGAAGCATGGATCCAAGTATATACTGATGGATCTGCAACCAGAGCAGTGAAGAACGGAGGCGCAGGAGTTTATGTGGTCTATCCAGACAAAGAAAATGAATCCACCTGTTCACCTACTGGAATATTCTGTTCAAACTATGCTGCTGAAGTACAGGCCATAAGCATTGCTGCAGGAATAATAAATAACACAATAAGCCAATGTCAGCAGGTTGTATTCCTTACCGATGCAATGTCAGTTCTGCAAGCCCTCAACAGTGATAAACTGCCAGAATTAAACAAAGTCCTATGCGAAGTAAATATCAAAAGAAGGGTAGTGCTACAGTGGATACCATCACACTGTGGCATACCAGGAAATGAGAGAGCAGATATGTTAGCAAAAGAGGGAGCAACACAGGAACAAAAAGAACAAACAATCACATTCCAGGAAAAGAAGACCCTTATCAAGGCCATCAGGAAAATTGATCAACAAAGAGACAACTATCAATATCTTGATCGAGCAAAACAGGTGATCCTGTTCCGTATGAGAACAGGACATAACAGACTGAACAGTCACTTATACAGACTGAGATTGGTCCCATCACCCCTATGTACGTGTGGACAGGCAGCACAGACAGCCGAACACATCCTGCAAGACTGCCACATGCTTAGTCAATTGCGAACTGAACATTGGCCCACAGAGACGCACATCCACACAAAGCTGTTTGGGAGTCTTGAAGAACTTTCAACCACAGCAACATACATCCAGAAAACCGGACTTCTTGTGTAGACATTTCTAAACAACAGCGAACGAGAAGAAGAAGAAGAAGACTATAATAAGATCGTACCTGGGTACAGTTTCCATTTCCTTTTGTACCTGTTGATAGAACTCGTCCTTGATCTCTTCGTCGCTGTCATTTGTTGGTGCATAACATTGTATAATTGTGGTGTTGGTGAATCTCCCTCTCAGTCTTGCTCTTATTAGTCTGTTGTTAATGGGTTTCCATTCCAGTAGAGACCTTTCCATTCCTTTCTTAAGGATAATGGCTACACCTTCGTTGTGCTGACCGTCCTCTCTACCAGAATAAAGTACTGTTTCCCCTGTAGCTGTTTTTATTCTCCCCATCCCTGTCCATCTGCTCTCGCTTATTCCCAGGATATGTAGTTTGTAATTCCTCATCTCTGCTGTAATCTGTCTCAGCTTTCCTGCCTCGTTCATAGTTCTGACATTCCAAAAACCAATTCTGGTTTCGTGTTTTGCGGTCTGGGCATCCGTTTTCATGCCAGTGGCTTCCTTTCGGCTTTCACCACCGTCAGTCATACGAGCCTGAGACTCCGGATGTCCGTCCCGCATCAAAGTATTTCCATTTATTGCTGTTTCCGTAACGTGTGTGATTTTTTACACAGACAGGGGTGTCGGCCCTGTGCTAAAACCCCCAACCTGGAGGACCAGGGTACCAGCTTTTGTCTGACCCCTACCCACGCAGACCAGTCCAGCATGGTTGAACCTACCAGGAGTAAAACTCCCACTGGCATAGCTCTGGGGATTGTCAGGGTACACAAGCTGCCATACCGCTACAAGGTATGGCCTATTCCTAATATGCCTCAATGTGGATGTAACGTGATTCCCCCTTTTTAGTAGGCTGTAACTATGACTTTTTTAAACGAATCTGTTTTGTTAGATCTGCCAGACACGGTTGTCGTGCCCAATTTAGTTCCCCGGGGGTCAGTGAGGAGACAAAGAAAGAAAAGGACTTCAGCTCACTCAGACGTGTCGTAACATGCGGCTAATATGAGGTTATGAATGGGGCTGGCAACCTTGTCAAGTAAAGCAAATTGCTACAGAAAACCACAGAGCACATGAATGCTTTGGTTCTTGCTGCCTGGAAGGTTGTCCAGCTACAGTGGTGTCTCCATGCACTGTACGAAGCAAAGAAGGAAATGATGATGATGGATGTCTTAAGCTCATGAGGTTTTTAATTTAATCTACACCTGTGACCAACCCTTCTCAATGTCTTCATGAGGTTTTTAATTAATCTACCAACCCTCCTCAATGTCTTCATGAGGTTTTTAATTAATCTACACCTGTGACCAACCCTCCTCAATGTCTTGTCTTGTAATAACTTTATTTACAAGGTTTGTTGATTGGCGGAAGAATCATCTTAAATAGATTTTTTAAATTAGAAAATTGTTTGAGCTTTATAGATGTCAATTCAGTTTGGATTTTGAATGCTTGTAATTATTAGAAGAATTTGTTTAAATGTTGCAGGCGGAGATCAAAAGTAGGTCACAAGGGTTCGGAGAAACCAGCCAAATGGACTATTGTTGATCCATCACCAACGGATCTTGTGAGTGCATTAAAATGTCTATGAGCTTCTTCTTCAGTTCTATTCACTGTCTATACATTGAACCTTAAAATTGTTTTAAATATTAAACCTTAAAATTGCTTCCTCAGACTCAAATTGTGTACTTTCTTCTTATATCATATGGAGTGATATATGAACTACCTTTGAACGTAACTGTGGCATAGTTTAAAAAACTTCTGAACATCAGCTTCACAGTAACCACTTTTATTTAAGATAAAAATCACATTGTATATTTGGCACGTTTCAAATCTTAGACGCTCAAAGTCTCTTATGTTCCAGTCATCATAAAGAGTTTCAACTTTGCATGCAGCTCCCTTTCTTGGCAAATTTTAATCTTTCAGGTTTTGGCCAGCATTAACCAGCTTATTTTATGTAAAAACTAATACACTGCAAAATAAGGAAGAAATAACTCCACTAAAGCGAGGGTTTTAAAGTAATAGAAATCATGAACTGCAAACATAGAGTGTCTTTCATACTTGAAGGGGCGAGCATCAGTTGGTGAATGGCGATGTGCTAATTAAATCAATGGGTTCTTCAAACAACTAAGTCAGCGAGTCTTGTGTTTTAAACATTGCTATAGTATTGGCCAACATTCTTGTGGGCATTATATAAGGTGTTTAAAATCTATCAAAGTATGTTTTGTTCAGAAATCAATTTTACCGGGCACTGCAGAGGTAACAACCAATTCGAACAGTTAATATTCAATTATGACTTATTAATCATAAAACAAGTAAATTAAAAAAAAAAAAAAACAAGTTTTCAAGATCCACTTTTATTATTGTTACCTAAAACACTTTAAAAAAAAGAAAGAATATAAATGTTCCATACATTCTTTTGCATAAAATAACAACGTATGGCCAGTTATCTTTATTCAGTAATGCATCATATCGTTCACAAATGTATATTTTTTGTGTGAAAGGTATTGACACAAGCTGTTCCTTCTCATGTGTCACAGTGTAATCTTGGCTTGTTGTTGGGTATATTTTGTATGTTTTGGAAAAGGCACAACCTGTGTGATGGCACGTGCAAATGTATAAGAGTATGAAAAGGTCCTTGTAGATCACACATTCACTCTTGAATGAACTACCAACTCAAGAGTTTAGTCCCACAACCAAATATAATGAATCATCGATATCATCCAGTTAATACAAATGAACATCATGTCACTGAATATGTCGTGATTCATAATCCTATTCCGCTTCTTCACTTCAGAATAATACAGTACAGCCGTCTTGCTCAGCATTCAGCCTGTAACCACCTTCCATTCACCTTTTCAATCCAAAACCAACTGAGCCCTCAAAACTTATTCTCAAGTATTCTGCGGACACACTCACAGCAGGAGACAAGCTCACAATCTATTTGAAGACTCCATTGGAAAAACCAGATGTCACATTTTTACTGTCTTCAGCACATTAAGCATACTCCAACGAATGTGTAGAAAATAAAATTATATTTGAAAACACATTCCTTTCCAAGAAAATGAAGCATAAAAAAACAGGCCACCCTTATTTGTGTCATAGCATTTTACATTTTAAAATTCTATTTTCTTGGACTTCAATTTTTGTGACATGTTTGGTTTTTCCAGTGAAGTCTTCATTTATGTCCCTCGCGTTCCTCCCGCCTGATCAGTATTCATTCACCCTTACCATACACACAGGCCTACAATAATATACTGTTCACGCAAGAGACCTCTCCATTATTTACCCATTTCCACTCATACACACAATCATCATCACCCTCGTCATCATCATTATCATTATGTGGCAGATACGATGAAATAATGATAACTGGTCATCCACTTTTATTCTGTGCAATTGATTGCATGGAGCATTTGTTTTCTTTTTAGTGCATTTCCTAACAGTAATAAAAGTGGTCCCTAAAACTTGTTCCTTCCATTACTTGCTATGTTGTTTACTTCCTTTCTTGTAATGTCAGGCATAAAATGTGAAATCTGTAAAGTATTTGTATGGACACTTAATACAATCTTGCACGTTTTTGCAGTTTTCTGCAAAGGTAGGCATGTTTGAACACTTTTTCTTTAGCTTGGTTTAGTTTTTTTCCTAATTGCCTTTATGGAATGAAAAAACATGACTTTTTTTTAAAGCATTTAAAAAAAACATGTTTTTCTTAACACATTAACTACCGAATTGAAAAACACACTGTGGCCGAATTAAATTTTTTTTCCCATTTTCATCCTGTAGGTGTTTGCACAAAGTAAGCTGTAGTTTTCGTAAATGTTTACAGATTTTTATGAATTACACGTCATTTTAAAGATAAATGAATGCACTATTACAATAAATACCGGTTGGAACTCTAATAGAGGTTGTTGCTATTTAACGGCCCTCCGATGGCCGAGGACTTGCAATATTTTCACAATTATGACTGCTTGCGCCCTATCTCTATCAAAATCACAATTTCAATCAATGTGCACACCGTTTTCACTCTTGTGCTCGTCGCTAGATCAATCAGTCAATTGTTGAAACACGTTTCTATCCTATTCAGCCATTAGACGAGATGGACACGCATTTTTTGTGGTCCTATCACTTGTTGCCATGGTAAACAGTTTTACACGATTTGGTAACTAACCCAAAACGCTGAAAAATATGAACATAATATCAATTTTCCAGTGTTCTACAACAACCATGCTTTGGGAATTTGTTTTCCGGTGGCAACTTAAAATCTAAAACCAGATCAGAAAGTTTTTCAGTACATTTTTCATTCGTTTTATTACTAAAATTAGATTGGCGCCCTGAGCGGCTTGCGGTCCAAATGTGATTATTTTGTGAGCCGCTGACAGCGGCTTGCGGTAGTTAATGTGTTAAGAATTTAAAACTGGTCTAGGATGGTTTTGACCAGTGCATCATTGGCACAGATGGTAACCCCTACAAAGTTTTTGTGTATTTTTTTTCTTTGTTATATTTCTGCCATTACTATATGTAGACTTATCCAAAGGAAGACGTTGGTGGTTGATACTTTCACCCTTTTATTTTAAAACCCCTCACAACTGTTCCTTATATTTTGATGTCAAATGTAACCATTATTTGGTGGCCGAAAGCATTTAATGAATAGTGGTCAATCAATCAATCAATACCCTTTAGCTCCCCGAGGAGCATAAGCCTTCAACAAACACATGCCAAGTCTTCCTGTCCTGTGCCATCCGCTCAAGTTCTTTCCATGTTTTCCTCATCATTTTCACCTCTGTATCCAGTTCTCTTCTCCATGTGTTTTTTGGTCTACCTCTGCCTCTCTTTCCCTTTGGATTCCAGAACAAGGACTGCCTTGTAATGCTATCAACAGGTTTCCTCAATGTGTGTCCTATCCATCGCCAGCGCCTTCTTCTCAACTCTTATTCCACTGGCACTTGTCTGGTTCTTGTCATCAATTCTTCATTAGTGACTTTGTCATACCATTTCAGTCCTTCTATTCTACGCAAGCACCCGTTTATAAAAGTCTGTAGCTTTTTGGTTGTTGTTTTTGTTGCTCTCCATGTCTCAGAGCCATACAATAGGACTGACTTGACATTTGAGTTGAAGATTCTTATTTTCGTGTTGGACTTGATTTCTCTTGTTCTCCATGTTTCCCAATGCAATGAAAGCTCCTCTTGCTTTTTGTATTCTTATTTTGATATCATTGTCTGTCCCTCCAACTTTGTCTATATTACAAGTATTGCCAAGATATGTTATGATTCTACATCCTTTAGTGGTGTTTCTTAAAGTTAAACCTTATTATCATTTCTTGCATTTATTCTCATAATCTTTGTCTTTTCCCTGAGTATTTTCAGGCCCACTTGTTGTGACCTCTAATCGAGAATTTTCATTTTCTCTTGCATCTGGTTGTGGTTATGGGACAGAAGAGCCAAGTCATCTGCAAAATCCAGATCATCAAGCTGTTTAGTCAGATTCCACTGGATTCCATTTCTGTTGTGTGTTGTCGATGTTTTCATAACCCATTCTATTGCTAGTAAGAAAAGAAATGGAGACAAGAGGCATCTTTGTCTCACTCCCGTTCTAATCCTAAACGGTTCTGTACGTTGTCCTTCATGAAGAACTCTGCATGTCATGTCTTCATAGGTCTTCCTTATTAGTTTAATGATCTTCATGGGAACTCCATAATGCCTCATCAATTTCCAAAGTGATTCTCTGTCTACACTGTCAAATGCCTTTTCATAGTCCACGAATCCGATGTATAGTGGTGAATTCCATTCCAGACTTTGTTCAGCTATTATTCTCAATGTGGCTATCTGATCTGTACAGGATTTAGTTTTGTCAAAAACCTGATTGTTCATCTCTCAGTTGCTTGTCTATGGACTCTTTTAATCTCTCAAGGATGATTCTGTTTAATACTTTTCCTGGCACTGATAGTAACATTATTACTCTATAATTTGTGCACTCTTGTAAATTTCCCTTCTTAGGCAACTTGACCAGATAACCTTCCTTCCATTCTGCTGGTATTTCCTCTTTACAGAGAGGAAGGGCAGAATGTCAGACGGGCCTGCGTGCCCAATTCTTAACCCTTTGAAAATAAAGTTTGTTTGTTCGTTCTTTCTTTCTCCCAGACTTTGCCAAGTAGTTTGTATATTATCTCTGTAGCGGAATCAATATCTGTTCTGATGGCCTCTGCTGGAATTCCATCTGGACCAGCTACTTTTCCATCTTTCAGAAGCTTTATGGCTTTCTTTATTCCTTGTCTACTTTGTCATTTATATAGCTGATTAGTAGCTCCTCTTCTGCTGGCTGGATGTCTGGGGGATTAGTTGGAGATGGTCTATTGAAGTTCCTCAAAATGTTCTGTCCATCTCTTCATTTGTTCTTGTATATTACTAAGCAATTTTCAATTCTTATCTTTTATGAGGCCATTTGCTTGTTTATGTTTCCCTGTTAGCTTCTTTGTGTTGTTGTACAGGTCCGTCATATTTCCTTTGGCTGCAGCTTCCTCTGCTTCCCTTGCCAACTCTTCAGTATACTTCCTCTTGTCTCTTTTGATGTTTCTTCTTACTTCTTTGTTTGCTTCTATGTACACTTCATGAGCTTTGGCTTTGGAACTTCTGGTTTTGCTTCTGTTTAAATCTGTTTTCTTGTTTTCCTGTCTTCTATCTTGCTAATGGTGTCTGTTGTTATCTATGCTGTGTGCTGATGTTCTCTTTTTCTCAGTACTTCTTCACATGTCTCGCTCCATATATTTTTTACTCGTTGCCAGTGGTCTTCCATATCTGCTTCATCTTCCAGCTGTTGAAGTACTTGGTATTTGTTGGATACTGTGATAGAAAATTTGTCTCTTATTTCCTGATTTCTTAGATATCCCAAGATATCCCACATTATACGGTTGTGTATAGCTATATACTGTTGTAAATTTCTTGAGTTTTTTTTCTCCTAACTGCCTTTATGGAATGAAAAAACATGACTGTTTTTAAAAGCATTTTAAAAAAAACCTGTTTTTCTTAAGAATTTAAAACTGGTCCAGGATGGTTTTGACCAGCGCATTACTGGCACAGACAGTAACCACTGCAAAGTTTTTGTGTATTTATTTTTCTCAACTTTTTTATACTTCTGACTAAACAATATGTAGGCTTATCCAAGGGAAGACTTTGGTGGTTGATACGTTCACCCTTTTATTTTAAAATCCCTCACAACTGTTCCTTATATTTTGATGTCAAATGTAACCATTATTTGGTTACCGAAAGCATTTAATGGATAGTGATGCCAGAGAAAAAATGTAGATGATTAGAGGGGCTTTCATTGCATTGAGAAATGTGTAGAGATTGAGAGAAACGAGGTCCAATATTAAAGTTAAAATCTTCAGCTTCGGTGTTTAGTCAGTCCTGTTGTGTGGATCTGAGGCATAGAGAGCAACAAAGGTGCAAACTTTCATTGGTGGGTGCTTGTGTGGAGTTGTGGAATTGAACGGGTGTGGCAGGATTACTGGTGTGGAACTGAAATTAGTAAGATGGGTGCTGGTGAGGCAGGATTACTGGTGTGGAACTGAAATTAGTCAGATGTGTGCTGGTGAGGCAGGATTACTGGTGTGGAACTGAAATTAGTAAGATGTGTGCTGGTGAGGCAGGATTACTGATGTGGAACTGAAATTAGTAAGATATGTGCTGGTGAGGCAGGATTACTGGTGTGGAACTGAAATTAGTAAGATGTGTGCTGGTGAGGCAGGATTACTGGTGTGGAACTGAAATTAATCAGATGTGTGCTGGTGAGGCAGGATTACTGGTGTGGAACTGAAATTAGTCAGATGTGTGCTGGTGAGGCAGGATTACTGGTGTGGAACTGAAATTAGTCAGATGTGTGCTGGTGAGGCAGGATTTCTGGTGTGGAACTGAAATTAGTCAGATGTGTGCTGGTGAGGCAGGATTACTGGTGTGGAACTGAAATTAGTCAGATGTGTGCTGGTTAGGCAGGATTACTGGTGTGGAACTGAAATTAGTAAGATGTGTGCTGGTGAGGCAGGATTTGGGGAAGGACCCGGCACTGAAGGGCAGTCCCTCTTCTGGAATCCAGGGAAAGAGAAATGGAGGGAGACCAAGGAGGGCACAAGGAAAGAACTGGAGACAGGCATAAAAGGGATAAAGACAGAAAGTTCTTGAGCATCACAGGACAAAAAGGCTCAGAGTGTGTTTGTTGGAGTCCTGTGCTCCATGAGGAACCAAAAGGTAATGATAATAATGAAAGCATTGTTTGAGACTGAACGTCTGCCCATGTATTTTGTTAATTCAGATTCTGAAACAATTTACTTTGATCTGGATATCTTACATCCCAAGCTTTGTTGTTCTGATGCTGAAAATTATTGCCTCTGTGAAACCTGGTACTTTTGATATGGATATTTTTCCCCCTTTATTTTGCTGTTCTGATGATGAAATGATTAAAAATTAAATAACTAAGGAACAGTTTTGTATAGTGACAGATACACAACAAACAAACATTACAGCTTTGGAGAGCATGACAAATAAAAAATGTACAGATGAATCAGAGTAAATAAGAGAATTGAAGAGAAGAAATGAAGCAATAAATGAATTTAAAATTTTAACCAAAAAAATGGAGGGGAATGAATTTTAAAAAATTTAGTGCATTTAATGAATAATGAATGGAAAAAGCCATGAATGAATTTAGTTCATTACTTTTGAGAATTATTTGATGAAACCTTATTTGATACAAATTATTTTTGCTTAATTGTTAATATTTGTTATAATTGTAAGGGTTAACTTTAACTCTTGATCTAGATATATTTTGTAGAGAATAATAGACTGTACAGGGTGAGCCAATAGTCCCTAACCTTTTTGCTTAAAACGTGGCTTTAGTATGTAATGATCTTTGTAAATGAAATACACCATAGCAATGATAGAACACTAAAACTATTTATTGATAAATATAAAGTTTATCATTCAAAATGGTGTATATAAGCGTTCATATATAAAGTCAGCCCTTTTCGAAAATGTCTGCAAACTCTTGGTCAGTTCTTTGAAACTCCTTTCTTATTGCAGTTTTGAGATACTCTAAGGTTTTAGGATTCCGACCATATACCTTGTCTTTTTAATATCCTGGAGTTAAATCGGATCATCTCGCAGGCCATTCGATTGGATCCCATCTTCCAGTCCACCTATTGGGGAATTTTTCATCAAGAAAATTTATGATAATAAGGGAATATTAGTCTGCAAAAAAAAATTTAGGGTACACTGCCAAAAATTGAAAAAAAAAATCATCTACACATTTCTTTACACATAATATTTTGATAGAGTACGTTACTTACAGCTCACTCTGTATTGCCAGCATACACTTTCAGATGTACAGAAAAGAAAAAAATAATTTTCGCATCAGATTGATTAAAGCGTTTATTTTGATATTTTTAAA
Organism: Oreohelix idahoensis; assembly: GCA_024509875.1. Classification (NCBI taxonomy): domain Eukaryota; kingdom Metazoa; phylum Mollusca; class Gastropoda; order Stylommatophora; family Oreohelicidae; genus Oreohelix; species Oreohelix idahoensis. The sequence goes on from JAMPIV010017179.1 coordinate 254,914, forward strand.
CATTGAAAAATTGATTTTCTCTTTTGAGCAAAGGTCTTTTGATTTGATTCCAGGCTCAGAAGATGTCCTCACAGGACTCTGTAACAACACAGCTGTCATCACCAGGTGTTCCTCACGAGGAATCCATACTGGATCATTACTTCGAGCTGCTTAGTCAAAGTCTCTGTGATAAAGCTAAAGAACTTGTGGTATGTAGTCATGAGGACACAACAGGTTCTGTTGTTTTTAATGCCCCATCACAGAATTCTTTACATATGTATGGAACTTGGAGCCACCACAATGACTTGTCCCCTTGCAGGAAGCCTGCACTGAAACGTTCATATGTTTATGCAGTGGTGGTTTTTGTAATGGTGTGTTTTACATGATGAGGTTGCCTGCCCCTTGCACAACCTCATATTAGTTGCTTCTTAAGACATGCCTGAAGGAGTAGTCGTGTTCTCATACGGTGTTATAAATATATACAGGTCAGTATCCTTTTATCAGAAATTGTCGGGGACAGCTGTGTTTCAGAAACCAGGTTTTTTTGTTGTTGAGTTTCTTTGGCCAATTTTGGATGCTTTTCAAACACATTTTGGGCGACATCTGGAAACCGAACAAAACCCTGTTTCTGAAAAATAGCATAGAGAACACACAGAGTCAGACATAACAGAAGCATACATACCAAGACAGCAATATAGACAAAGTTAGAGCGACAGACAATGATATCAAAATAAGAATACAAAAAGCAAGAGGAGCTTTCATTGCTTTGGGAAACATATGGAGATCAAGAGAAATCAAGTCCATCACGAAAATAAGAATCTTCAACTCAGATGTCAAGTCTGTCCTATTGTATGGCTATTTTTCTTTGAAGTTACTTTTTATTATTGCTTTTATCTCTTCATATGTTGTCCTCTCATCAGTTTGAATTTTACTTTCTCCTTCTTTGGCAAGTTCTATCAGACTTTTCATTTCATATATCTTGCAGTGAGCAGAAATCCACTGTACTTTTACTTTGTTGGACATGTATAGCTGGTTTCCATCAATGCTTCAGAGATACTGTCTAATTCATTGTTTGTATCATTCCTTTGGGCAGTTATGACTGATAGGTATTCTGTATGGGAAACTATCTTTGCTTTAGCATTATCCCTGTTTACCATGATGGTTATTGCAGCTGTTGTTATTGCTTCTGCCTCAGCTTTGACATTGTTTGAACATTTTCAAGTAGCCATTGAGTTTGATTTCCATTGTTTAGTTTTTTAGGATATGCCAACATTTTGTGTAGTTATTTTTGTTGACCTGTCTATATAAATGAGTCCATTCTGTGGTTGGATACATCTTTTAAATGTATTTCATAGCTGTATGTTTTCTTTTTGCATCCATTTGGCTGCCTTTTTTTTTTTTTTGTAGAGTCACATGGTATATTGTCAGTTAACTCTGGGAATCTTGTTTTCCTCCAATGCAATGTGAGAATGTGCTTCTTGTAATTGTTTAGGCTCTGTCATTCATGCAAGGTCTGGTATAATAGAGGCGAGTTCATTAGCTTTTTGTTCAGAACAGCTTTCTTTGGAGTCTGCTTCAGCCATATCCTTGCATTCTGTCATTCACTGGGTAGTTTGTGAGCCTTTTACATTTTTCTGCCTGTTGAAGTACATTGTAGCCTCTACTATCATTCTTGAATTGTAATTTTGTCAACTTGTCCTTTTATTTATTGGTTTTGATTTCACTGCTCCAGTAATGATTCTGTCAGCCTGGTTTTTGTATACTGTCGAGGCTTGATTTTGAGGCAATTGTTTAGACTGAAATTCTTGTACTTCGCTGAGTTTATGCATTTCTGTGTCTAATGTGATATAGTATGTCATTTCATTGGCTTCACGGAGTTCTGTCACTCATCATTGATTGGGTACTCTATTATATTATTATTGGTTTGGTTTTAAGGACTATCTTCATTGCACATGGACTACTCCATCAGTGCTCCGATATATAGAAATCACACATTCTATGAATATTTTTGTGATGGGTAGGTTTCTAATTTTTGTAATTTTGCCAGGGCAGTGGCCTGATAGGCCTACTCTTTACGATTTCCAGCTGCCTTGGGATTTTTAACGTGAGCAACTTGCACACGGGACCTCCAAATTTTTTTGCCCTTATCTGAGAAGGCTAGGCATCTGATCTCACTACCCAGGAGACCAGGGGAGTAGTAAAACATCATTAAGACCACTGGTTCTGAAAAAAAAATGTCCAAAAATTATATTCCATCAACTGGGAATTAAACCTGGTACCTTGAGGCAGACGCCATGCCTCTTAGCCAGTCCGACCCCTATATATATTATTATTATTGTATATCTGTGCACACACAGGATAGTGAGAAAGATGGACACAAGTTCAGCTTTGCTGCTTCTTGGGGAGAAACCCTTCAGTGCCTGTCTCAACTTGCAAGTGCTGAGAAAAACTACAGTCACCTTGTCTTCCTGGGCCAGAAAAGATTCACACAAATTGTCCGCACTAAAGATGTAAGTATTGTTTGAAGTCGCAGAGACTCTAGAAGCAAGAGCTTGCCTGCTAATCTTTTACTTTTGGTGTTTTATTAGACAGGGGTATCATTAATATTTATTTTTTCTTATTGCTGCTCAAGGAGCCACCACTGTAGTTGGCCTCCTTGCAGGAAGCCTGTACCACCAGAGCATTCGTGTGCTCTTGCAGCGGTGGTATCTGTAGCTATTTGTTTTTAAATGTTGAGGTTGCCAGCCCTATGCACAGCCTTATATTAGTTGCCTCTTATGTCATGACTGGGGTCCAAATGGGGCAGTGATGCGCAATACAAGACTCAACATGTCTCTTAGCCTCTCCTGCCCAAGTCTACCTCACCTACTCGTGGTGGACCCCGTTATACCCAGTAATCTTGCCGAAGGTTGGGTATCAACCCCAGCGGGAGGCAAGATGGGACAGCAAACGAGGTAAAGGCAAAATCAAATCCCCCAGCCAGAGGGGGAGGCATGAGCACACTCTGCCTTAAGAAACAGGTGCTGAAGTCAGATGTACCAGGCCAGGAGGCGCACCAGCAACCATGGTACCATGCAACCCGCTTTGGTTTAATATGTCTACACAACAGATGTCAAAAAATTATCGTTATGGTGCTCGCCCTGTGAAGTCCCTCCAGGCAGGAGCAGTGCCGGATTCTGAGCCTCGACAGAATCCACCCTCAGCTACTGGAGGTCTCCTTAGTCCGCCAAATGGAGCCAGGAGGCGGAAGGAGAAAGTAACTGGCCAACCAGATAAGACGACGGCCCCCTCTGAATGTCATGCATTGGAATGCAGAGGGAGTCAACAACAAAAAGACTGAACTAGAGAATACCCTATTTCGGAAAGAAATTAGCATATGCTGCATACAAGAAACTCACCTACAGGAAGGAAAACATTTTAAGATACGGGGCTATCAATGCTTCAGAGTTGACAGAAAAGATCGGAAGAAGGGTGGCATACTAACACTGATAAGGAATAACCTCAACGCTATAGAATCGGGGCAAGTCTTACAGACAGGGGGTATGATGTGTTGGTGTTGTGGGTAGTGGGTTTCCCCCCTTGCTTCACCCTAGGCCTAGTGAATTCATTCATGAAAGGAGCGACCATTGCGGTGTCAGTCTCTTGGCCTAGCAAAACCTCTCATACCCCAAGATCGTTGTGCGTGGTGAAGAGCCACACCCTCCCCGAGGTAGTCCTGGTAACTGAGGGTGCGAATCCTCAGGCAAAACACAACGGATCTAGAGGAGTAAACCTCGATAATAAATCCGGTGCACTACACCGTACACGCCCCCTGTGGGTGGGAAGGAGCCAGATGGATACTGAGCAAGTCTTGGGAGTGGGAACGAGTATGACCTACTTCCTGAAGATCGGAACCCATCGTACAGGCACAGAGACTCAGGACGTGACGATCCTATTGCCTTCAACTCTTGGTCACATGCCTAGAGCCTCGGAGAACTCGGCGTAACCAGCAGGCAATTTGGTGGCGGGGAATGAGCACTGTGAGCCCTACCTTGGCTACGTATCTCAGAGAGAGGCAGAAACACCCCCTTTATCTCCCCCAGAGCTGGCACAGTGCACTTCTGGCTTCTACCCAGGGCGGTAGGAAATCCACAGGCACCCCAGCATCACAATGCCATGAAGATGACTAAGTTGAAATTTATTAACTCAAACTATTATGAAGATAATGCAACCATATTTTCACCATACGAGCTCGGACGCCGCCTCGGTAAACAAGGTCCGCGCAGAGCAGTGACACCCCCAGGCTGCTTGCGAATAGTCTACTACTGGGAACATAAACAGATTAGGGATGAGCCCACTCTCCCGTTGAACAGGTGCTAAAGTCGTAGATACTGGGCCAGAAGGCGCACCGGAAACCACAGTATCACGTAACTCGCCTTTTTTTTCTATGGAGAGTACACCGTCAAATAAATCTCGTAATGGTGCTCGCCCTGTGGAGCTCCACCAGGCAGGTGCAGTGCCGGGCTCTGAGCCTCGACAGAGCCCACCCTCAGCTACTGGAGGACCCTCTAAACCGTCTTGTGGAGTCAGCAGACGGCGGAGGAGAACTACTGACCAAAACAAAACAGAAAAAGAGAAACCCAGAGTGCCACTTGTCATGATGCACTGGAATGCAGAGGGAGTGAACAGCAAGCAGGCTGGATACAGCAAAAAGACAGAGCTGGAAAACATCTTGTATGAGAAGCAAGTCAGTGTTTGCTGTATCCAAGAGACTCACTTGAAAGCAGATCAAACCTTTAAAATAAGGGGATATCAATGCTTCAGATCTGACAGAAAAGATAGACGAAAAGGAGGAGTACTTACTCTTGTAAGGAATAACATTCCTGCACACGAAAGGAAAACCTTCATGGATGGAGCAGAATATCAGCTGTTGCAGATAAAGGTAGACAAGATGGAAATAGAACTCCTGAACTATTACTGTCCGAACAACAAACCTCTGAGTCTCAGCTCTATACAGGTACCAGCCACCAACTTTATAGCAGTTGGAGACTTTAATAGCCACTCCCAGAGCTGGGGCTATAACCATCTGGATCACAGAGGTGAAGAGGTTGAAACTTGGCAAGATGATCACTCCCTAATCTTAGTCAATAATGCCACAGATACTCCTACCTTCTACTCCAGAGGATGGCACACAACTTCAACACCAGATCTTGCCTTCTCCACACCAGATATAGCTGGATCTATTAGTAGAGAAGTAGGAGACCAACTAGGGGGAAGCGACCATCGCCCAATCTTTCTTACTGTCCAAAGTGCAACTCTCAGTACAGGCCCAGCCATTACAAGATGGAACTACAAAAAAGCCAACTGGGGTTTATTCAGGCATCAGGTGAACACGCTGCTGTCTACCCTCAAGGTACAGAACAGAGACATTAATGAAGTGGTAAAAGACTTCAACAGATGCATACTACAAGCTGCAAAAGAAACCATTCCCAAAGGATGCCGGCGTAACTACATACCATACTGGTCCAGCACTCTCCAAGAACGTCAGGAAGCTATGGACAGGGCTAGAAAGGACGCAGAGTCTCAGCCTTCACTTGAAACTCACAACAAATGGAAAAAGGCTGTAGCAGAGTTTCAGAGAACAAAGCTAGAAGAAAAACGGAAAAGCTGGAGAACTAAAACGGCATCGCTGAACCTTGAGAAAGACGGCAGGAAACTTTGGAGATTAGTCAAGTCTCTAAATGAAGAGCGTTCCTCACCAAGGCAGACTATCACATTGGATGAAGGTGGCAAACTTTTCAGAGGAAAACAAGCTGCAGACTTGTTTGCTAGAAGATACAGTTCAGAAAGCAACTTACCCATTAACATAGACCATCAGAGAGAGATAAGAAAAGAAATACTGGCAACCATGGGACAGACAGATACTCCTACCCCAATGAGGGAACCCATCACACTAGGAGAACTACAGAAGGCTATTTCCAAGCTTAAGTTTCAAAAGTCCCCCGGCCCAGACAAAATCAGCAACGAAATGCTAGTAAATCTGAGCTCAGCAGCAAAGACAAAACTGCTTGAGATATTCAACCACAGCTGGTTGAAAGGAACGGTACCCCAAGTATGGAGAGAAGCCATCACAATACCCATACTAAAGAAAGGGAAATGTAAGACCGAGGCTGCAAGTTACCGGCCAATCAGTCTCACAAGCTGTGTTGGGAAGACTATGGAGCGAATAGTCAACCACAGATTGAAATGGTATTTAGAGTCTGAGCAGATCCTGGTGCCGGAACAAGCTGGATTTAGAGAATGCTACAGTATAGAAGACCAAGTTACTTACTTGTCTCAAGCAATAGAAGATGCCTTCCAGGAGAAGAAAAAGGTCCTAACGATCTGGGTCGACTTCAAGCAGGCCTTTGACAAGGTGTGGAAAGATGGCCTCATCGCAAAACTTAGGAGAAGTGGAATCCAAGGCAACATGATGAAATGGATCCAGTCATACTTGCATAACAGGAGAACTAGAGTCACTCTTGACGGTCTGCAGAGCAGAAAAGTGTTGCTCCATCAGGGGGTACCTCAAGGAGGAGTAATTTCCCCAACACTCTTCCTTGTTTACATCAATGACCTGGTGAAAGATCTCCCTGCAGGAGTGAAAGCTGCCTTATATGCAGATGACCTAGTACTCTGGTGCGCTGATGAAAATGTCACCACAGCAAATTATAGAATGCAGCGGGCAGCAGACATGCTAGTGTCATGGGCAGAGAAATGGCTTATCACAATAAACACAGACAAAACCTCCACAACACTGTTTCTCCCTCGCCCCCAAGGACAAATCAGCTAACATACACCTAGGGACAACCGTGATCAAGGAAGAAAGCTACCCCACCTATCTTGGGGTGACATTTGACCAAAGGCTTACATGGAATAAGCATATTGAAAATGCAGAAGGAAAGGCCCGAAGACGACTAGGCATACTCAGAAAATTAGCAGGTACCAACTGGGGAGCAAATGAACGAAATCTAAAGAAGATTTATAATGGAGTAATAAGACCACACTTAGAGTTTAGCTCAGCAGCATGGTCATCAGCTGCTAACTCACATCTGCAGTCTTTGGACAAGGTGCAAAATCAAGCTCTCAGGCTCATTACAGGAGCCATGAAAACTACACCAATAACAGAGATGCAGAAGGTTGCTGGATTACAGACATTGTCCCATAGAAGAGACACAAAAACCATGATCCAGATGGAAAAGTACAACAGTATGCCAATGCACCCAATGAAGGCAAGACTAGATGATCTGGCATTGGGACGTCTAAAGCGTAGCAGCTTTGTGCATCGGGGAAAAAGACTTATAAGACAGCATCAAGAAGACCTATCCATGAAGACAACACCCCTGAAGCCCACCCTATACCCTGTACCATGGGAGCAGGCCAGCAGTGCCCTCCAAATTAATACATCAGTCAGTGGTCTCACAAGTGGATGTGAATATAATGATCTGCAAAAAACGAACTGCTACATTGAGTATGATCCAAGAAAGCTATCCCGATCAATCATGGATACATGCCTATACAGATGGATCAGCAACAAATGCTGTTAGGAATGGAGGTGCCGGTATCTTTATCTCATATCCTGACAACCACTATGAGACTAGGCACATTCCCACTGGTAAATTCTGTTCCAACTATACAGCTGAGGTTCAAGCTCTAGAGCAAGCTGCAAATATGATTTATAACACCAACTCTGACTGCCACCAGGTAGTCATCCTCACAGATGCACTGTCTGTCCTGCAAGCTCTCAAGGGTGGTAAACTCCCGCATCTGAGAAATGAACTAAACAAGGTAGCTGCCAAAAAGAGAACCATACTTCAGTGGGTACCATCTCATTGTGGTGTATCCGGAAACGAAAAGGCAGATAAACTTGCAAAAAAGGGAGGAGAATGTGAACAAGAAGATAATGAAGTCACATACTTTGAGAAAAAGAGAGCTATCCAGACTATCAGAAGAGAACAGAACCAACCCAAAGACGACTATCACACTCTCGACCGGCAGGGACAGATAACTATTTTTCGACTCAGGACAGGGCATAACAAACTGAATAAACACATGCACAAGCTACGATTGTCTGCTTCACCACTGTGCACATGTGGATTAAACGAACAAACTGCTGAGCATGTTCTACAGGACTGTCCTCTGTATGACCAGTTAAGAAAGATATACTGGCCCAATGACTCAACACTAAACTCAAAGCTATATGGAGTTAAAGAGGAACTTCAAACAACAGTCGAATTCATCATGAGAACTCGTCTGACGGTGTAATCATCAAAGATGCGATCGCAAGAAGAAGAAGAAGAAGAAGCTATAGAATCCAAGACATATAAAGAAGGTGCAGAATACCAAGTAATCCATCTAAAACATAACACTCTGGAACTGGATCTCCTAAACTTCTACTGCCCCAATGACATACCACTGAACATGACTAGCATAGATGTCCCCATTGGCAACTTCATAGCGGTGGGAGACTTCAACAGCCATTCCCAAAGCTGGGGATACAACCAGCTAGATAGAAGGGGCGAAGAGATAGAAAACTGGCAAGACGACAATAACCTAACCCTTCTAAACAACCCTAATGATCCTCCAACCTTTTACTCCAGAAGATGGCATAGCACCTCTACTCCAGACCTGGCATTCTGCACACCTGATTTGGCTGGGATAGTGGAAAGGGAAATAGGAGAACAACTCGGTGGAAGTGATCATCGTCCTGTATTCATCAAAATTAATAGAACAATTAATACAAGTCCAAGTCAGCCAAGATGGAATTATAAAAAAGCAAATTGGTCCATTTATCAACACAGAGCAAATCTGCTTACAAAAGATATTAGGTACTAGACAGAGACATTAACAGAGTCATCTGGGATTTTAATAATGGAGTACTCAAGGCAGCAAAGGAGACAATACCGAGAGGAGCGAGGAAGAACTATGTACCATATTGGTCCAACACACTACAAAACCTACATGAAGATATGAATGAAGCAAGGCACACTGCAGAGGTACAACCATCCCAACAGAACCATATCATGCTACAAAAGGCAAAAGCAAAATTCATTAAAGGAAAGCTAGAAGCCCAGAGGAGAAGCTGGAGGGAAAAAACATATAAACTAAACCTTGAAAAGGAAGGGAGAAAGTTGTGGAAACTCACTAAACAATTGAATGACGATAACAATTCTCAACGACAAACCATTACACTAGACGATGCAGGGAAACTATATACCGGCAAACAAGCAGCAGACATATTTGCGGAATCCTACAGAAATGAAAGTAACATCTCCGTCAATTTACGCAGACAACGAGACATTCGTCAAGAAATAATCCACACTAGAACTAATGGAAACAGTCCGGACGTTATGTCCAAACCTTTCAATATGGACGAGTTAAAAACAGCCGTGTGGAAACTTAAAGACAGGAAATCACCAGGCCCGGATGGTATAACCAACGAAATGCTAAAACACCTAGGATATACAGCAATGAGCAAACTGTTGCAAATATACAACTACAGTTGGATGACAGGCAGTGTGCCACAGATATGGAGAGAGGCGCTCATGTGTCCCATCATAAAGAAAGGAAAAGACAACAGGAAGGCCACCAGCTACAGACCAATAAGCCTAACAAGCTGTGTATGTAAGACAATGGAGAGGATGATCAACAGAAGATTGAAATGGTACTTGGAATCCGAGAAAATTTTAGTGCCAGAACAAGCAGGGTTTAGAGAGTGCAGCAGCACAGAAGACCAAATCACATACCTGTCACAGATCGTTGAAGATGCCTTCCAAGAAAAGAGAAAAGTCTTTACCCTATGGATAGATCTCCAAAAAGCTTTTGACAAAGTATGGAAAGACGGGTTAATAGTAAAACTGCAAAGGAACGGAATCAAGGGTAATATGAGAAAATGGATCCAGTCGTTCCTACACAATCGGAAAGCAAGAGTCACTATGGAAGGTCACAACAGCAAGAAAATCCTCCTAAAACATGGAGTTCCTCAAGGCTCAGTATTGTCTCCCACCCTGTTCCTTGTATTCATCAATGACCTCATCCACGATCTGCCACAAGGTGTGAGAGCTGCCCTATACGCTGACGACTTGGTGGTGTGGTGTGTAGAAGAACATCTAACTATCGCTAATAAGCGAATACAAAGGGCAGCAGACAACATAGCAGCATGGGCAGAGAAATGGATGGTGCAGATCAACGCTGAAAAATCATCAACAACACTTTTCACGCTCTCCAACAAAGACAAAGCAGGAGAGATACGACTTGGAAATATACATGTCCAAACAGATGAGGAACCGGTGTACTTGGGCATTACGTTAGATAAGAGAATGACATGGATGGAGGCACCACATCGAGAGAACAGAGGCTAAAGCGAGAAGAAAACTTTCCATACTGAGGAAAATAGCTGGATCAAGTTGGGGAGCTAACGAAACAACACTAAAGAAAGTGTATACAGGTGCAATAAGACCTATATTAGAGTACGGATCAGCAGCATGGTCTACAGCAGCCAAATCACACCTACAAGCCTTAGATAAAGTACAAAATCAAGCGCTTAGGTTGATCACGGGTGCCATGAAGACCACACCAATAAATGAAATGGAAAAAATCACAGGCATTCCACCTTTATTATACAGACGAGACACTAAGACCCTGATCCAAGCAGAAAAGTACAAGAACATGCCCGCACATCCAATGAAAACTAGATTTGGAGATTTAGCCAGTGGGAGGTTGAAGAGAAGCAGTTTTGTGCATCGGTCCAAAAAACTAATTAGAACATACAAGGATGAACTACCAGACATCACTAAGGAAATAACTCCCACACTCCTCCCAACCCCATGGGAACAACATCAAAATTTCAGTATTAAGACCTCCATAACTACCACCTGCCCCATGGGAGAGCTAAATACTCTCCAAAGGAAAATAGCAGCATGTGACATGATTGAAGAACTATACCCCAGAGAAGCATGGATCCAAGTATATACTGATGGATCTGCAACCAGAGCAGTGAAGAACGGAGGCGCAGGAGTTTATGTGGTCTATCCAGACAAAGAAAATGAATCCACCTGTTCACCTACTGGAATATTCTGTTCAAACTATGCTGCTGAAGTACAGGCCATAAGCATTGCTGCAGGAATAATAAATAACACAATAAGCCAATGTCAGCAGGTTGTATTCCTTACCGATGCAATGTCAGTTCTGCAAGCCCTCAACAGTGATAAACTGCCAGAATTAAACAAAGTCCTATGCGAAGTAAATATCAAAAGAAGGGTAGTGCTACAGTGGATACCATCACACTGTGGCATACCAGGAAATGAGAGAGCAGATATGTTAGCAAAAGAGGGAGCAACACAGGAACAAAAAGAACAAACAATCACATTCCAGGAAAAGAAGACCCTTATCAAGGCCATCAGGAAAATTGATCAACAAAGAGACAACTATCAATATCTTGATCGAGCAAAACAGGTGATCCTGTTCCGTATGAGAACAGGACACAACAGACTGAACAGTCACTTATACAGACTGAGATTGGTCCCATCACCCCTATGTACGTGTGGACAGGCAGCACAGACAGCCGAACACATCCTGCAAGACTGCCACATGCTTAGTCAATTGCGAACTGAACATTGGCCCACAGAGACGCACATCCACACAAAGCTGTTTGGGAGTCTTGAAGAACTTTCAACCACAGCAACATACATACAGAAAACCGGACTTCTTGTGTAGACATTTCTAAACAACAGCGAACGAGAAGAAGAAGAAGAAGAAGATGTCATGACTGAGGGCACAGTAGACATATTCTTTCTTTGTCCCCTCAGGGATCACACGAATCAGACGGGTTTACTCTGCTGATATGAGGTGGTAGTACTGTAATAACAAAATGCCCTTTGTTTTTCCCCCGATACATATTTTCAAATAAGGTAATGGCTTATAAGGATATTGAAGAAAATTGGGAGTACAGATTTGTAAGTAGTTGATAAAATTCACAATATAATACATAACGTGGGTTGCATACTCACTGTTTCCCATTCATGTTCCACACTGATTTCCATTTTTGCAAGTTGTTTTAATTAAGTACCGTTCTACACTGTTGACATTTACGCAACAGGCATCCTTCAACAGTTCTGTCCCTGAAGTTCCAGCTCAGTTTGCCTTAAACTCATTCTTCTGTTATGATCTTCATTAAGGTGTTATGTCTTTTTACATGGCCAAAATATTTTAGCTGTCTAATTTTGATCTCCTTCATTAATTCTTTCATTCCTAGCTTTCCTAGGACCTCTTTTCTTCTCTTTCCATGGAAAGTGCCCCGTTCTTCTTTATATCAACATCTCAAAGGCCTCCTCAGTTCATTCTTTCAATTGCTTGTTCATTCTCCATGGTTCTACACCATACAGTAATGAAGAACATATATAGGATTTGATGATTGTCAGATTGAATTTGTGAGTTAATTGCTTAGATGTTTGTATTTGTCTCATGTTGAAGTAGCTTTGGCAGTTGCTATTCTCGTCTTGAATTCTGTTTCACAACTGCCATCAAAAACTACTAAGCATAAAATATATTTCTGCTTAAAATAGAAATTGGTGACAAATAGTAGTAGTAACACTATGTTCCATGTAATAGAAAAGGCATGTCAGTAGTTTCCCTTTCCAGCTGGCATAATTGTTTAAATTTAATTTTGTGCTTGTTAGAGATGACTTTCCTCTTTCACCTCATAGGAAACTGTAAAGAGCTTTACAGCAGGAGGCATTCGAATCATCAGAAGTTTCCCCCTCCGACAATTGTTTCAGTCCTTTTATCTTCTTTACACTCTAAGGATGGGTGGGCCTACTTAGATCATGACTCCCAAGTGTCAGCCTCCTGTTGATTTTCTGCCTGCACTGAGAATTTTACCCACTCTACCTGGTTGCACCTTTCTACTTCCCTCCTGGTTTTATCCATCTGCAAACTTGAAGAAGTGAAATTCACAATTTACAGTTGGTTTTACTCTGGTTACTTTCTAACCAGATAGCCAGACAGTTTCATCCTGTATTTCTTATTAGATACTAAACGTAAATGAGTTGATACTGCTTGGTTTATTATTATTATAAACAGAACGCACACTATTTGTTATACTGGTCATTTTCATCATTGTCATCCACAGTTGTGTGTCTCTTGAGCAGACCAGTACCTCAGCTGCCCTGTATAGCTTCTGGGGTATTAAGGAAGTAGACAAAGAATAAGACCACTGCTCCCTCAGACATGTCGATGAGGTTTTACTTGGGGCTGGCAAACATATCATGAAGAACAAATTGCTACAAAAAACACCTGCTGGTATTCACCAGTAGCCTCTTAGATACATTTACAATGTTCATTGTTTTTCCCAGGTGTCTTTTTTTATTGTTCTGTTATTGATTTTAGTATATTACGGGAGCGGGTGGGGGTATGCATATTGCAGAAGACTGCTCCATAAATCATGAAAAATGCCTTGTGCATTAATTATATATAGAACTTAAGTCTTTGATATGGTATTTATAGAGTGCCAAGTCTATCTACACCATGTTGCTTCAAGAATTCCAGCGGATGGAAAATGTCTTTGCACCCACCATGTCCAGAAGCAGAGATGTGGAATCTGAGCAGCTGCTCGCTCACATCAGTGGTCAGCTGTGTTTCTTTGTACGTGCCAGGATCAAAATGATAGAATTGTATCCTTTTGGATATCTTTGACAGTCCCTCAATAGCTGTATTCTTGGGTTAACTTTGTTAAAGATTAATGTCAGTATATTAGAATTGGTATCCTTGGGTTATCTTTTATTAAAATCAATCTTAAAATGGTAGAATTGTATTCTTGGGTTAACTTTGTTAAAGATTAATGTCAGTATATTAGAATTGGTATCCTTGGGTTATCTTTTATTAAAATCAATCTTAAAATGGTAGAATTGTATTCTTGGGTTAGCTTTGTTAAAGATTAATGTCAGTATATTAGAATTGATCACAACGGGCTGATCACCCGTTTGCCAGTCACTTCGATTACGGAAACAACAGCAAATGGGTTGATTTGCCGTTGCCCTAAAGACGCCACTAGGCGTGATGGGAAACAATGGCAAAGAAAACCTATCTGCTGTTGCCCTAAGACGCCACTAGGCGTAATGGCCACTGACTGCTTTGACGGTCGGTGGCTAAGGACGGAAGAAGAAGAAGATTAGAATTGATATCCTTGAGTTATCTTTGATAAAATCATTCTTAAAATGGTAGAATTGTATTCTTGGGTTATCTTTGATAAAATCATTCTTAAAATGGTAGAAAAGTATTCTTGGGTTATCTTTGATAAAATCATTCTTAAAATGGTAGAATTGTATTCTTGGGTTATCTTTGATAAAATCATTCTTAAAATGGTAGAATTGTATTCTTGGGTTATCTTTGATAAAATCCTTAAAATAGTAGAAATGTATTCTTGTGTTATCCTTGATAAAATCAACATTTGACAACATTGATGTAACTATAAAGAATTCTTTTGTGCATTTCCTTAACACTGTAGTTATGAACAGCTGGCTAGCCTAGGGGCCATGAGACAGTGGGTGAACTTTGAAGACCTGGTTGTGATATGTGAGGAAATACAGAAAGACTACATCCAGCAATTTCATCATCCGCTTGTCTCCCCTCTCAGGGCCGTGTGCAGGTAAGCTTTGGGATTGTAGATGTTTAGGGTTGTAGATATTAGATTACCCTTGTCTTGATATATTTATCTCCATAAAAATAACAACTCAAGAAGATGATGGAGCAGTGGTTAGTACACTGGCTTCCTAGCTCAGTGGTCCATGGTTCAATCCCCAGTTGAGGTGGGATTTTTATTTTTGACCGCAAATGGCTCCGGGGTCAACCCAGCCTTCTGAATTGGGTACCAGAGCATCTCTGAGAAGGTTAAGGTGGCTGGCGTGATGCTGACCACATCACCCCTAGTGTGTCAATGGTCAAGAAAATATGAGCCTAACACCATATCCCCAATATGCCTCAATCGGCGTATAATGGGATCCTTTACTAAGAAGATGAAGAGTTAGACAATAAGCGTACATCAGGTGCCCACAGACCCCCTGAATAGACAACAGAAATAAAAGTTATTCCATGGCAGATACTGTTGTAGGTGAGTGAAATGTTAGAGATTTCACTTATTCTGGATCTGAGCTTCATAAGGTGGGGGTGACCATTTCCCTAACTCAAGAGCAGAGTCAGGCATCAATTTTTACAGCAAGGTAGATGGAGCTTGATGTGACCTGGTTTTGAACCTTGTCCCTTTGCCTTGAAAAGCAAGCATTCTATAACCACTCTACCAGTTGGACGCTTCCTGGACAAAACTTAACTAATAACTAAGTAGAGAGCCCCCAAATTATCAATTCATCATGGGGCCAGGAGGATTGTCTTAACAACTGAGTTAAGATGGGGAAAATTACAGATCATGGACCAGGTTAAAGATAGGGCCAGTTAGGACATTATATAATAGACATGAACATACAAATTGTTACGGCATACAGTTTTTAAAAAATCTCATTTACATGGTCAACAGATGGGGAAATTACCTAAGGTTCAACACAAATATGATGTTTGGAAACTGAGAGTATGAAATTTGAGAGACACCATCACAGAAAGAAAGACTGGAGGAAAGATGTATTTTAGAGACACCATTAAGTACAGATATATTGGAGAAATCAGTTTGTCATAAGAGCGACTTTAAGGAAAGCAAGATATTAGAAAAGTTGTGTTTGTAGTAGGGGCAACAGTAAGGAAATAAAGACATGAGAAAATTTTTGTTTGTATTAGGGGCAACAATAAGAAAAAAAGACAGGAGCAATGTTGTGATTGTAGTAGGGGCAATAATAAGGCAAGAAAATTTTGACATGTTGCATTTGTAGTAAGGGCAACTTTAAGGAAAGAAAGTTTGGAGAAATGTTGTAATTTTAAAGATACCATTTAGATAGAAAGCAGAAATGTTGTCTTTATAGTAAGGGAATTCTGAAGGAAAGAAAGTCAGGAGAAATGTATAAATTAGGATCCTTGTTTTGTTTGTTTAGAATAGGGCCCGAGAAAATAGATGAATATCTGCCTGACCCCTCCACCACAATTCAGTAATTCAGGGCCATTTTCCCTATAAATATTAATAAAATTATGTCAGGTTCTACACTCCCTGGGGGTCAGTGGGGACCTTATTTATGCCATTGTATTTCACCTAGAAGCAAATTACACCGTTGATACTTGTAACCCAAGCTACATGACCAGATCATGTAACGCTGTTTAAGAAGAGGAAAAAAACAATCAAACAATGCATGATTACAAAGACACAACCACATTTTGCATTTCAAACAACTTAACAACTTAAAAAATGTTATGAGTATGTCCTAAAAGAAGCCAGTATACAAAGGAAGCTTATTACTCATATTACAGGTCCATATCCGAAAAGCTCGGGAACAGCCATGATTTAATAATCAGATTTTTTGGGTTTTCAGATGTCGCCGACAAAAGTCACCAAAAATTTGTTTTGAAACTCACCCAAAAGTCACCCAAAATTTGTTTTCAAAATCATCCAAAAGTCGCCCCAAAAACTCGATTTTTTGAATATTTCAGTTTTTAGGTGTTTGGATTCAAGAATATCGGCCTGTTTAAGAAACCAGTCCATTTTCTTTGGGCATGTTATGAGAAGAAAGCGGGAATGTGGTGTGACAACAGGGAAGATTGAAGGAAAAAGAGATAGTGAGTGACAAAAAGACAAGAAAATGGACAATTTAACATCATGGCATGAAAAGAAGTCAACAGTGGAATTAATAGAGAGCACTGGGGACAGGAAGTTGTGGACAGACATGATCACCTACGCCCATCATGCTAGCATGATACTTGAAGCAAAAGAGGCATGACAAGAGGGAAAGATTATCATCATCATCCTTCAGCTCCCCAAGGAGCATAGGCCTTCAGCAAATGTATGCCAAGTCCTCCTGTTCCATCAACTAAAGGTCTTTATATTCATCATCCCTTCATATCAGTCCCCAGGTCTCTTTGTTGAGGACTGCTTCATGGTGGGCAATCATCTTGGGTAACCAAGTTTCCAACACTCTTCTACATGTGTTTTTCAGTCTCTTGCTACCTCACTTACCCTGAAGCACCCTTCAGGAACTACTTTGTAATGCTGTCAACATGTTTCCTCAATGTGTGCCCTATCTATCACCAGCGTCTTCTTCTCATCTCTTATTTCTTTGGCACTCGCCTGGTTCTTGTCATCAGTCCCACATTGGTGATTGTGTCATATCAGCAAATGGGAGAAAGATAGAGAGATAAAAAGGAAGGAAGGCACAGTAAGTCTCACTTCTTTTATTTGTAGTCATGGCCTTGTACATCTCATTGTCTTTAGTTTTTATCCTTTCATTCAATTTGCAAAAGAACTGTTTTTTTTTCTTCTTTTTCTATATATAGCTTTGAGTGTGACATCCTTTGCCACTTACTGAGGGCCCAAATTCTCATGTCAACTTGGAGTTACCTGCCTTGCGTTCTCCAGCTTTATCATGCACACAGCAAGCTCAACAGCTGGTCAGACATGATCCCGGTTAAAGAGGTCAGTAGTAGTCAGTTGTCTTCCCTGTTGTAGTTCCTGGAGATCTGTGAGGAGACAAACAGTGAATATGACTACTGCTTTCTTTAGGCAGGTTGTAAGAAACAACTTATAGGAGGTTGAATATGGGGGCTGGCAACCTCATATTTTAAAACTAATTGGTACAGAATCCACCACTACAAGGGAAGTGAATGCATTGATGCAGTCTTCCTAAAGGAGACCAGCTACAGTGGAGGGTGCATGCTTTATAGGGAGTGAAATAGGAAAGTAAGAAGAATATGGCCTGAGATTAACAGTTAAGTCAGAAGAAGAATTTCGAGCCCTGGCGAGGACATGAAGAAGTGTCGTCGACCGGGACTTGGATTGGAATAATTCGAGCCCTGGCGAAGACATTTGAAGCAGTGTCGTCAACCAGGGACTGGAATAACCTGAACGGCTCCTGAGCCGACCCAGCTCTTATGGGTACCTCCGAAATTGGCGAGTATCTGCCTGAATGGCGAGAGGACACCTGTCATTGTACAAGGAAAAAAAGGGATACTCACGTAAAATCAGTCTCAGGTTAGATATATTAACTGGAGATTTCGCCTCGAGTAATAGCGGGCATACGAGAGAAAAAAAAAAAGAATATGGCCTGAGATTAACAGTATTAAGGAATCCAATAGTTTCTTCTTTAAAATTTTTGGTATTCAGCAATGAAAGATTTACAGACTAGCTCCAAAGGCACCCAAAGTGGGTTCATTGGATATGGGCAAGGGGGAGATGCTGAGAATTATTAATGATTGCATGTTAGAGAATGACACTGCAATTGCTGAATCATCGAGGGAAAGATTGCTGGAATTTGGCAACAAACGTAAGACTTGGCAGGGCTGGACATATGAGAGGGTGCAATACAACCAGCATGTAACAGGACCAATCAGCATTCATACTCTTCTATATTTGCTGGGGGAGACTGAGCACCTATGAGTTTGCCTGGAGTGCAGTGATGTCGATTCTGACCAACAGTAACAATACAATAATTAAATTTTGGTAACTTCTCTAATTCATTTTCATCTATGCCTCACTGTATAGACTGCACACAAGGGTACATTTAGAATAAAAAGGATTCATTACTTTTCTGCTCCCCACGGAGCATAGGCCTTCAGTAAAAACATGCCAAGCCTTCCTGTCCTGTACTACCTGTTCCAGGTCTTTCCTTGCCTTCTTGTCTATGTTTAATTCCCTTCTCCATGTGTTTTTTGGTCTCCCTCTATTTCTCTTAGCGTGTGAAAATTCCAGATGCCAGGTCTGGAGATTTTCCTAAAAGAAAATAATGTGAGACAACAGCCCAGACTCCTTTCAGCTTTCTCTGGGTTATGTCATTAACCTCCTTAATAGACAACCGACTTCTGTCTTGTATGGCTGAATTGAATTATTTGAATGTACATTTGACTGGAAGGGAGGCATCAAAGAGGATTTGGTTACCCGAGGAGGAGCAGCTGGGAAACTTTTTCAGGCCATAAATCGAGGATTCCTCAGCAAAAGAGAAGTTGGCAAGATGACGAAGATGGCTATAAAGTGCTCCACCTATGTCCCAGTCTTGACGTATAGATGCGAGTCAAGGCAATGACTACAACACACAAAAGCCAGATCCAAACCTCAGAAATAAGGTATCTGAGGAAGGTGGTTGAAGTAACAAGAAGAGACATAGACCACAACTAGACGGTACGTCAGGGCCTCAAAACCCAGCCCCTGCAGACTCAAGTAGAACAGTCCCAACCAAGATGACTTGGCCATGTCTGCAGAATGGGAAAAGATTGGCTGCCATGACAAGCATGGGAAACTAAGAGCCAGGGACCCAGACCTCCAGGGCAACCCAGAGTCCGCTGGGTGGACAACATTAGACAATCTCTGAAGGACCGAGGGCTAGAATGGAACCAGGCAGGAGGAAGACAGCTGATAGGTTGGTATGGCGCTCTCTCTTCCAAACCTCTACACCTGACAGTAGAAGAGGAATGACTAAGTAAGTAAGAATGTACATATGACCAAGGCAAAATGGGATAAGGAACATTCAGAGTCCGATACTGCAGAACCGTACTATACATTACCAAGAAGAGATCAAGTGATAATTTTGAGACTAAGAACTGGTCATGGCAGACTCAAATACCATCTATTAAATAAAAACTGAAAATCAGACAGACAGATATGTGTCCATGTGGGGAGGACAAAAAAAACAGTAGGATATGTCCTCCAAGACTCTCAGCTCCATGAGAGGAGCAGCATGGAAATCTCCAGCCCAGTTGAGGGAGACACTGTATGGTGACGAGAGCAGTCTGAGACTGACTTCTAAATTTTTAGGGGATAGATGTGGCTATTTGAGAGTTAGATGTGGCTATTTGAGAGCGAATGATGAAGAAAAAGAATTATTTGAATTACTTGCTTTTGGTGACTTGTTCATATTTGTTGAAGTATTTCTATTGGCTTTAAGTTTTTTCACAGTGGGGTAGCTGATCTCGTGCCCAACCATCCCTAGTTGCCTTCTGTGGCACACCTGGTAGGTTATAGTGAAATTATTCCTTGCTCCTGTTTCAGGCCCTGGTGACACACATGATTTAAAAAAAAAAAAAAAAGTTACTGCCGTAAAAATGTCATACTTTTTCTTCTATATATTTCTTACACCGTTTAGTATTGCATGTAGAAACACTTTAGTTTCATTGCAGCCTTATGTCCTGTCATTTGTCTGTGAAATGCCTGCCACTCCATTCATCCATCTTTTCCTAGGAAGTCCCTTGTGATGTCTTCAATTTTAAGGTTAATACCAATGTTACTGAGCGTCAGTTTGGCATAGTGGTTAGCGTGCTTATTTCTCGAGGCAAAGTTACCTGGTTTGAAACCTTGTAGCATCACGCTACAATCTGCCTAGCTGTAAATGGGTACCTGACTCTTCTCTTGAGTTACAGAAGACAAAGGCAGCAAGGAAGGAAACTGACCACCCTACCTCGTAAAGCTGAAACCTAGTATTATGAAGTCTCTAACACTTCACTCCCCATCAGTGGTTAACCACTATGGGACTACGTTTACTTTTACCTGTCATGGTATTGGTCGTTTGGAAATCACTGTCACGTGTCCATACTAACTGATCCTATGTCAATGAATATACTCCTTCACTTCTACTTCTCTGACAGTGTTGCTAATTCCTTTCTTTCTTATTAGATATTTTAATATCTCACTTTTCTATTACTGCTTGTTCCACAAATGGTGATTTTTCTCTTTTTGTTTTTGGTCAATGTTCAAATTTGACATTGATAGCCCAATGTTGGTAAAAGCTTTGTACACTATGCACTATATTAGAAGACAATTTCAGCAGAAAAACGAGGTCTGTACATCATCCATGTCATAAAAAGCAACTAATATAAGGTAATGTATGGGGCTGGCAAACTCATCATGTACAAACAATGGCTTCCTGTAAGGGGACCAGCTGCAGTGGTGGCTCCATTCTATCCATAAGGAGCGCAGAAGACAAACTTTTCATGCTTGATGTTATGACATTGGAAGATGTGTCACTTGCTGCACTAATACCTACAATTCTCTTTGGCTCTGAGATTTTGCACAGCAGGCCAAGATACACCATAGCTGTAGCATTTTGAGAACAGAGTAGATGGATGCACCTGTAGAGCAGTTAGAGATGTTAACACCAAGTCCTATTGTCCCGTGCCATCAGCTCAAGGTCGTTCCATGTCTTCTTTCATTTCTGTCTCCAGTTCTCCTCTCCATGGGTTTTTTTTGGTCTCCCTCTACTACCTCTTTTACCCTGGAATACCAGAACATGAAGGTTTGTAAAACTCTCAACAGGTTTCCTCAATGTGTGTCTTATCCACATTCAGCGTCTGCTTATTGTCTCTTGTTCCACTGGCATGTGTCTGGTTTTTTGTCATCAGTTCCACATAGTACCCTTATCATACCATTTCACTAAATCTGTTTTACGCTAACTCTCATTTATGAAATCCTTGGTTATATTTAAATACATGTCACAGTTAACTTAATAGAAAACATCTGTGCATTCCCAGGTAAAGAATTCATTTGGTCGTAGTTCTGGAAAGTCAAGTCCGTTACCTCCGCTGTACAACTGGCTGTTTAAACTTAAGGGAATACTGCTTTCCAAGGTAAGACAATTTGTTTGTTGCTTACTGTTTGAGACATTTTATCTTGTATTCAGCCAGCACGTAGAATTGAACATAACATTATGTTTAGTTCCATTATGGTTTTCAGCCATGGTATTGAACTAACCTGTGGTATGCATTATTGGTGATACTCTGCCAAACTGTGATTTTCAACTGGCATATGGATTTCATGCAAACCATGATATGCAGCCATTCTAATAACTAAATTAGGATATTCATTCATTCATTGAAATGCAAACAAGATTGCACTGCAAGATTGTACTGAAAAAAAAACAAAAAAACACCACTACAAGATGTACAGTTACACATATATCTTGGCAGCAATATACACACAGTTGGAGGGACAGACAGGGTAGGAATACAAAAGGCTGGAGAAGAGCTCATTGCATTGTGAAATAAATGGAGATCAAAAGAAATAAAGTCCTACACAAAAATCAGAATTTTCAATTCAAATGTGTAACAAAAAGTATGATGAGTAAACTTGGTGCTCTCAGTAACAGGCTTAATGTCTTATTTTTCAGTGTACTCTTCATTATTATTTGTACGTTTTATCCATTAAATTTCTGTTTTAATCGCAGTAGAAGAGGATAAAGCCAGAATGAGCTGTTAAAATATTATATTTCAATTAGACAAATTTTCTTCATCACAAATTTGTTTTTTTTTTCCTCAGTTTGGCTTTTACTTTTATGATACTCTGGCAAAGCAGACAATTCCAGCAGAATTGAAAGTAACTCTGTCAAAGTGCCCTGAGGACTTTGTTGGCAAGTACGTGAGACAAGAAACTTCTGTATGCAGAAATATAGCCATATTAGTTATGCACTCAAGCAGCTTACAGCCATTACGATAGACCTATTTCAGCTTATGAGATGCAACACAAAATTAATATAGCAAGCCTGATATAGAAAAAAATTCTCTATGGCCACTTAACCTGAAACCCATGAAGCCAGATGTATTTTGGATTTTTTTACATTTTGTAACTTGATACATGTGCACATGTAATGGTACCACCCTAGTGAGGTCTGTGTTAGCCCCTGCATGCAACCACATTAATAGTTCTGCATCCAACCTTCTGAATATTGACATTCAATTTCCATGTTCAGTTCTTCGTAGTATATTCTAGCTTGTTGCATGACCAGATAGCCCGCCAGTAGATGCATTCATTTCTTCATTGCCGAATCAACTTTTTTCATCATATGGTCAGTGTCTTCGGTTTTAGCAAATATGTAGCATTTTCGTATTTGTCATTAGTTTATGGTGATCCCTGTCAGCGTAAAGCTTCAACAACTTGTCTTTCTTTTTCTCTAAGTCGTCCTCGGTGGTAGATCTAACACCATGTTCTTCACTAAGATGCGGCACAGACAAATCACTATCAATCTGCTGCAATAACTCCAGTTTATGTGCTGTCACTAATGAAAGTTGCTTCCTTCTTGTCACTGACACACATGATACATCAAAACATTGGACATCTCTAGGTTCTTCTTGATTTTTTTTTTTCCCCAGAAATCATTTTCAACATTAGTTTGTAAGAGAGGCTTTGCTAAACTTTCAAAACGGGTCTTGCTATCCAGTTCTGAAGGCCTTTTTTTTCTCTGCAGAGTCCAAGCTTTTCAGAAGAAATCAGATGCCACAGATGTGTATCTTGTGCTGGATGCCCATGGTTTGACTGGCCACATTCGAGACGGAGGTTATCATCACCCTGATAAATATGCTGAACCGCTGCAAGGGATGGAGACGTACACTCCCATATTCTCCTACCCTCATGTGAGTATGCAGAATGGGAAGCTCATCTCCTCTTGTGCCTTAATCATATCTGTTGTGTCATTTCAGTAGTTTCCTGACATAAACTGTTTGCTCTACAGTTTATCAGTTTGTAGATCATTTCTGGTCAGTGATGTGAAAGTAGCTGACAAATATTTATTCATTCATTTCTGGTCAATGATGCAAAAATAGCTGACAAATATATATACATTTCTGGTCAGTGATGAGAAAATAGCTGATTAATATTTATTTATCCATTTCTGGTCAGTGATTTGAAAATAGCTGACAAATATTTATTCATCCATTTCTGGTCAGTGATTGTTGAGGACTACTGCATGGAATGCAATCATCTTGATGGTTTTTATTTTAATTGAGATGATTGCACCATTTAGCATCCCAACTAGATATACTTAAACGTTACGCAAAGTGAACGATGACGCGTATGACTTAGTAACTGAACAGTCTGTCTGTGGCCTTCGTGCCTAACGAACGCGTTCTTTACAATTTGTGGCATGGCCACTGACTTATGTGTAAAATAACAGTCTGTGTTCGGGCTTTAAGCCGGTAGGTTGTGATTAACCTTTTTTCAGTGTGGTATAACCACTTCGCAGTGTTAGTAAATATATAGATGTCGGTTGACATTCTTTGGATAAAGTAATAAGTAGACAAGGACCTGTGAGTCCATAAATGTGATTAGGCGTTATTAATAAAACGCAGATCTATTTGTGGTATTCATGAGATACCAATGTCGGGGTTTAATGTGTAATGTTTAATGAGAGCAATATATGGCTATTATAAGATGGCGTGTGATGCCAAATCAAGAATAATATATCAAGACTGATATATTGAATTGAATATTTGAATTGAACCGTAAGCCTTAGTCCTAATAAGCGGCAGAAGATTAGCACAGATTTGTATTAACACTGCCTGAATATTTTAACGTGCTATTATTTGAATAATAATAATGAACACAGTAGTCTACGCTTTTGACGGTTATGATAAAACGCACTATGTCAGGTGCAAGGCAATTAACAAACTGTGATGTTCGATGTTTCCTTCAATGTGAAGAACATATTACTGTATGATTCATGTCCATTGCAATTTTATTGGAGTAATAAAACTGTGTAGAATCGTCTTCATCAAACTTATTCGTTGAAGAATTATACGAAGTTGTATTCAAAACAAGTTCACTCATTTGTGTTGTATCAACCATTGAAGTTAACTTTGGTCAAGCACAAAGCTCTACAAATCACAATACTAATTCAAAGACAGACTAAAATGTCACAGCGGTTAAAGAAGAAATGAATTTTATTACAGAACAATCATAGTAAAATGCAAGTTACCTAAAACGTACCCACGGTTGCAGAAAATATAATAGAGACAGTAAGAGTCAAGAAAAGAACACTAAAATATAATACTTTTAAAATAAAGTCTGCAACAGTAACATAGGCTGCATTGCAATTGCGTCCATGTTTAACTCTTCTTCAATCCATGTAGTTCCCTGGGGAATCTACGAGGTGTGTTCAAATGAAACCCGTCTCAGTGGCTTTATAACAAATATATGTAAGGTACATCAGCAGGAGTAGTAGAATTAAATACAGCAATTGTTATGAAGCAAGTACTCACTGGGGTTCTTTAGAAATAGTCACCATAGGCATTCAGACACGCATCCCACTGCTTGGGTAGACGGCGGATGCCGTCCGAGAAAAATGACTTTGGTTGCTTATTGAACCATTTGGTCACCGAGGCCCTGACGTCTGCATCGGAGTCGAATCGTTGTCCCTTTAGAGATTTTTTTAAGCGTCCGAACAAATGAAAGTCACATGGTGACAGATCGGGGCTGTAGGCTTGGTGTGGCAGAACTTCCCACCTTTTCCTTGCTAACGCTTCCTGCACAATGTTCGCAACATGTGGATGAGCATTGTCGTGCAACAGAATCACACCACGCGAAAGCATGCCGGGTCGTTTATTCTTGATGGCTGTATGCAGGTTGTCTAGTGTGTCTTTGTAGCGGATGGCATTGATGTTCACGCCAGGCTCTTTAAAGTCTACCAATAGAAGCCCTTCATGGTCGAAAAATGCGGTCAGCATAACCTTACCGGCGGAAATCTGTGACTTGAATTTTTTGGGTTTTGGTGATCCAGGATGTTTCCATTGCATGCTCGCTGTTTTGCTGCACGGCTCAAAGTGGTGGCACCACGACTCAACGCCTGCCACTATGCGCAACAGAAATGCATCACCCTCCTCTTCGTAACGCAGCAGGTGGTTCAAACTCCACCCCATTCGTTCTTCCATATGGTGATCAGTCAGCATCCGTGGACCCATTGTGAACACACCTTTCGATACTTCAGTTTCTTCCTAACCACCATTTGAACTGTCCCAAGAGACACAGCGAATTCCTCTGCTAATGAGGAATTCGCTTTGACGACAGTCCACCCGTATTGCTGCATCAATCTCGGCAATGGCTTCTTCTGTCGCAACAATATGCACCTGATCTGGCCGCGGAAGATCTTTCGTTAACTGACGTCCTTCTCGAAATATTCGTGCCCAGTCTCTCACTGTAGTCTTAGATACACTTTTGTCACCATACACTGCTTTCATTCGGCGATGAATGTCGACTGGTCGACATCCTTCGGCTGTTAGGAACTGGATCGCTGATCGACCTTGGACGGATTCCGTATCACACCAGCCATTATTTTAACGGTCTGCAGCACAACCAATGAATACTAGGAGAATGAACACTTACACACTTGTACATTCGTATGTGCTTATTACATCAGATGTGACGTCATCATGCTCCTCCTACAAATGTCCACTTGGCGCAGCACGGGCGGGTTTCATTTGAACACGCCTCGTAAAAAGCCAAAGGAAAACTAGAACTACTGTTCCCTCAGGCAAAAGGTGGCTAAAACGAGGATTGTGTATGGGGCTGACAACATCATGTAAAACAAACTGCCTAATGATGTCATTAATTGATAAAAGTATGCTAAAATTAAGCACCAGAATACTTCTTTCACTACAGGAAGTGTTTACATGATTTGAACAAGCTATAGCCACTTATTTTCTAATTTTTCATTCAAATTTGGAACTCCTATCAAGCGGGCGCACAATGCGCCAGTGGGTAGATCTATAGGGCAACCTGGCCCCATACGACTTGTGGGTTCGAATGAGTTAAAAAGAAAAATGTAGTTAAGCTTAACTTATCTTTCTCAAAATTAATCTTTTTCTTTCCCTTACATAAATTTTTAAAATTCGTAAGGTAAACATTAAATTTCTCTTAAATAACTGGCTTAAGCCAAAATGGGATTTAACTTTTTTTAAGTTAGGCTCGGTGGATTTAATTTAAATAAAGGTTGTAAATTGATTTTAATTAATGTTATTTACAAAATGAAAATTTATTGACAATGTTGAATAAAAATATAGCCTGCTCCGTCCCTGCACACCACTGCGTCCGCTAATATCGCACGACGCTCAAAGCTTAAATTAAAAAAACGATGTTTATATATTTTCAATCCCAATATCTTGCCGAACCCCTAGAGACCTCTCGCGGAACCCTAGGGTTCAGAGAACTACTGGTCTAGTTAATACCAAAGGGTCTTCAACTCAGTATTGGCTGCAGAAGAGTGAGAAGCCCAGTAGCCCTAGTTAAAAAAACAACAACAACAATCAAGACCAACCATTTAGCCGATCTGACACCGTGAAAAAAATACATGAATTTTTAGTGACAGAGCTACGGAACAAATTATTACAGAGTTACAGTAAGATTGAATAATGATACATCTGATGGAAAAGTAATAACCAAGATATGGAAGCTACAGAAAGAGCAAAGAAATAGGAAAATTACAGAATAGTAAATAATTACACAGCTAAAGAATGAGTAAATAATATAATTAGCACAGAAGAATAACACAGCAACATGTATCACAAATAATGATAGAGTTGTATAAAACTGTAATAAATAGGAAAGGAGCAATAAATAGTAGTTATGACTGTGTTAAATAAGGTGCTTGAAGTAGTAACAACCATGGTAGGGATGATGGTGATAGTGGTTAAAGTAGTGATGGTGGTTAAAGTGATGGTAGTGGTTGAAGTAATGATGGTGATAGGGGTTAAAGTAATGATGGTGATAGTGGTTCAAATAATGATGGTGGTAGTGGTTCACATAATGATGGTGGTAGTGGTTAAAGTAATGATAATAATGGTAGTGATGGTGATAGTGGTTAAAGTAATGATGATAATGATGGTGATAGTGGTTAAAGTAATGATAATAATGATGGTGATAGTGGTTAAATTAGGGATGATGGTGATAGTGGTTAAAGTAATGATGGTGATAGTGGTTAAAGTAATAATGATAGTGCTTAAAGTAGGGATAACTATGGTAATGATGGTGATAGTGGTTAAAGTAGTGATGATAATTATGGTGATAGTGGTTAAAGTAATGACGATATTGATGGTGATAGTGGTAAATGTAGTGATGATAATGAGTGTGATTGTAGTTAAAGTAATAATGGTGATAGTGGTTAAAGTAGTGATGATAATTATGGTGATAGTGGTTAAAGTAATGATGATAATGATGGTGATAAGGATTAAAGTAGGGATGGTAATAGTGGTAAAAGTAGTGATGATAATGACGGTGATTGTAGTTAAAGTAATGATGATAATGATGGTGATAGTGGTTATTGTAGTGATGATAATGACGGTGGTAGTGGTTAAAGTAGTGATGACTATGGTAGTGATGATAACATTGGTGATAGTGGTTAAAGTAGTGAAGATAATGATGGTAATAGTGGTTGAAGTAGTGATGCTTGTGGTAGTGATGATAATGATGGGAATAGTTTTTAAATTACTGATGTCTGAGGTAGTGATGATAATGGTTAAAGTAGTGATGCCTGGTAGTGATGATAATTATAGTAATATTGATAGAAGCAGTGATGGTAATAGTGGATAAAATAGTGATTCCTGAAGTATTGATGATTATAATCATAATAGTGGTTAAAGTAGTGATTCCTGAGGTAGTGAGGAAAATGATGGTAATAGTGGTTAAAGAAGTGATGATAATGATGGTAATAGTGATTAAAGTAGTGATAGTGGTTGAAGTAGTGACAATTATGGTAGTGATGATAATGAGGGTGATAGTGATTGAAGTAGTGACAATTATGGTAGTGATGCTAATGATGGTGATAGTGATTGCAGTAGTGACAATTGTGGTAGTGATAACTGTATTAATGAAGGTGCTTGAAGTAGTAACAGTCATTGTAGCGATCAAAATCATGGTCATAGTGGTTCAATTAGTGGTGAAAGTGATAGTTGAAGTATAAAATTCAGTCTCCTCGACATTGTCTAAAAAAAATTTCATGTCATTTATTGACAGAAGTTTCTAGTTTATGTGAGTGTGCATGTGTGTTTGCTTGTTCCATTGGTTATTTGTTTTCCTCTCACCTTTATAAATCAACTAATTTTTTATTTTTTTTTTTAAACTATCAGAGACCACACAGTTCATACTTCATTGTGAAAGTTGACAGCCGCATTTCTCTGGTGGTTGTCTTTGAGAGCAAGAAAAATGAGAAGGATTCCAGCGTTAATTCTTTCATGACGGACATGGCGGCACAGTTGAGATGTCAGAATGTGATGGCAGGGCTGAAGAGTTTTGCTCGCTCATGAGCCTTTGATGGCGGGAGTGGGACAGTTTTGGGTGAGATGCATACATTTGGTGAGAAAGGAAAGATTCGCACAACGAAGTGAAAAGTTGTAGCAAACAGTGGTGCGGATAACTAGTGAGGGGGGTGTTCCAGCTGATTAGGAACCCTTTTTCTACAATTATTTGAGAAGTTACATCTGCAGTGCTCACATTCTGGGATCTGTGAGTGCTTTATGTGTGCAATAGGTGCAAAAATACAGGTGAAAAAGTGAGTGTGTAAGAGAAAGGAATATTTGGTGAGCTATAATTTATTTAATTTGTGACAGAGCATCAAAGAGAGAGAGAGAGAGAGAGAATGGAGAAAGAAGTATTTAAGCAAAAAAGTTACTTTTTTGAGAGAAAGAAATATTTCATTTGCCTTGCAGTATTTTTCTTTTTTCTTTTCCATTTTGATCATCTCATAATCCTACTTATTTTGTTTACTTAATTTTTCATTTCTTTTATATTTTTGGCTGTGTCTTCTTTTCTTATATACACTAATTTTTTTTTGGACATTATTATGCTGTCTATCATTTATGCCAGCCACTCCTTTGATCCATTTATTCCTTGTCCCTTTTCATACTCATGCATTTGTTGGCTCTAAATAAGTTGGGTGAATAATACAGATAAATTTGTTTTTCACCATCAGCTGAATTCCTGTTCATGTAGTTAACACTGTTTCATGTAAATTAAGCACATGTTTCCATTTAAACCTCAGAGCGAAATCTGTTATCTTCAGTCTTCTGTATGGGGTCACTTAATTCTGTTATATTATGTCAGTGTACTTTTGTGTCTCTCCCTTCAAAGTTGTTCTCATTCGTAGTGAATGTTTTTTTTTTCCCCAACCGCTTTCACATTTCTTTT
Organism: Oreohelix idahoensis; assembly: GCA_024509875.1. Classification (NCBI taxonomy): domain Eukaryota; kingdom Metazoa; phylum Mollusca; class Gastropoda; order Stylommatophora; family Oreohelicidae; genus Oreohelix; species Oreohelix idahoensis. The sequence continues at coordinate 284,924 of JAMPIV010017179.1, forward strand.
ACAAAGGAAGAACACATTTAATATCCTGTTAACACATTAACTACCGCAAGTCACTCTCGGCAGCTAGGAAGTGGCCATAAGCCACTAAGAGCGTCAAGCTACAGGTAGTAATAAAATGAGTTCAAAATATATGGAAACACTTTCAGATCTGGTCCAAGCTTTTAATTTACCACAGGAAGTGTCATTTTCAAAATACGGATTGTTGAGTTCATAAAAATTTTAACGTATGCAACTTACAAATGGGACCTCCTATATTTTTGCCCTTATCCAATCTCACTACCCAGGAGTCTGTCCTGCAAGCTCTCAAGGGTGGTAAACTCCCGCATCTGAGAAATGAACTAAACAAGGTAGCTGCCAAAAAGAGAACCATACTTCAGTGGGTACCATCTCATTGTGGTGTACCCGGAAATGTTAAAAGGCAGATCATGTAACTTAAAAAAGGGAGGAGAATGTGAAACAAGATCTGCCTTTAATGAAGTCTTCTGTACTTTGAGAAAACTTAATCCAGATATATCAGAAGAGAACAGAACCAACCCAAAGACGACTATCACACTCTCGACCGGCAGGGACAGACAACTATTTTTCGACTCAGGACAGGGCATAACAAACTGAATAAACACATGCACAAGCTACGATTGTCTGCTTCACCACTGTGCACATGTGGATTAAACGAACAAACTGCTGAGCATGTTCTAGGAAGAGGCCTGTCCACTGTAGACCAGTTAAGAAAGTATATAAAATGTTCCCAATGACTCAACACTAAACTCAAAGCTATATGGAGTTAAAGAGGAACTTCAAACAACAGTCGAATTCATCATGAGAACTCGTCTGACGGTGTAATCATCAAAGATGCGATCGCAAGAAGAAGAAGAAGACTACCCAGGAGACCAGGGGGGAGTATGACATCATTAGGCCCACTGGTTCTGAAAAAAAATTTCCATAAATTACATTCCCTCAACTGGGAATCGAACCCGGTACCTCTAGAAATCCATTCAGACGCCATACGTCTTAGCCACTCTGACCCCCAAAACGTCACTTTTTACGACATGCAAGGTGTTACTGTTCTTTACTCCCCTTTCAGTCCTTGGTAATGCACAGGTGGAACGTATGTATGGTTACTAATATACTACTGGACAAAAGTTGAGGGCCGCCATTCAGTTTAGACAAGGTTTATATAATTCTTCGTGAGCAGGGTCGATTTTCCAAACGTCCAGTAGCTTGAAATCTCTCAAGAAGTCTCTGAATGGTAGAGTGGGACACTGCTAAACGTCTTGCAACATGACGAACAGAATCCATGCCATGGCTCGACCACAGTCTACAGTGCTGAGACTTCTCCTTGGTGGCATGGCTAATGCAGTGATCATTTCGACCACTTGTCATACTGATTTATTGCATACCAACGGTGAACACTCTTTACCGATGATCATTTTCCACGTTCATTCAAATTCAACTCACTTTTTCACCTTTTGAACTAGTGGGGCGTGTTGGAAAAACCACGAGTTTTTGCAGCAACAATGGCAATTTTCACGTGCGGGTTAAAGTGACCCAGTTTTTGGACATTTAAAAAAAATTAACCTAGTGCACACAGAAATGTATACACATTTCTCTGAGCTCAGTTTTAATGACATTTTCACTTGTCTTTACAGTTTGCCAGTCAATTGTATAAACCTTGTCTAAACTGAATGGCGGCCCTTAACTTTTGTCCAGTAGTATATTTACTATGTTATTTTCTTATTTGTCTGTGACACAATCTGTCATTCAAATATTGCATTGCCATAGTTAATAGATCGGCACTGACATGATGTTGCCTTTTTGTCAGTTAGATTTATCTCTGTGCCCTAACAAAAAAACAGCCAAGTCTTTCGCATGAGAATACGCTATAGCACCAAGATATGTTTGTTCCCAATAACCAGGTTGTAATGTTACTTACCAGTTTAATATGTTATTTCAATGTTAACTTTAGAATGCCGGTTCTGTTATGTCGGATTCTTTGTTTTTTCCAGTTGTTTAATCCTGCTCATAATCTGTTTGTCTTAGTGTGTGTTGCATTTCTTTTCATTATGTTTATGAAACTGTTACATTATTTATCTCCCATGAAGCAATCTCGTGAGGAAAGATTTTTTTTTATTAATTTTTTTTAAATTATATTTTTGGGTCTCTTTCTGCTAAATCTGTATCTCCGGTCGTCTGTATTGGGTCACTTAATTCTGTTACATGATATGTGTGCTTCTGCATCTCTTTTCTCTTGTTCATATAAAGTACAAACATTCCAGGCACCAGAGCTGTCTGTCTGTCTGTTTCCGTGTGTTTTTCCCTTGTCTCTTTCTGGTGTTCTTTCTCTTATGTTGTCTTACTTAATCTTTGCATCTCTTATTTTCTGTACATTTCATTGCCCTGTATCTGCGTATTGGCTGCCACAGTCATTGGTTACCTTGCTGTCTGCTCTTGTTATGTCTTTGTCCTTTATGTCTGTCTTTGTCTTAATCATTTATCTGGTCTCTGTATATCTCTTGTTTCTGCCTCACTACCTAATATCTCTCTGTGGCAGCCAATATGCTGGGAGGAGAAATTAGACAATCTCTGAAGGACCGAGGACTAGAGTGGAACCAGGCAGTGAAGACAGCCGATAGGATAGTATCGCGCTCTCTCTTCCAAACCTCTACACCTCACAGTAGAAGAGGAACGACTAAGTAAGTAAGTAAATCTCATTTTTTTTTTTTTGGTCTCTGTCTTTCTGCTACGCTCTACACCCGTTCTCATAAATTAATTTTATGTGCTGAGAATTAGTTTTGATCGTAACATTGTGTAAAAATACATGTACCTTTAAAGTAAATACTGCTACACAATTTAAAGAGATGTCTTATGTTATTTGTGTGCTTCTTGTATTATTTTACTGTCTTGTGTGCTGTTTTTATTAAACTTTCTCTTGTTTTTATTCAGTCTTGGTCCCTTAGCCTTGTCTTTTTTTTTTTTTTTCGTACGCCCGCTAATACTCGAGGCGAAATCTCAGGTTATTGTTAATGTCTAACCTGACATTGATTTTACGTGAGTATCCCTTTTTTCTTGTACAGAGACAGGTGTCCCTCGCCATTCAGGCAGATACTCGCCGATTTCGGAGGTACCCATTAGAGCTGGGTCGGCTCAGGAGCCGCCAATCCCTGGTCGATGACACTCCTTCAAATGTCCTCACCAGGTCTCGAGTTAATCCAGTCCAATTCCCGGTCGACGAAAAATCCTCAAATGCTGTTGCCCGGGTTTGATCCTGAATCACCCGGTCGCCAGAGCAGTGTTGTAACCACTACGCTAGCGCGGCTCCTTAGCCTTGTCTAAAATTCAAAAAGCTCAGAAAACCAGATGTGTTTTTTTTTTTTAACAGCATCACTCAGGCAGGTGTGAGGCACCAGCTGATTAGACAAGATAACTTGTATTCAATTATAGATGGGTCACACCAACCCAGACAGTAATGTTTAGTTGAAGTTTGCGTCATCTATATCAGTGGAATTCAACCTGGGGTACGCGTACTCCTAGGGGTACGAGAAGACATCTAAGGGGTTACGCGAAAAAAAAATCTGCCAATGCACTGTCGGAGGGTTTTCTTATTTTTCATTATTTTAAGTAAATTACTTTGAGTACTGAAAACCTTTTTTGAAAAGATAACCTGTTGAGGCAATAGAAATTTTATTTTATTATTTTATTTTTCCATCTTATTTCTCTTTTATTTTATTTTGAAGCAATAGTTTTGTTGTTTACTCTTAATCCTGTCTTACTCCCTCCCCACTTCTAACTCCTAGCCTCGTAATAAGTATGGCGTGGTGTGTGTGAGAGCGGTACAGCGAGAGTCAAGTTAAAGGCTTGTAGCGATGCAGCAGCGCTTTTGAGATTATTTGGCGCAACAGCCGCAAGAGGTGCCACTAGTTTTTGTAATATATTGTGTTATGTCATATTAATTTCTCAATGTCCACGTGTGCGTAAATTACTTTATTTAAGATTAATTTTGACTAGTATTATCATTATTTATTTGTTCCGTTGATTGTAGTTAACATCAGAAAATTAGTTTTCAACCAATTATGCACCAATAACCTTGGGGGTACATTGTTAAAGATAAATCATATTTAGGGATCAAAAAAGCTTGGATACCACTGATCTATATCACCACATTATGACAATGATGAAGTGGTATAATGTTCTGGTATTTATTAAATACATATATTAGAAAATTATACAGTTGTCATTGTTAGGAATTCATTCATTCATAACCCTCCACTCCCAAAGGAGCATAGGCCTTCAACAAACACATGCCAAGTCCTCCTGTCACGTGCCATCATCTCAAGTTCTTTCCATGTTCTCCTCATCATTTTCACCTCTGTTTCCAACTCTCTTCTCCATGTACTTCTTGGTCTTCCTCTGCCTCTCTTGCCCTGGGGGTTCCAGAACAAGGACTGCCTTGTAATGCTATCAACAGGTTTCCTCAGTGTGTGTCCTATCCATCGCCATCGTCTTCTTCTCATCTCTTGTTCCACTGGCACTTGTCCAGTTCTTGTCATCAGTTCCACATTGGTAACCTTGTCATACCATTTTAATCCCTCTATTCTACGCAAGCACCCATTTATGAAAGTCTGTAGCTTTTTGGTTGTTGTCTTTGTTGTTCTCCATGTCTCCGAGCCATACAATAGGACTGACTTCACATTTGAGTTGAAGATTCTTATTTTCGTGTTGGATCCTATTTCTCTTGATCTCCATATATTTCCCAATGCAATGAAAGCTCCTCTTGCTTTTTGTATTCTTATTTTGATATCGCTGTCTGTCCCTCCAACTTTATCTATATTACTGCCAAGATATGTGTATGATTCTACATCTTGTATTGGCGTTTCTTCAAGTTCAACCCTGTTTTCATTACCTGCATTTATTCGCATTATTTTTGTCTTTTCCCTGTGTATTTTCAGACCCAATTGCTGTGACCTCTCATCGAGTGTTTTCAATTTGTCCTGCATCTGATTACGGTTATGGGACAGGAGAGCCAAATCATCAGCAAAATCCAGATCATCCAACTGCTTAGTCAGAGTCCACTGGATTCCATTTCTGTTGTGTGTTGTCGATGATCTCATAACCCAATCTATTGCCAGCAAGAAAAGAAATGGAGACAAGAGGCATCCCTGTCGCACTCCTGTTCTTATCCCAAATGGTTCTGTAAGCTGTCCTTCATGAAGAACTCTGCACGTCATGTCTTCATAGGTTTTCTTTATTAAATTAATGATCCTCAGGGGAACTCCACAACGCCTCATCAACCTCCAAAGCGATTCTCTGTCCACACCGCCAAATGCCTTTTCGTAGTCCACAAATCCGATGTACAGTGGTGAATTCCATTCCAGACCCTGTTCAACTACTATTCTCAAAGTGGCCATCTGGTCTGCACATGATCTGTCCTGTCGAAAACCTGCCCGCTCATCTCCCAATCTCCTGCCCACATTGTTAGGAATAGTTTCTTTTAATTTATAAAAGTGTTACATTTTAAATGTTAGACAATAATAATGATTATTTTTTTTTCATAAGCAGAAGTTTTATGAATATTATTGTGTTTGCTTATGGGGTGCATACGGGGTCCAACAGACCCTACAAGGGGTACATGTACAATATAGATCAGTATCCTTGATCTGAGCGTCCGATTGGCAGAGTGCTTAGAGCGCTGGTCTGTCAGGGCAAAGGTGCCAGGTTCGAATCACGGTACCGTCATACTCCAGTCTACCCAGCTATAAATGGGTACCTGACTCTGCCCTTTGAGTTTGGAAAGGAAAAGGCAGCGAGCGAGGAAGGGAACTGGTCACCCCCACCTCTCGATGATGGACCTAGTATAGTAAAGTCTGTAACCCCCCCCATTCCCCCCTCCACGGCAGTATCTGCTATAGGACCCACTTTTTTTTTTAAATCCTTGAATCCAAAAACCAAAATATTCTGATCTAAAGTTTTTTTGTTCAACTTTGGGCTACTGGTTGAAATTGAATACCATGGGACGTGTCTTCCATTTTGCCCGAACTTCAATACTATCATTTTGAAGTCTGGAAAAATTCTGAATTCCACAGCACATCTGGCCCCAGTAGTTTCTGTGAAGGGGTTGAGGACTTGTATAATTTTGTTGTATTCTGTGTCCATTCACTCTTGTTGCTGTTTTCCTTTCCAGGTTTGTCTCTTTAACCTTCCCATTCTCCAGCAGTGCTTGTTCTAGTATTACAGTACAGGCATACCTCAGAGATATTGCAGGTTCGGTTCCAGACCACCGCAATAAAGCGAGGTTTGCCTGTATAGCTTCATTAAGGGAATGCTGTCAGAAACTACAAACACCAAGCTTAGATTTTTAAAATAATAATAGTAATCTCTTCTTCTTCTAGTATAGGTCCGTATCCTAGAATCCGAAATGCTTGGTCAACAGTATTTAGGAAATTAGATTTTGTCGTTTTCAAAAATGGCCCAAGTCGCCAAAAAGTCAGCCAAAAAGCTTTAGACTTTCAGAATATTTCAGTTTTCAGGTGTTCAGATTCTGAGATAGGACCTGAACCATGCCTGGTGGCGTAGGTGATTATATCTCTCCACAACTTCCTGTCTCCCACTACTGTTTTATCTATTCTGTTGCTGACTTCTTTCTATGTCAAACTGTCCAGTATCTTCTCTCTTTGTTGTCCTCTGTCTTTTTTCCTTCAATCTTTCCTGCTCTCACAATATACACCATACTCTCTCTTCTCTCACAATATACACCATACTCCCTCTTCTCACACAATATACTCCATACTCCCTCTTCTCACACAATATACTCTATACTCCCTTTTCTCACACAATATACACCATACTCCCTCTTCTCACACAATATACTCCATACTCCCTCTTCTCACACAATATACTACATGCTCCCTTTTCTCACCCAATATACTCCATACTCCCTCTTCTCACACAATATACTCCATACTCCTTTTTCTCACACAATATACTCCATACTCCCTCTTCTCACACAATATACTCCATACTCCCTCTTCTCACACAATATACTCCATACTCCCTCTTCTCACACAATATACTCCATACTCCCTCTTCTCACACAATATACTCCATACTCCCTCTTCTCACACAATATACTCCATACTCCCTCTTCTCACACAATATACTCCATACTCCCTCTTCTCACACAATATACTCCATACTCCCTCTTCTCACACAATATACTCCATACTCCCTCTTCTCACACAATATACTCCATACTCCCTCTTCTCACACAATATACTCCATACTCCCTCTTCTCACACAATATACTCCATACTCCCTCTTCTCACACAATATACTCCATACTCCCTTTTCTCACACAATATACTCCATACTCCCTTTTCTCACACAATATACTACATACTCCCTCTTCTCACACAATATACTCCATACTCCCTTTTCTCACACAATATACACCATACTCCCTCTTCTCACACAATATACACCATACTCCCTCTTCTCACACAATATACACCATACTCCCTCTTCTCACACAATATACTCCATACTCCCTCTTCTCACACAATATACACCATACTCCCTCTTCTCACACAATATACTCCATACTCCCTCTTCTCACCCAATATACTCCATACTCCCTCTTCTCACACAATATACTCCATACTCCCTTTTCTCACACAATATACTCCATACTCCCTCTTCTCACACAATATACTCCATACTCCCTCTTCTCACACAATATACTCCATACTCCCTCTTCTCACACAATATACTCCATACTCCCTCTTCTCACACAATATACTCCATACTCCCTCTTCTCACACAATATACGCCATACTCCCTCTTCTCATAATATGCGCAAAGAAAGTGGATTGCTTCTTTTTAACATGAGGAATAAGCTTCCACTGCACATTGGGCTCTGTCAGGACATCCTCACTACAGTAAAAGTCTGAAAATCCGGACCGACCAAATCCCAGAGCAGTCCGGATTCTCGGGCAGTACTTTTAAAATTCATATTTAAGGAAGAATAAAGAAGAACAGGAAAATTATGTTGCATATGTTTACTCGTTCATTTCCGCGACTTCTGTTGCGTCTGCTGCACTGCTTGTTGATGGAACACTTACAAAAGCCTGGAAATTTTAAAAAGTTTGAGTTTTCAAAAAGTCCAGATTCTTGGGTGGTCCAGATTTCTGGCATCATGATTTTTGGACTTTTACAGTACTTGTTTTAGATGTACATGGTATGTTTAACATTCTCCTTTAAAGCTACATGTCTGTCGCCTCTAGCGTTAATAATAGTAATACAGTAACATATTTGTTCATTACCCTTCGGCTTCCTGAGGAGCACAGGCTTTCAACAAGATCATGTCCTGTGCCATCCACATGTTTCTTCTATGTCTTTTTTACCCCTTTCATTTCTCTCACCAGTTCTCTGCACCGTGTATTTTTTTTATATTGGGTCTCCCTCTACCTCTCTGGGAATTCAAGAACAAGCTATGCCTTGTAACACTATCAGTAGGTTTCCTCAATGTGTGTCCTATGCGTCACCATCATCTTCTCAACTCTTGTTCCACTGGCACTTGTCTAGTTCTTGTCATCAGTTCCACATTGGTGACCTTGTCATACCATTTCAATCCTTCTATTCTACGCAAGCACCCATTTATGAATGTCTGTAACTTCTTGGTAGTTTTTATCACTCCATGTTTCATTGCCATTGTCCATACTTGCTAAAGTTCTGTTAGCTTAAAGCAGGAGTCGGCAAGTGGTCAATCTTGATCTAGCAGTAATCACATGTCATAATTTGGTAGATCTCTAAGTTACTGAGGGGAACAGAATAACAAAATAATTTTGTACCTAGGTATATTGTGGACAAACCCTTTCCTTCAGCACTTACAAGGGTGGAGTTCCCACGTTTAAAGGTGCCTCCACAACATTCCCAGTGAAAACTCGGGACCTAGCTTACTAAAATTACTTTATTCCTGAACAGCATAAGACAGGAAGCTATCTTTTGTTTGACATGAAGTTAACATTATGTAAAATCTCATTTAGTTTGAATTTTTCCACTGCTCTGTTGATAGAATTGTGGGAAGCAGATTACCCGGCAGAGATAAAAGTTACATTGCAGCCTTATTGCAAATTCTAAATGCTCTGAAAACAGGCATGATTTTATTAAGGCAGATTCCTAGAGAGCTTGGTGGTCCTAAAGTTCTCTTCTTCTTCTTCCGTCCTTAGCCACCGACCGTCAAAGCAGTCAGTGGCCATTACGCCTAGTGGCGTCTTAGGGCAACAGCAGATAGGTTTTCTTTGCCATTGTTTCCCATCACGCCTATTGGCGTCTTTAGGGCAATGGCAAATCAATCCATCTGCTGTTGTTTCCGTAATCGAAGTGACTGGCAAACGGGTGATCAGCCCGTTGGTGGTCCTAAAGTAGGTTCCCACAACTCCTGGGTTGCCAGCTGCTGTTGAAAAAACAGGAGGTCCTGTGTGCAAGCTGCGCACATTAAAAATTCCACAGATTGGAAATCATAAAGAGTAGGCCATACGACCGCTGCACTGGGAAAATTAAAAAAAAAAAAATTTAAAAAAAAAAAAAAAAAATTAGAAACATACCCACCACAAAAATGTTTACAGAATGTGTGATTCCTATATACACACATTAGGATTCTCGCCGGTGCTATGGAGTCTGCACTCTGTGCTGAGATCCTCCTTGTGTGATCTATGGGAGGAGATCGGAGCACTAATAGAGTTGTCCATGTGCAATGAAGATAGCCCTTAAAACCAAAGCTGAACAGGATGGGGTGTTCACCTGTTACAATATGCATGGTAGGTTACGGTATTATTATTCTTTTCTCCCCTATTGAGCTCTGTAACACACAAGACCATGGCCACATTTTGTATAGGTTTAAACTTACTGTGGTAGCGTAGTTGTTAACGTGCACTGGCTTCCCAGCTTTGCAGTCCATGATTCGATACCTAGTTGAGGTGGGATTTTTTAGACCGCAAATGGCTCTGAGGTCAACCTGGCCTCATGAATTGCGTACCGGGGCAACTCTTGAGAAGGTTAAAAGCTGCCAGTGTGATGCTGACCTCATTACCCCTGGTGTGCTGATGGTCAAGCAAATATGGGCCTAACACCATATTCTCAATATGCCTCAATGGTCGTGGAGAGGGATCCTTTACTTTTACCTTAAACTTATCATCACAGTATGCCACGCACTTCTTCCTCCTAGCTTGGGACTAAATGTGATGATCCTTTAAATGCAAGCCAAGCTAGAGAAAATGGGCTTCATGACTTCAACTCAACACCGTTCTGAATGGCCAAAAAGCCTAGATCTACAGTGTAGATAATACCAAGGAGTCTTCAACTTTGTATTGGCTGCAAAAGAGCGAGAAACTCAGCAACCCAAGTTAATCAACAACAACTATTTCAGTTTGGACGACTCAAAAAACAGATTCATCATCATCTTCCTCTGTGCTGCTTACAGAGCATGGAGCTACCACTGTGCAGCTGACCATCTTGTAGGAAGCCTGGGACCCAAGCATTCACATGCTCTTGTAGCTGTCATTTTTGTGGCAATTTGTTTTATATGATGAGGTTGCCAGCCTTGTACGACATGCCAGAACGGATACAACAAACAAATATTGCTTATGAATCATTTTGAAGACAAGATTAGATTTTTGTTAAAGTGATATTTTTATTTGGATTAGTAATTGGCATATAATGGACAAAAATGGAAAAAAACTCAAACTACCTTGTTATTACTTGTGCAGCAGAAGTTCTAATGATTGAGGAAAGCACTGAGAGACAGGTCTTGTTTTATCACACATACCTACACTCTCAGTATTTACAGCACTCGGAAGTCAAAATAACCAAAGACTTAAATGTCCTACACGTGATACTCTTGCCAACTATGTCGGCAGTTAAATGAAGTAACACCCTTACAAGATGTAGAATCATACATAGATCTTGGCAACAATATTGACAAAGTTGGAGAGATAGACAGTGAAGTAAAAATAAGAATGTAACAAGTAAGAGAAGATTTCACTGTTGGGGAAATATATTTCTTCTTCTTCTTCGTACACTCTCAGACGTCCAATTGAATGTTTTCAAAGAAAGCAGTAGTCAGTTTGAGGTTATTTGAATCTCCGTAGAGCTTTTCCATGAATAGTACTGGTGTCGGCCATATGCGCTTTCTCTGTTCCGAAAATATATGAAAATCCAAAGAAATCAAGTCCAACACAAATATCAGAACTTTCAGCCAAATGTCAAGTCAGTCTTATCTTATAGCTGGGAAACATGGGGAAAAACAAGAAGTTACAGACTTTCGTAAATGTGTTCTTGCATAGAATCATCATCAGGTGCCATCTTCAGATCGAAGGTCCATGACAATGGATCTCCAGCGTCTTCTGTCTTGATGGTGCATTCTGATAGACTCTTTCCTGTCCATCTCTTGATGTTATCTTCCCATTTATAGCGCTGTTTTCCTCTTGCACGTTTGCCTTCAACTCTACCTTCTAATATGGTCTTCAGAAAAGTATTATGTCTTTTTATTTGGCAAAAATATTTTAGCCGTCAAATTTTGATTTTCTTCATTAATTCTCTGTTCATTCCTAGGTTTTCTAGTACCTCTTTATTTGTTTTCTTCTCTTTGTACCATTATTCTATATATCCACATCTTAATGGACTCATTTCTTTCTTCTAATTGCTTGTTCATTGTCCATGTTTCTACACCATACAGTAATGAAGAATATATATATATATATATATATATATATATATATATATATATATATATATATATATATATATATATATATATATATATATATATATATATATATATATATATATATAGAATTTGATGATTCTCATTTTGAATTTATGAGTTAGTTATTTATATGTTAGTATCTGTCTCATGTTGTTGAATGTAGCTTTGGCCATTCCTATTCTCTTCTTGACATTAGAAGAATATTCTTGCATTCTCTTCTTCTTCTTCGATCCTTAACCACCGACCGTCAAAGCAGTCAGTGGCCATCACGCCTAGTGGCGTCTTGTAGGGCAACAACAAATTGATTCCACTTTGCACGGTCGGTGGCCATCCTTCGTACAGTGCCCCAACTCTGGTTCATTCTTTGCATCTCAGCCTCCACAGTCCTCCGCCAAGTTGTTTTTGGTCGGCCTCTCTTTCGCTTTCCTTCAGGGGTCCAAAACATAGCTGTTCTTGTGATGGCATCGGGGTCTCTTCTGAGGACATGACCAACCCAGCTCCAGCGTCTGCCAGCTATGATGGTGTGCATGTCCTCTTGCTTGCTACGAGTAAGCAGATCTTGGTTGGTGATGGTATTCGGCCAAAAGATGCGGTGAATTTTTCTTAGGCATGTTGTGTGAAAAGAGGACAATTTTGACATTTCCTTCTCTGTGACTCTCCAGCATTCCGCACCATAGAGAAGCACAGAAAGCACGCAACTCTGGTATAATCTTAATTTTGTGCTTGTGCTGTATTGGGAGGATTTCCAGATGTTGTTTAGGCTAAAGAAGGCTGTTCTTGCCTTATTCATTCTGATGTTGATGTCTTTGCCTGCCCCGCCATCTGGTGTTACTATGCTTCCTAGGTATGTGAAGGTATCTGTCTGTACCAGTTGCTGATTCCTTACTGATATGGGCTCAGGGTTGCTCACACTGAGCGTCATGACCTCAGACTTCTTTAAATTGATGTTCAAGCCCACCTGCTGGCTAATTTTATTAAGTCTATCCGTTTTTTCCTGGATGTGTTGATGTGAATGTGCCAGCAGTGCAATGTCATCTGCATATTCCAGATCTTCCAATGTAGAAAATGTAGTCCATCTTATTCCTCTTGGACTGCCCCTGTTGTCTGGCGCATCACCCAGTCTATGACTGTTAAAAATAGAGTGGTTGATAAGGGGCATCCCTGTCGTACTCCTGTCTTCACCTCGAAGGTTAGGTTGCTCTGCCCAACACTACACGTAAAGTTGGCATAGAGGCTTTACATAAATTTTGTTGATTTTGAAAAGGCTTTTGACAGCATACATAGGGACAGTTTATGGAAAATACTGAGGGCTTATGGAATTCCAAGTTGCATAGTGTCAATCAAAAAAGCCTCTAAAAAGCCTCTTTTCTTGCATAGAAGGATAGAAATGATACGACAAGGTCACTAATGTCGAACTGGTGATAAGAACTGGACAAGTACAAGTGTAACAAGAGATGAGAAGAAGACGCTGGTGATGGATAGGACACACACTAAGGAAGCCTGTTGATAGCATTACAAGGCAGTCCTTGTTCTGGATTTCACAGAGTAAGAGTAGAAGTAAACAAACGGAGAAAACTGAAGACATAAATGAAAGGGGTGAGGAAGACGTGAAAAACTGAGATCTGATAACACCATACAGGATGACAAGACATGTGGCTGTTGAAGCCAACACTACTTGCAGAACCGAAGGGTATTACACGAATGTAGCGGCCTGCTCTGGTAGTTTATTTCATTACGCACAAAATGAACTTAAAGTACACGTTTTAGCATTTTCATCGAATGCAAGCCCCGGTGGACATCGCCGTGTGTACCGCACATAACCACTGCGGGATCTGACACAGTTGAAGTACCATCGACAGTTTCTCGGGTCAGGATATGTTCCTACGCCTAGATCTTGGCATGTTGTAGATGGATTCTCAGCTCTTGGAAGTGGTGCTTCGTCTAGGAAACGAAACAAAAAGTGAAATAAATAAAAGGAATATAATTGCACATAATACTGTAAAATGGCGTTCCTGGGTCTTTCAGAAAGTTTATGTATTCTTCCTCTTCTTCTTCCTCGTTCGCTTTCAGACTTCCACATTAATGACTCTAATAAAGGCAGTACTCAGCTCAATGTCCCTGCCATCTCGTTCACCCTCAGACTTCCACATTAATGACTCTAATAAAGGCAGTACTCAGCTCAATGTCCCTGCCATCTCGTTCACCCTCAGACTTCCACATTAATGACTCTAATAAAGGCAGTACTCAGCTCAATGTCCCTGCCATCTCGTTCACCCTCAGACTTCCACATTAATGACTCTAATAAAGGCAGTACTCAGCTCAATGTCCCTGCCATCTCGTTCACCCTCAGACTTCCACATTAATGACTCTAATAAAGGCAGTACTCAGCTCAATGTCCCTGCCATCTCGTTCACCCTCAGACTTCCACATTAATGACTCTAATAAAGGCAGTACTCATCTCAATGTCCCTGCCATCTCGTTCACCCTCAGACTTCCACATTAATGACTCTAATAAAGGCAGTACTCAGCTCAATGTCCCTGCCATCTCTAAACAGTTTTTCACGGAGAGAAGTAGGTTGTTGCCACATGCTACTCCTTTCACTGCGGTATATTGGTCAGGATTGCAACAGATGTTCAGCTGTCATGGGGCTGGTGCCACAAGTGCAGAGATCTAGTTCGTGTATGAGGTTAAAAAAAGTAAAGGATCCCGGTTACATGCCCATTGAGGCATATTGGGAATATGGTGTTAGGCCCATATTTTCTTGACCATCGGCACACTAGGGGTGATATGGTGAGCATCACGCCGGCCGCCTTAACCTTCCCAGAGTTGCTCTGGTTCCCAATTCGTGAGGCTGGGTCGACCCCGGAGCCATTTGCGGTCTAACAAAATTCCACCTCATCTGGGGATTGAACCATGGACCACCGAGCTAGGAAGCCAGTGCATTAACCACTGTGCTACCGCGGCTCATGTATGACATCTGCTGGTCATCATCATTGTCCTAGTTGTTCCCTATGGAGCCATCACTGCAGTGTCACAGAGGTTTTATGATCATTGAATTGCCTATATCCTCTTTTTTTTCTTTCACCCGTATCCTCTATTTTATTATCACTCTTTACCTTTTTCCTGTATTTTTCGCATCCATTCGTTTGCGAAAAATATTTTCTTCCTCATTCTCAACTTTACCGGTTTCTTTCTCATACTGGTAAACGCATTTATGACATAACGTATCAGTCTCTACATTAGACGGGAGAGCGTTAAATGCATTCTATGGCATTAGGTGTCAGTAGACCAAACTGTGAACATATTGGTCTGGCCAGACATAGGAGCAGACATATGTCTACAGCCTTCCCTGCACCAGACGAAATACACCGTGAATATTCGCTTTCGCCAGACCTATAGGCGACAAATGTGTCTGCATTTTCACCTGCCACAACGAGTTGTGTCGACTGAACGCTCAGTGAGGCGCGATAGCCGACATCTCCTCGGCGCAGTTTGAGACATTTGTCTGGAAATCCCAGCTGACAAGGCACTCACGGTTGGCCTGGTCCGCACGAGGTGTGAAAACGCACGAGTGTCAGTTCATGGTAGTCATCTAGTTACGTAAGTGTTAAAGACGGAAAGGGGAGATGATTTCGTTTTGCGAAATAAACGTTCACCTCTTTGTCTGTTTGATAGATATTAACCAGAGTTTGAAACTTTTTTTTCATTCTTGCTCCTAAATTTTGCAGTAGACAGATCGCTGTGCTAGATCAAAATATCTGTGTTTTGGCGAAGTCTGAGTTTCTTGGTCATTTTGCCGAGCTCTAGACTACCATTAGATTGCAGTATTCTAGTTCATGGTTTAGTCTGTAGTTCTGTATGGAGGTAAATATATTATATTAAATATCTAGTATTTTGTGAAGTGTTTAAAGTGATAATCGTGTATTTCATATTTCACTAGTTAGATTTGGTGCAGAGTGCTTAATTTATATAGTCTGTATTATTTTCTAGTGACGTGTTTCAGTGGAAAGCAGAATAAATTATAATTTCTAGCTTAAACAACAATGTAGCTACAGTAGAACTCCATTTATCCGAACCCCAATTATCCGAACATCCAATTATCCGAACACTTTTTCCAGAAAGAAAAAAAAAATCAATCGCCACCAGTCACGTTAGACTACATTTCTGAATCTTTTCATGCGGCAAGCTTCAAATGTGTGCGAACAATTTGTAGAGGATGGGATGGACTAATGGTCGGTCGCTTACGTACAGGAAGTCAGTTAGATCATAAAGTCAGTTAATATCTGGTTTACCAATCCAGTGTACGTGTGCGTTCTAGGCAGAACACTGGCTAAACAGACAGTTCAACTTAAAATAATTGTGTCTGCTACTACAGCAGAAAAATTTTGGTGTACAAGTATTTCTCTGTGCGATATGGCATCTTCCAGTAGGCCTAAAGCATATAAAAAGAACCGCAATGTTTTGTCAATTGAAACGAAAACAGAAATTATCAAGAGACTAGGAAAAGGTGAAACTGTGTCTTCACTTGCGAGGATTTTCAATGTTGGGAAAGCTACCGTCTCTGACATCAAAAGTAAAAAGGATAAAATTATGAGTTTTGCATCG
Source organism: Oreohelix idahoensis (assembly GCA_024509875.1). Taxonomy (NCBI): domain Eukaryota; kingdom Metazoa; phylum Mollusca; class Gastropoda; order Stylommatophora; family Oreohelicidae; genus Oreohelix; species Oreohelix idahoensis. The sequence goes on from JAMPIV010017179.1 coordinate 301,285, forward strand.
AAATTGGAGAGTGAAAATGGGTCGAAGAAACGTAAAACCACGAGAAATGCGAAATATTTGAAATTGGAAGAGGCTTTGTATATATGGTGTCTGCAAAGAAGAAGCAAATCGGAACCTATCTCTGGCTCTCTATTGTGTGAAAAGGCACTTCAGTTCAACAATCAACTTGACGGTCCTCCTGACTTTAAATCTCGTCATGGCATACGAGAACTGGAGATTCAAGGGGAATCTTTATCTAGCGATGCAACTGCCGCTGAAAATTTTAAAGAAACATTCTTGGCTTTTTTTGGAAGAAGAAGGTTATTCACTCGATGATGTGTATAATGCCGATGAGACTGGCTTATACTGGAAATCATTGCCTCAAAAATCACTTGCATCTCAGCGCGAAGCAGCTGCCCCTGGGTTTAAAAAGTGCAAAGAGAGAGTAACAATTTTGGTAGCCGCGAATGCCAGTGGAAGTCATCGTTTACCGGTGCTAATGATCGGCAAAGCTAAAAAACCACGTTGTTTAAAGAATGTGACATGTCTCCCATTGTGCTACAAAGCACAGAAGAGTGCTTGGATGAATAGTGAAATATTTCTTGATTGGTATACAAATCAGTTCATCCCAAATGTGAAGAGGTTGAGAGAACAAGAAAAGAAAACTGGAAAAGTAATTCTTCTACTGGACAATGCACCATCTCATCCAGAGAAGGATACATTGAATGCAGTTGATGCAAATTTTAAAGTAATTTTTCTGCCTCCCAACGTAACAGCACTGATTCAACCAATGGATCAGGGTGTTATAGCAAAGCTTAAAAAGATGTCCAAGAAGGAAATCCTGCGTCGTTTATTGTTGGCTGAAGATGAAGAAAGTGTGGTGGCGTTTTCCAAAAAGCTTAATCTCAGAGACTGTTGCTATATGTTAGCTGATGCTTGGACCACCCTGTCACAAGATAATCTCAACAAGGCTTGGAATAGATTGCTTGGGAAAAAAGGAGGAAATGAAACTACTGCAGTGGACACAAATGATGATTGTATAAATGAAGTTGTGGAACTGTTTCAATGCCCGGATTTTCGGACTGTGACAAAGATAATGCACACATGTGGCTAGAAGATGATAATGATTCTGGTTTTCAGATTTTGAATGACGAAGAAATTTTGTCTTTTGTGCAAGAAGAAAACCAAATACATGTAGTGACCGATGATGAAGACTCCTCAGAAGTACATGATGTACTTGTAGATTATGAAGAAAACCCAAAACGTCGACCAAATCCTGAAGAGGCCCTTATAGCACTAGAAACAGCGATGGCTTGGTACGAGCAAAAAGATGACAGCTGTCCTACACAGCTTCTGCTGTTGAAGACAATGCGGGACTTAGCAGCCAAAAGGAGACTATCCAGTTTGGTGCAAAAGAGGATTCCTCATTATTTTAAATAGTGGGCTACATCTGTGCAAGTACATGTATACGTAAGTTGCGCCTGGTTTTGAATCGTTTGTAATGTTATTTTGAAAACATTTCTCTTTCTTAAAAAAAAAAAATTAATACAAGTAGTACATGCACTGCAGTGTAATGACAGATTTGGTGATACAGTAATCTAATACAGTGTGGGTATTATTATTAGAGTACAAGTAAATATGTTTTATAGTGTATTTTCCTTGTGATGGTTAATTATTTTTAGAAATATGTGTACATGTACTCGATACATTATGTAATCCAATTATCCGAACATTTGATTATCCGAACGATGCTCGGTCCCATGGGGTTCGGATAAATGGAGTTCTACTGTATAATGAATTTAATTTTACTGCTAAATAATCAGACGAGAACAATTTTTCTAAACTAACTTATAAATGCTAGAAGCCTCATGAGTGTTGACGGAAGACACACGTATTCCTAATTCATGAGGATTGATGATTTTTAAATATAACTTATTGCACGGGAAGTTTTAAATGATAAGTCAAGCTGTACGCTTGCATTAAAAAAAACGTAAGTTATATTGAGTACATAACATGTAACATATTTCATATGTGGTTTTTCTTTATTCAGTGAATACTGGGGTGACCCAAAATTTTGCCGGCGTTTAGTACAGAGACATACATGTGAGAAACAAACATTTTTATCTTTTAACCACGTGGGTTTACAAGTTAACACCTGTCTGACAGTGCGTGTGTCTTCATAAATAGACAGAGTACAACTCTCACTAACGGGTTTTATTAAAGACAACATGTTTATACTGGGCCTTTGAGCCAGATCAGATTTCTGCACAAACTCTATGTACAAATTTAGCCGTTGTGGCAAGTAACATATTAACGTCAGTAACATTCTGACGGAGTTTCGACTAGTGGTGTGGTGACAAAATATAGTCTGTTCCCGAAAGTAGACACCGATCTGACATTCCTCAATTCTAGAAACCTAAGCTATTGACACTGTGCTCGTTAAACGTTCGTACCTGGACAGTTTTGTGTGACCTAAACAGACATCCGAAAAATAAGAACACCCAAGAAATCGTTCCCGGAAGCAGAGAATTTATCCCGTCTTTTTGGAACTGGGGATTTCTTGGTCAAAGACTGCCTTTGACTACTCTGTATGTGAGTGTCCTATAAATTGTGTTTTCCAGAAGTGGCTATCAAAGCTGTGAGTATGAACAAGTGCACGTGTGCTCGGCTGAATGAATAGAGTGAATGCAGGACGGAGTGATTTCTTTATTGTTGTAATTGGGCACCCATTTTGCTATCTTAACTTTCTGTATGCAAGTATTGCTAATCATATTTCCCTTAAAATAGAGCAGAGATATCAAGTCTGTCCATACCTTAAGAAGGGGAAATATTAGACCTAATCCTATGTATCCTTGTTTCCTTGGGGCTATCACTTTCTTCCAACAGGACTGTGGGCATACCTCGAGGGATAAGATCTAACGGTGGGTCTATCATTTCTTGTAGCAATTCCTAGTTTTTTTATGACTATGTGTATATGCTTTGATGTAATTTCTATGTGTTGTGAAGAAATTTTAGATGATAATTAAAATTTCTCTTGAAATCAATCAGCGTGCTGGTCAGCTCGTTCTAGAATATCTATATAATCATTGTTATAGTTTTCCCACGTCTGTGTGTCTAACTGTCGTCTTGTAGGTGCGTGCACGTGAGTGGTTAGAGATATATTAATATATATATATATATATATATATATATATATATATATATATATATATATATATATATATATATATATATAGACTGTCTGACTCCTCGAAAGCTGTCGTAGAAGATAGGTGAGAGAGAAAGAAGATTTCTCGATCTCAGAGACAGCCTCTTGATCACATTCTATCATCTCACTCGTGGGAATCTATTGCTATTACTACTTTTCACTGTGACTATCACTTATTCTAATCTATTCAGAAGGGACCAACCCAAGTCTTAATTCTCCTATCAAAAATCTACGACATGCAGCCATACCCCTCCCTCCACAGGAAGTCTGCACCAAAGCGTTCTTGTACTTTTGCAGCGGCGGCAGTAGCTGTAGCAACTGTTTTACATGATGAGGTAGCCAGCCTCATGCACAACGTCATGTTAATAGTTTCTTATGACATACCAGACCCCTTTTCTTGTCATAAACTTCCCCCTTTTTTTAATTACAACTTCCCTCCCCTTCCTACACTCTGTTTTATGGTTGATCGTTTCAATTCTATATTGCTTCTATGGGCAGCTTCATACTACTTCATAGCAACTGTTTGTGTTGGCGTCCACTGTAGCCATGTCCCACACGATCTATGACCGTTTCCTTCTTCTTCGTTCGTCCTGAAAAGGACGTTGGTTGCGTTGTGTCCGTTTACAGTGAAGCTGCGATATTTGCGTCTTTCGGCCGACACATCCGACTTCAGCCCGGCATTTTTTTGGGACCGGGTTTGCCTTCCCTCTTCGATCCCTACTCTCTCAGCCAGACTGCAGTGATGCAGCCTGTTTCCAGGACCACCACTTGGAGGTGGAGTAGGGTCTTGGTCAGCTCTGGTTCGCTGACCCTGACGCAAGCAGTCAAGCTATGGGTCGCTGACTGCATTCATCAGTTTTGTCTATAGATCTTTCTTCATCCAGCATGACCGCGCGGCCTGTGTAGACCTATTCCATTTTTATCCACGATTTATGAGAAGAACACCGCTGTTTGATTTGAAACACATTTAGGAAGCTTGTTGAGAGCATTAGAAGGAAGAGTTGAAAACAAACGTGCAAGAAAAAGACAGCACTATAAGTGGGAAGATAACATCAAGAGATGGACAGGAAAGAGTCTATCAGAGTGCACCATCAAGACAAGAGACAGGAAAGAGTCTATCAGAGTGCACCATCAAGACAAGAGACAGGAAAGAGTCTATCAGAGTGCACCATCAAGACAAGAGACAGAAAACGTTGGAGTTCCATTGCAGCCGACATTTGATGTGCAACTGATGATGATGATCTAGAGTTCATTGTCAAACGTGCGAGATCTTCCTCTTTGTCATTTGCTTTGTTGGTTCCAGTTCAATGCATATCTCGCAGTATTTGACTGTTTTGTGTGTAAAAGGTGTTTTATCCATCTCCCATTAATGTTTTCCGATGTCACTATTCCGGTGTTTATATCTTCAGCGCTATACTTCTAAAACTTTTGTTTTTGACGAAAACCTATTTGCCAGTGTTCTCGGCGTATTCAGGATTTTTACTCGTTAATCTCTTCCATTTTCATATTTCACAAAGCAAGACTGTATATAAGTGGATTTAGCGTACCTTTTGGGATTATTCTGGTGGACAGGCCATTTCTTGGACGAATGACGTCATTGATAGTTCGCAAGAGAGGATACCGCCCAGTTCCACAATAGCCATTGAAATCGTCCAGCTCGACTGACCACACAAAAGCTCCGCCAATACCCATTCCGTTGATGAGTGTATCGGCCTAGTCAAAAGATAACAGGAAATCACACAGTTGGTTAGACATACTCGTATAGATAATTCTAAAAATATGGTCTTTCGTGAGTGAAAATAGACTCTGCCGCAGTGGTGTACTAACGGCGAGGGGGCGGTCCGCCCCGGGTACTATTATGATAGTGCTTACTGTTAAAAATATACTTGCAAGTGTGTTTCTTTATGGAGGAGGGTGCCAACAGTAGGATCCGCCCCAGGTGCCAAATGCTTTAGGGGCGCCTCTGCTCTGCTGTACATTTTTATGAAGACAAACTGTCACTTCGTCAGACCACATAGAAGCTCCTCCAAGACCAGTGGCATAACTACCGCCAGGGTGGACCTGGCACGTCCTGGGAGCCCCAGCAAGTAATGGTACCTCCTTGATATATACAGTAGAACTCCATTTATCCGAACCCCATGGGACCGAGCATCGTTCGGATAATCAAATGTTCGGATAATTGGATTACATAATGTATCGAGTACATGTACACATATTTCTAAAAATAATTAACCATCACAAGTAAAATACACTATAAAACATATTTACTTGTACTGTAATAATAATACCCACACTGTATTAGATCACTGTATCACCAAAATCTTTTATTACACTGCAGTGCATGTACTACTTGTATTAGTTATTTTTGTTAAGAAAGAGAAATGTTTTCAAAATAACATTACAAACGATTCAAAACCAGGCGCAACTTACGTATATATGTACTTGCACAGATGTAGCCCACTATTTAAAATAATGAGGAATCCTCTTTTGCAACAAACTGGATAGTCTCCTTTTGGCTGCTAAGTCCCGCATTCTCTTCAACAGCAGAAGCTGTGTAGGACAGCTGTCATCTTCTTGCTCGTACCAAGCCATCGCTGTTTCTAGTGCTATAAAGGCCTCTTCAGGACTTGGTCGACGTTTTGGTTTTTCTTCATAATCTACAAGTACATCATGTACTTCTGAGGAGTCTTCATCATCGGTCACTACATGTATTTGGTTTTCTTCTTGCACAAAAGACAAAATTTCTTCGTCGTTCAAAAACTGAAAACCAGAATCATTATCATCTTCTAGCCACATGTGTGCATCATCTTTGTCACAGGCCGAAAATCCGGGCATTGCTTGAAACAGTTCCACAACTTCATTTATACAATCATCATTTGTGTCCACTACAGTAGTTTCATTTCCTCCTTTTTTCCCAAGCAATCTATTCCAAGCCTTGTTGAGATTATCTTGTGACAGGGTGGTCCAATCATCAGCTAACATATATCAGCAGTCTTTGAGATTAAGCTTTTTGGAAAACGCCACCACACTTTCTTCATCTTCAGCCAACAATAAACGACGCATGACTTCCTTCTTGTACATCTTTTTTAAGCTTTTCTATAACACCCTGATCCATTGGTTGAATCAGTGCTGTTACATTGGGAGGCAGAAAAATTACTTTAAAATTTGCATCAACTGCATTCAATGTATCCGTCTCTGGATGAAATGGTGCATTGTCCAGTAGAAGAATTACTTTTCCAGTTTTCTTTTCTTGTTCTCTCAACCTCTTCACATTTGGGATGAACTGATTTGTATACCAATCAAGAAATATTTCACTATTCATCCAAGCACTCTTCTGTGCTTTGTAACACAATGGGAGACATGTCACATTCTTTAAACAACGTGGTTTTTTGGCTTTGCTGATCATTAGCACCGGTAAACGATGACTTCCACTGGCATTCGCGGCTACCAAAATTGTTACTCTCTCTTTGCATTTTTTAAACCCAGGGGCAACTGCTTCGCGCTGAGATGCAAGTGATTTTTGAGGCAATGATTTCCAGTATAAGCCAGTCTCATCGGCATTATACACTTCATCGAGTGAATAAACCTTCTTCTTCCAAAAAAGCCAAGAATGTTTCTTTAAAATTTTTAGCAGCAGTTGCATCGCTAGATAAAGATTCCCCTTGAATCTCCAATTCTCGTATGCCATGACGAGATTTAAAGTTTCTTAACCATCCCTGGCTAGCCTTAAAGTCAGGAGGACCGTCAAGTTGATTGTTGAACTGAAGTGCCTTTTCACACAACAGAGAACCAGAGATAGGTTCCCCTTTGCTTCTTCTTAGCACAAACCATATATACAAAGCCTCTTCCAATTTCACATCTTTCGCATTTCTCATGGTTTTACGTTTCTTCGACCCATTTTCACTATCAAATTTCGATGCAAAACTCATAATTTTATCCTTGTTACTTTTGATGTCAGAGACGGTAGCTTTCCCAACATTGAAAATCCTCGCAAGTGAAGACACAGTTTCACCTTGTCCTAGTCTCTTGATAATTTCTGTTTTCGTTTCAATTGACAAAACATTGCGGTTCCTTTTATATGCTTTAGGCCTACTGGAAGATGCCATATCGCACAGAGAAATACTTGTACACCAAAATTATTCTGCTGTAGTAGCAGACACAATTATTTTAAGTTGAACTGTCTGTTTAGCCAGTGTTCTACCTAGAACGCAACGTACACTGGATTGGTAAACCAGATATTAACTGACTTTATGATCTAACTGACTTCCTGTACGTAAGCGACCGACCATTAGCCATCCCATTCTCTACAAATTGTTCGCACACATTTGAAGTTTGCCGCATCAAAAGATTCAGAATTTTAGTCTAACGTGACTGGCATCTGATTTTTTTTTTTTTCTGGAAAAAGTGTTCGGATAATTGGATGTTCGGATAATTGGGGTTCGGATAAATGGAGTTCTACTGTACATATCCTTTCAGTGTCGTTTGTTTCTGCGTTAAATGTCATGGCATGCTCAAAATTTCTGCAGACAGAAATGAAAGAGATATAGAAGACATGGTAGGACCTTGAGCAGATGGCATAGAGCAGAAGGATCTGGTTCCACTTTGCTGAAGACAGATGTTCCTTAAGGAGCTGAAGGGTACTGGTTTGGTTTGGTTTTTAGGACCTTCTTCATTGCACACGGACAACTCCATCAGTGCTCCTATCTCCTCCCTTAGATCACACCAGGAGGATCTCAGCACAGTGCACGAACTCTGCAGCAACAGCGGGAGTCCCAATGTGTGTATATATGAATCCCACATTCTATAAATATTTTTGTGGTGGGTAGGTTTCTAATCTTTAAGTTTTGCCATGGCAGAGCCGTATGGCCTACTCTTTACGATTTCCAACTGCCGCGGGATTTTTAACATGCGCAACTTGCACACGGGACTTCCAATTTTTTTCGCCCTTATCCGAAAAGGTTAGGTATCCGATCTCACTACCGGGTACTCGGGAGGGGGGGGGGGGGGAATGACGTCACTAGGACCACTCGTTCTGAAAAAAAATTTCCATAAATTATATTCCCTCTACTACGAATCGAACCCGGTACCTTTAGAACTCGAGGCAGACGGCATACCTCTAAGCCACTTCGACCCACTGAAGAGGTACTGATAAAAGTAAGTAGTTACATTTTTAATACAAATTTCCCGTATATTCATTATAGTTGTTGAGCTCATTATATAAGGGGGGTAATTAATTTGTGCCCGGGGGGCCCCTCACGTTGTAGTTACGCCACTGACCAAGATCCATACCGTTGATAAGGGTATCGGCTTGATAAAAAGATAACAGGAAATCCCGGCTTCAGATAGTGGTAGACCAAGTTAATATTTGGTAGACCACGTTAGTAATTGGTAGACCAAGTTAATAATTGGTAGACCAAGTTAATAATTGGTAGACCAAGTTAATAATTGGTAGGCCAAGTTAATAATTGGTAGACCACGTTAGTAATTGGTAGACCAAGTTAATAATTGGTAGACCAAGTTAATAATTGGTAGGCAAAGCAATACTTCATGTGTAACAACACTTGATAACATTTTTTTTTTCTTTTTTTTTCTCTAACCAGCGGCACTCGAGCTTTCCAGCTCTTTTGGCCCAATGACATGTCATTGCGAGGCTGGGGGGTTAGTGGACTTTCCTTCCAACCCGGTCAGGAGTCTCGCTCCTTCCCATCCACACGGGATTTATTGTTCAGGAGCCGTTCAGATTATTCAGTCAAATTTCCGGTCGTAAACATTTCTTCAAACGCCGACGCCCGGGTTTGAACCATGAACACCTGGTCGCCAGTACAACGTTGTAGCCATTACACCAGCGCGGCTCCCCTTGATAACATTAATGATGCCCAAACAAGAGCAAGCATCCGTGCGTTACCGGGACCAAGGGGAGCAAAGAATAGTGTTAAGGATCGAGGATTCTATAAAGGGGTTGGGACTTTAAAAAAGTTTGGGAACCCTTGGTCTAATCTATATGGACATTTTTATTATCCCATTTACTGTTTTAATGCATGTAAAAATACTAACCGCCGCACCTTTATCGCATGAAATTAATTTTAAACCCAGAGAGCCGTGATAGTTCGGATTTGCAATGCAAATTAAATGTTAATATATTACCAGGAAAGAAAAATTTTAAAAAATCTTTGCGTAACTAATGGTAATTGCAGTTTAAAAAAAAAGTCTTACCTGGGTATGGAAGTAAATATTAAGGACGAATTTTTATTTTTTTAAAGTTCGCTTATACAGAGTAAGAAGAGCAGCACAGCCGATGTACCGGACATCAAGACATTTCATCTCTGTCTTCTTCTTCTTCTTCTTCTCCACCTCCGCGTTCTTCTCATGAAAATCTCATCATTGAAAAATAAATTGTCACTAAATGGACTGCTGAAGGGAGCACATAAATGTTTTGATGCAGGTTTCCTGCCAAGAAACCACCGGCATTTGTAGCTCCATGCTCCATCGGAGGCGAGTAGGGAATGCTGTGACTTTATAAACAAAATTAAAAGAGAAATCAAGGATGATGGATCTAACCAAGTTACAAGATGTCACGTGTCCTGCGGTCGGGAGGTGGCGCTCAAAATTTTAAAAATAAACTCAGAACATCTTGTTTAAATGTTATTTTCGTGCAGGAAGTCTGCTTGTCATTGGACGAGAAACTTTTCGCTTTGCCGAAGATTAATGTGTCCATGTATGTTATGTTACGTAATTGAAAACTAGGTGTCTTGTGAAATGGCGAAGACAGCCGGAAGCTTACTCGTATGTAAATTGAGTGACATAGCACACATTAAAACAGAAAACATAAAAGTACCCTCTTTTTGTTCCTCGTGTTCTGAAGAGCGAAGAAGAGATAAGAATTATAACCCTTTGACGGTTGCATTAGGGCTTTAAGCAGTTTAATGTTGCCCTCTTAGAGGACCTCATTTCTTTGTCCTTTAATCTCGTACGACTTATCGCCTATTGCCGTTGATCTTAACATTTATTGGTCCACAGAAAGCTAAGTAAAGTCGGATTGACAGCAAAAAAAAACAAAAACAAAAAACGGTAGCATTAAAAACAAAACGATTTATGAAGTAAGCAGACGGAACAATTCAGCTGGGTCAACGATGACGCAATCTAATGCTATCTATTACTGCTACTCTGTTTTCGTTTCGTCATAATTATTTTTTGTGCACTTCTGTATTCCTACGTTTTACCTGTCCACAACCGGTCTATAGTTCTTGTCTTTGTCGCCTGTTTGTAACTGTGGCTGACGATGGGCGGAATCCTGAAACGTTCCGTGTTTTCGTTGACCGTCTATGTGTAAAACTTACTCCATATCATTTTTTTTTTTTTTTTTTTGGGTACATAATGCTAGAGTAGCAAGTCTGATAGACGAGGGGAGAGGGAACAATGTATCAGTCACGTAGGAAAAGAGAGAATATACCTTTATATAGACAGAAGAAGATGATACTATAAACAGATAGATATTAGTTGTCCATGTAAACTTAGAGTCGACGAAGGTAAAGGAGGAAAAAAAGGATTACAAAAATATCAACAAATGGAAACTCCGAACAATAAAATGAATATATGGTAACGTAGAAGTCAAGGAAAAAATACAGACAATAAATTATGATGTAATTAGATCACACCAAATACAATCAGTTATAAATAACGCTCTGAAATAAGTTTAACAAATACAATCAGTTATAAATAACGCTCTGAAATAAGTTTTAACAAAAAAAAATTTAAAGTTACAACCAATACCCACATTTGAGCCGCGGTAGCACAGTGGTTAGTGCACTGGCTTCCTAGCTCAGTGGTCCATGGTTCGATCCCCAGGTGAGGTGGGATTTTTAAGGCAGCAAACGGCTCCGGGGTCGACCCAGCCTCATGAATTGGGTACCAGAGCAACTCTGGCAAAGTTAAAGGTGGCCGGCGTGATGCTGACCACATTACCCTTAGTGTGCCGATGGTCAAGAAAAATGGGCCTAACACCATATTCCCAATATGCCTAACAGGATCCTTTACCTCCTTACCAATATCCTAATTATAATCTAATAAGCGGAGGCAAATGAAGCTCATCTGATGCTATTCCTATTTTCTTCTATTTCTTTAAAAAGTGGCAATCACTTTGGGATGTTCTGGCACAATATTGGACAATAGAAATTGATTAATAGATCAACAATAACCAGTCGTCTTTAGGCGATGCTTGCCTCCGGCACGATTTTTAAAAATGGGAACACAATCTTTGTACTGTTTATAAAACTTTCTGTTATGGGCATAAGTATGTTCAGGTTTCCTTTTGCGCTTGCATTTCCAGTTTCTTTAAATTACACAAGGGCTGCACTAACTTCAGACCCAGTTGATTAGCAAGTCTACGCAGAGCGGGTAGTTGGTTAAAGTGAAGCTAGCGAATAACATTCACTAGTTGGAGCTGCACAGTTTTCAGATCACCTAACACATCGCTATCACTGCAGAGTGGCAGATGTGGTAAGACAGGGCGAGCTATGTGATAATAACGATCTACAACAGTCACTTATGAGTATTATAGACTGTGCAACTCGATAAAGAGCAAAAAGTACCTCATGTCTTGTAGAAAACAGATGAAGACATGACGTGCAGATATCTTCACAAAAGACAACTGACTGAACCGTATGAAAATAAAAGTGGAGTGCGGCATGGATGCCTTTTACTCTTTCACTCCTCGTGTCGCTCTGTGACCTCAGCCATACTCCACAATCTGTAAGGCCAGTCTAAGAAGCAACTTAAAAAAGTTAGTCCCATAACAGATACTGCCGTAGGGCAGTGAGGCGTTAGAGACTTCACTATTCTACTCCCAGCTTCGAGAGGTGGGTGATCAGTTCCCTTACTTGCTGTCTTTGCTTTCCCTAATCAGGTACCCATTTACAGATGGGTAGACTGAAGCGTGACGTCCTCGTGTTTCGAGCCTGGTACCTTTGTCGCGAGAAGCTTGCACTCTAACCACTCTGCCAACCAGACGCTTAAGAAACAACTCAGTTCATTTAAAAAAGAAAATTAAAATAAAGCAGAAGTCAAGTTAAAAAGAAAAAGAAAACTTACAAAAAGAGCAACGAAGCAAAGCAAGCATTAGATGAATTAGCAAGGAATAAAATTACAGGACAAAAATTTGAAATAAATACTTTGTTAACTGTTAAATTATAACAAAGCGTTAAAATACAACAGACAAGCATTGCACAACGTTATAAAATGAAGATATAAAATTAAAGCATAATGAAAAAAAATTTTTTTTAACGCATATATATATATATATGAAACAAACAAACGGAACAATACAATAAAAAACAACTGAAATATTAAAACTTAACAAACAGGAAACAAATAAAAGCTAATTTAAAAAATAATAATAAAGTTTGGGGAATAAAACGGTCAAATACGATGATAGAACACAAGAGGAAAACAGGAAGGAAAAAAAGAAAGAAAATATATGGCAATAAAGGAAGCAGCTAAAATGAATATTCTCTGTATATCTTACAACCTTAATTTTAAGACTTGTGACGTCATCGTAGCCCACCCATTGGTTTCTCCACCATGCATATGGCGCATCCTGTTCTTGAATCCAAACACGTGACCATCCGTATTTCTGTAAGTTCTCGCAGATCTGAGACGAAATAGTTCAACACTTTACCACAACATGTATACACAAACATTTCTCATTACGTCGTCATCAGTCAATCAAATCAATCAATACTTTTTAGCGTCCCAAGGAACATAGGCATTGGACAAACAAATGTCAAGTGCTGTCGCGTGCCACAAGCTCGTGATCTTTTCGTGTCTTGATAATTTTCATTTCTGTCTCCAGCCCTGTTCCCCATGTGTTGTTTAGTCTACCTCTGTCTCTTTTACCATGTAGATTCCAGAACAAGGACTGCCTTGTAATACTATCAACAGGTTTCCTCGATGTGTGTCCTATACATCGCCAGCGTCTTCTTCTCAATTTTCACCTGTGTATTACCGAGGTCTGAAATGGAGCAAAGAATAATAAGACTGTAACTTACCATGCATGTAGTAAAAAGCTAATAAGGAGGGTTGGGCATGGGGCTGGGTACCCCATCCTGCAGAAGTTTTAAATCACAACTTCAAACTTCAACATGGTCATATAAAATCATTTAACTGTATACTTTTAGCAGTAGTCCTCATATCTTTATATCACAAATATCAGAATTGTCAATTCAAGTGTTAAGTCAGTCCTATTGTATGGCTCTCAAACATGGAGATCAACAAAAACTACAAATACAAAGCTACAGTCATGCATGGATGCTTTCGTAAAATAGAAGGATTGAAGTTTGATGACAAGATCACTAATGTGGAACTGATGACAAGATCACTAATGAGGAACTGATGACAAGATCACTAATGTGGAACTGATGACAAGATCACTAATGAGGAACTGATGACAAGATCACTAATGTGGAACTGATGACAAGATCACTAATGTGGAACTGATGACAAGATCACTAATGTGGAACTGATGACAAGATCACTAATGTGGAACTGATGACAAGATCACTAATGCGGAACTGATGACAAGATCACTAATGTGGAACTGATGACAAGATCACTAATGTGGAACTGATGACAAGATCACTAATGAGGAACTGATGACAAGATCACTAATGTGGAACTGATGACAAGATCACTAATGTGGAACTGATGACAAGATCACTAATGTGGAACTGATGACAAGATCACTAATGTGGAACTGATGACAAGATCACTAATGTGGAACTGATGACAAGATCACTAATGTGGAACTGATGACAAGATCACTAATGTGGAACTGATGACAAGATCACTAATGTGGAACTGATGACAAGATCACTAATGTGGAACTGATGACAAGATCACTAATGTGGAACTGATGACAAGATCACTAATGCGGAACTGATGACAAGATCACTAATGTGGAACTGATGACAAGATCACTAATGTGGAACTGATGACAAGATCACTAATGTGGAACTGATGACAAGATCACTAAGGTGGAACTGATGATAAGATCACTAATGTGGAACTGATGACAAGAACCAGACAAGTGCCAGTGGAATAAGTGATGAGAAGACACTGGCGATAGAAAGGACACACATTGTGGAAACCTGTTGATAGCATTACAAGGCAGTTCTTTTTCTGGAATCCTCAGGTAAGAGAGGTAGATGAAGACCAAGGAACACATGGAGAAGAGAACTGGAGACAGACGTGAAGAGTTGTAAAGACACGGAGCTTATGGAACAGGACAGGAAGACTTGGCGTAGGTTTGTTACAAACTTTGGGAGCTAAAGATTGAGGATCGTGCCGACCACAAGGTCTTCATCCGGGGCAAACAACATAAAACTATAAAGAAAAGAAAGGAGAACTTATATTCATTTATTCATTACCTTCCAACACCCCTAGGAGCATAGGCCTTCAACAAACGTATGCCAGTCTTCATGTCGCGTGTTTATTGGTTCAAGGTCTTTCTTTGTCTTAGAACTAGCCTCTTCTTCTCTTCTTTGGTCCTTGATCGCTAACTGACAAAGCACTCAGTGATCAACACGCCTGGTGGCGTCTTTTAGGGCAGCAACTTTGCTCGGCTGACAGCCATCCTTAGTGTAGTGCCCGAGGTCTTGTTCATGCTTAGCATCTCCGCCTCCACTGTTCTCCGCCAGGTAGCTTTTGGCCGTACTTGCTTCTGGAGTCTATAGCATGGCAGTTCTGGTGATGGTGTCAAGATCTCTTCTGGTGATGGTGTCATGGTCTCTTCTGGTGATGGTGTCAGGATCTCTTCTGGTGATGGTGTCAGGATCTCTTCTGGTGATGGTGTCAGGATCTCTTCTGGTGATGGTGTCAGGGTCTCTTCTGGTGATGGTGTCAGGGTCTCTTCTGGTGATGGTGTCAGGGTCTCTTCTGGTGATGGTGTCAGGGTCTCTTCTGGTGATGGTGTCAGGATCTCTTCTGGTGATGGTGTCAGGATCTCTTCTGGTGGTGGTGTCAGGATCTCTTCTAGTGATGGTGCCAGGGTCTCTTCTGGTGATGGTGTCAGGATCTCTTCTGGTGATGGTGTCATGGTCTCTTCTGGTGATGGTGTCATGGTCTCTTCTGGTGATGGTGTCAGGGTCTCTTCTGGTGATGGTGTCAGGGTCTCTTCTGGTGATGGTGTCATGGTCTCTTCTGGTGATGGTGTCAGGGTCTCTTCTGGTGATGGTGTCAGGGTCTCTTCTGGTGATGGTGTCAGGGTCTCTTCTGGTGATGGTGTCAGGGTCTCTTCTGGTGATGGTGTCAGGATCTCTTCTGGTGATGGTGTCAAGGGTGTCTTCTGGTGATGGTGTCATGGTCTCTTCTGGTGATGGTGTCATGGTCTCTTCTGGTGATGGTGTCAGGGTCTCTTCTGGTGATGGTGTCAGGGTCTCTTCTGGTGATGGTATCAGGGTCTCTTCTGGTGATGGTGTCAGGGTCTCTTCTGGTGATGGTGTCAGGGTCTCTTCTGGTGATGGTGTCAGGGTCTCTTCTGGTGATGGTGTCAGGGTCTCTTCTGGTGATGGTGTCAGGGCCTCTTCTAGTGATGGTGTCAGGGTCTCTTCTGATGATGGTATCAGGGTCTCTTCTGGTGATGGTGTCAGGGCCTCTTCTGGTGATGGTGTCAGGGTCTCTTCTGGTGATGGTGTCAGGGTCTCTTCTGGTGATGGTGTCAGGGTCTCTTCTGGTGTCAGGGTCTCTTCTGGTGATGGTGTCAGGGTCTCTTCTGGTGATGGTGTCAGGGTCTCTTCTGGTGATGGTGTCAGGGTCTCTTCTGGTGATGGTGTCAGGGTCTCTTCTGGTGATGGTGTCAGGGTCTCTTCTGGTGATGGTGTCAGGGTCTCTTCTGGTGATGGTGTCAGGGTCTCTTCTGGTGATGGTGTCAGGGTCTCTTCTGGTGATGGTGTCAGGGTCTCTTCTGGTGATGGTGTCAGGGTCTCTTCTGGTGATGGTGTCAGGGTCTCTTCTGGTGATGGTGGCAGGGTCTCTTCTGGTGATGGTGTCAGGGTCTCTTCTGGTGATGGTGTCAGGGTCTCTTCTGGTGATGGTGTCAGGGTCTCTTCTGGTGATGGTGTCAGGGTCTCTTCTGGTGATGGTGTCAGGGTCTCTTCTGGTGATGGTGTCATGGTCTCTTCTGGTGATGGTGTCAGGGTCTCTTCTGGTGATGGTGTCAGGGTCTCTTCTGGTGATGGTGTCAGTGTCTCTTCTGGTGATGGTGTCAGGGTCTCTTCTGGTGATGGTGTCAGGGTCTCTTCTGGTGATGGTGTCAGGGTCTCTTCTGGTGATGGTGTCAGGGTCTCTTCTGGTGATGGTGTCAGGGTCTCTTCTGGTGATGGTGTCAGGGTCTCTTCTGGTGATGGTGTCAGGGTCTCTTCTGGTGATGGTGTCAGGGTCTCTTCTGGTGATGGTGTCAGGGTCTCTTCTGGTGATGGTGTCAGGGTCTCTTCTGGTGATGGTGTCAGGGTCTCTTCTGGTGATGGTGTCAGGGTCTCTTCTGGTGATGGTGTCAGGGCCTCTTCTGGTGATGGTGTCAGGGTCTCTTCTGATGATGGTGTCAGGGTCTCTTCTGGTGATGGTGTCAGGGCCTCTTCTGGTGATGGTGTCAGGGTCTCTTCTGGTGATGGTGTCAGGGTCTCTTCTGGTGATGGTGTCAGGGTCTCTTCTGGTGATGGTGTCAGGGTCTCTTCTGGTGATGGTGTCATGGTCTCTTCTGGTGATGGTGTCATGGTCTCTTCTGATGATGGTGTCATGGTCTCTTCTGGTGATGGTGTCAGGGTCTCTTCTGGTGATGGTGTCAGGATCTCTTCTGGTGATGGTGTCAAGGTCTCTTCTGGTGATGGTGTCAGGGTCTCTTCTGGTGATGGTGTCAGGGTCTCTTCTGGTGATGGTGTCAGGGTCTCTTCTGGTGATGGTGTCAGGGTCTCTTCTGGTGATGGTGTCAGGGTCTCTTCTGGTGATGGTGTCATGGTCTCTTCCGGTGATGGTGTCAGGGTCTCTTCTGGTGATGGTGTCAGGGTCTCTTTTGGTGATGGTGTCAAGATCTCTTTTCGTGATGGTGTCAGGGTCTCTTATTGTGATGGTGTCAGGGTCTCTTCTAGTGATGGTGTCAGGGTCTCTTCTGGTGATGGTGTCAGGGTCTCTTCTGGTGATGGTGTCAGGGTCTCTTCTGGTGATGGTGTCAGGGTCTCTTCTGGTGATGGTGTCAGGGTCTCTTCTGGTGATGGTGTCAGGGTCTCTTCTGGTGATGGGGTCAGGGTCTCTTCTGGTGATGGTGTCAGGGTCTCTTCTGGTGATGGTGTCAGGGTCTCTTCTGGTGATGGTGTCAGGGTCTCTTTTGGTGATGGTGTCAGGGTCTCTTTTGGTGATGGTGTCAGGGTCTCTTCTGGTGATGGTGTCAGGGTCTCTTCTGGTGATGGTGTCAGGGTCTCTTCTGGTGATGGTGTCAGGGTCTCTTCTGGTGATGGTGTCAGGGTCTCTTCTGGTGATGGTGTCAGAGTCTCTTCTGGTGATGGTGTCAGGGTCTCTTCTGGTGATGGTATCAGGGTCTCTTCTGGTGATGGTGTCAGGGCCTCTTCTGGTGATGGTGTCAGGGTCTCTTCTGATGATGGTATCAGGGTCTCTTCTGGTGATGGTGTCAGGGCCTCTTCTGGTGATGGTGTCAGGGTCTCTTCTGGTGATGGTGTCAGGGTCTCTTCTGGTGATGGTGTCAGGGTCTCTTCTGGTGATGGTGTCATGGTCTCTTCTGGTGATGGTGTCATGGTCTCTTCTGATGATGCTGTCATGGTCTCTTCTGGTGATGGTGTCAGGGTCTCTTCTGGTGATGGTGTCAGGATCTCTTCTGGTGATGATTTCATGGTCTCTTCTGGTGATGGTGTCAAGGTCTCTTCTGGTGATGGTGTCAGGGTCTCTTCTGGTGATGGTGTCAGGGTCTTTTCTGAGGATGTATGGGCAACCTAATTCCAGCGTCTACCCGCTATGATGGTGTGCACGTCCTCTTGGTGGCTCCAAGTTTGCAGTTCTTGGTTGATGATGCAACCTCTACACCTCACGGTAGAAGGGGAACGACTAAGTAAGTAAGGTTAATGATGGTGTTCGGTCAGAAAATTCAATTAATTGTCCCTAGAACTAGTATAATTGCACTAAAAATGAAAAAAAAAAAACAACTAAAATCATTAAA
The DNA here is from genome assembly GCA_024509875.1 of Oreohelix idahoensis. Lineage (NCBI taxonomy): Eukaryota > Metazoa > Mollusca > Gastropoda > Stylommatophora > Oreohelicidae > Oreohelix > Oreohelix idahoensis. The sequence goes on from JAMPIV010017179.1 coordinate 319,686, forward strand.
AAGATAAAGACAAACAAACAAACAAAACAAACAAACAAACTATAAATGTATACCTGTGAAAACTAGAACTTGGTTTATTCCAGGTGAGCGTAATAGACTACGATATGCTACAGTAAACCATCTTAATTACAGTACCAAAAGACAAAGGTCAAACTTTCAGCTTAGAATTGGACACTCCTTGATTTTTTTTTACCATAAGTTGGAAGAGGGTACCTATCCCCCAGAAACCGCATAGACACCCGCCCTATTATTTAGAGACAGGTTGTAACTATAAATAACTACAACATGTTTGAAATTTTTTTTTGCGCAAGGCCATCACTTGTCCAAGATTTGAATTAACTAATGCCAAGCATATGATACCCACCCCTAAAACCACAGGCTTTTTCGTTACCCGTCCTAATATTTAAAACGACCATTAGACAGTTTGGCAGCGGGCCAACGCGTTGTTTCGTTTCTAAGAACGGGCGAGAGAGGAAAAAGGGGGGGGGGGAAATTAGCATGGAAAAAATCTAACCTAGCTTGTGCATTGTGAACCTGAAACTAACAAACCAATTGTGTGCAGGGCAGAGAAAGGGGGCAAGAAAAACGTAGATAATGTCTTGCATCCTAATAGAAAAATAAATAAAAGGAAAGGACAGAAACGATAATATTGGTTAGTAGAATACCATATTTGCTTACTGCCCCGAAGGAAGTAATGGAAAGATGGAAAGAATATTTCTCAGAACTCCTGCTTGGTGAGCATGGTGAAGCATCAGAAATGATAAACACTAGCACAGAAGAGAAAACCAATGATGGTGAAGATGACATAAAGATGGAAGAACTGAAGGCAGCACTGGAGAAAATCAAGATGGGCAAAGCAGCAGGGCATGATGGTATAATATAAGAAATGGTTAAATTCATGGGAGCATCAGGCGACCTATTACTCTTAAGGGTTTTACAGGCAGCGTGGTACAACAAGACCATACCAAAGGATTGGGAGACTGCCATCATAACACCAATTTTCAAAAAGGGTGACAATCGACAGTGTGGAAACCATAGAGGCATATCCCTTCTCAGTGTCCCTGGTAAAATCTACTCTAGAATCCTAGAGCAGAGACTCCGACGCCTAGCTGAGCCACAATTGGATGAGGTCCAGTGCGGATTCCAAGCAAACCGAAGTACTCAGGACCTAATCTTCACACTCAGACAGCTGAGTGAAAAGGCCCTTGAGTATAAGAGTGAGATGCATCTTTGTATCATAGATCTGGAAAAGGCATTTGACAGGGTCCCCTGGAGCAAACTTTGGGACTGTTTGGCAAGGAAGAATATTCCAGCACCTCTGATTCATGCTATACAGAGCTTCTACAAGTCTTGCAGAAATTATGTGAGGACAGCAAACCATAAGTCAGAAGAGTTCAGGACCACCACTGGTGTAAGACAAGGTGATATCCTATCACCTTACCTCTTCATACTCCTTATGGGCGATGTCATCAAGGCATGTAAGGAGAGAACAAGAAAGTATTCAGTGGGGTACTGGAAGATGAGACAGGTCTATATTTCGGAGCTGGCATTTGCTGATGATGTTGCCCTGATTGCTAAATCAGAGGCACATCTCCAATCCAACCTGCGAGTCTGGAAGGAAGAGCTGGAGAAGAGAGGGATGGTCATAAGCAGCTCTAAAACAAAATCCATGGTGATATCACGAGAAGAAAGAAGACATCAGATTAAGCTGGGAGAACAGGTCCTGGAGCAGGTCGACCACTTTAAATACCTCGGAGCTATTATAGACCGAAAGGAAGGCATCAAAGAAGAGTTGGCCACTCGAAAAGCAGCAGCTGGGAGACTTTTTCAGGCCATAAATCGAGGATTCCTCAGCAAGAGAGAGGTTGGTAAGAAACGAAGATGGCTGTATACCGCTCCACCTATGTCCCAGTCTTGACATATGGATGCGAGTCATGGGCAATGACTACAACCCATAAAAGCCAGATCCAAACCTCAGAAATGAGGTATCTGAGGAAGGTGGTTGAAGTAACAAGAAGAGACATGGTACGCAACCAGACGATACGTCAAGGCCTTAAATCCTACCCCCTGCAGACCCAAGTAGAACAGTCCCAATTAAGATGGTTTGGCCATGTCTGCAGAATGGGAGAAGATCGGAAACCACGACAAGCATGGGAAACAAAGAGCCAAGGATCCAGACCCCGAGGACGACCCAGAGTCCGCTGGGAGGACAAAATTAGACAATCTTTGAAGGACCGAGGACTAGAATGGAACCAGGCCAGGAGGAAGACAGCCGATAGGATAGTCTGGCGCTCTCTCTTCCAAACCTCTACACCTCACGGTAGAAGGGGAAGGGTGAAATATTTCCGGTAAGATGAACACTTTTATTGATGTATATATATTATTATTAATTATATGTTGTGCGACATTTGCCTTTGTGGAAGCTTGCGACATACTAGGAGCACAGGCATGCCTAAGTAGACTTATGAAGCAAATGAAAGTACATTGTGTTGGAAAATGGATATATAAAATATTACGACTGTAAGACCAGGAAGCCACTGGCAGTCTTCGGCAGACCTCAATGTTCCAATAACTTTTAAAAAAAATAGAATTTCATATGAAAAGAATTAACAGATCACTAGAGAGGGAGAAAAGAAAAGAGTGTATCCCAGCTGAAGATAACGAAGGTTTAAAGTGACAGGGGCGTTGAACCATGTGGGGAGAAAAAGATACCCCCTGAGTATGAAGCAGTCACAATTAAAATTAGGGACTGTAGCTATTTTGGTTAGCTCTTTTATCTGATCACAACGCATGTTTAATTGTTAGTGGTGGAGATACATAACTAGAGTACTTAGGGAGGACTGTTCCTCTTGTTGCAGGGTTGAGTCATATATTACCCAGTGAGCCAAAACCTGGAGCTGCAGAGATTCGAGGCACCATGCTGAACGAGTGTGTATTTTCCAGCAAGTCATCTATCTTCAAAGGAACCACAAGATAAGCCATAAGATTGCGGGCTTATCTCAATTCATCACGTTGTATTCTCCACACGCTACTATAAACTGTTTTGTGAAATGATGAGACACCCAGTCCTTCCAAGTAGTGACACTTCATAAGACAGTATTGTTTCAGCAGTGAATAAAATTCTATAAACATTGTAGTAGTGACATTTATGGACAAGATGTCCTTCATATTTATTTAATGCTGTACATAAAACACACTTCATTTTAAGTTTTAAACATTCCTGTCCCAAAAGATTTGCGGTACAGGAAATTAAAATTGTAAGAGAATATTATAACTTTAACCCCAGTCTTGTTGATTTAATTTTCATTGAGTTCAAGTGTGTTTGTGTTTTTTCATGCATTTATCACTACATTTGCATTACCCTAGACACGTAGCCATATAACAAACATCACACAATAGATATAAAAAAATTGCACAGCGTGAGATCTGAGGGAGGTAGCGTTAGGTCCCCTGAGAACTCATCAACACCATTTTCAACTATTAGACTCAGCGTCTTACATAGCTTGACCTCACGCTGTTGACACTTATCCTTTCTTTTATATAACATCAATAACCTACCCAGTGTTAATCCACCACACTCACCGTATGTTTTACAGTGCAGCTTACACACACAATTCCCAATTTTTGAATTTTTACCAGGGAAGCGGCCATGTGGCCTACTCTACGATTTCCAACTGACTAAGGATTTTTAATGTGTGAAACTTGCACATGGGACCTCCTATTTTTCTCTTATAAAATCAAACATTTCCTAGATGAGGAGACACGAAAAATGTTCTATACATCCCAGATACAAAGACATCTAGACTATTGTTCCACAATTTGGGATGGCTGCACCATGTCCAACATTAAAAGACTCTATTCATTACAAAAACGTTCAGTGCGCCTAATTTCAGACAAAAACCGCACACAGTGTGTAGACGCATATACATATCTTAACATATTACCACCAAGAAAGCGCCTTCTCTTCAACAAAGCCAGATTTATTCACAAAATCTTGTCACAGAATGCTCCAACGTATCTGTGGCCTATTTTCAAATACAGCGGAAGACGCAGTCAACGCTTAAATAAATTACACATGCCCAAGCCTAGGCTCGACTTATTCAAGAAAAGTTTAGCTTTTTCTGCTGCTCATCTGTGGAATACTCTTCCACACGACTTAAAAAATACTCTTAGTCCACATTCATTCAATCACAGACTTTTCAAATACATCATGAGTGCAGATTATATGCCACCCTAATTTCGTTATGTTCTTAAATAATTACATAACATCATATGTAGGTTTTAAAGATAATTTTGTCCTGTTTGATATTAATTATGATAAAGTACTGTAAATCTGTGTAAATGTTATTGTACTGTTACAATTGTCGTAGATTTTCGATAGGGGAATTAAGACTTGGGTTGGTCCCTTCTGAATAGATTAGAATAAGTGATAGTCACAGTGAGAAGTAGTAACAGCAATAGATTTCATGTTTTCTGTTTTAATGTGTGCTATGTCACCACCCTAAACAACATCTGGAAGTCCTCTCAGTACAGCACAAGCACAAAATTAGGATTATATCAGAGCTGTGTGCTTTCTGTGCTTCTTTATGGCGCGGAGAGCTGGAGAGTTACAGAGAAGGAAATGTCGAAATTGTCCTCTTTTCACACAACATGCCTAAGAAAAATTCTCCGAATCTTTTGGCCGAATATCATCACCAACCAAGATCTGCTTTCTCGGAGCAAGCAAGAGGACATGCACACCATCATAGCTGGCAGAAGCTGGAGCTGGGTTGGCCATGTCCAATAACAGTGCTGTCACAAGGAATGTACTCGAAATCCCCCTTGTTTTCTGCTTCGTCTGCAAATTGTAACGCTTTCACGTTGATAGTAAAGCTTACTGTATTATTACCCGCCTTCTTCAATGAAACGTGTGCTGTATTTCTTGGAAAAAACATTGAGAGACTGCGTAATGACCTAAATTAATCCTAACATTAATTATACTGCGTTACCAAAACGAACGAACAGATGGACTAAAGGATAAAAAGAGAAGGGAGAGGCAGAAAGCCGAACACTAAACCCGCGTCGCGCGATACACAAATGCTGCCATCACGCGTGTAAGACTACATGCACTAATTTTTTTTTTTTCGGACGGACAGTGATAAATTCACTACCCTTCCCAGAGTTAGGTTTTAAAATCATAAAAAACGCTTATTAGGAAAGATAACAATAGATGGGTTTACGTTTGAAAACATAACAGTACCCAGACAGCACATCTTCGAAACAGGAGGTAGAAGAAATTGCATATTTTGAACGCAGCCACGTAGCTCCTTTAAATTAGTATTTTTGGGTTCCTTAGGGCTTGCTGACAAAGAATATGTAAAACGTTACGCAAATAGTCCAGGAATTAATAAATTATACCCAAAATAAAATATTGGGGGTGCCTGACAGCATAAAATCATTTCTGCTCATAAGATTTTTTTTTTTAACGTGTTTGAAAAAAATTTACGTTACAGAAATAGCCTACCATGTAAACTCCAAATTGATTGGAGCGCAACAAATGAAAGCCTAACCACGATTGGTCGGGCTATAAATACTATCTTGGTTGTTAGGGGAGACGGGGAAAGGTAACATTTTTTCAAACACTTGTCGAAACGGGGCTCATTGGTCAGACTCGCTGATATACACACTTGGGAGCGTTAGTTCGAAACCACTTGTTTAAATAAGCTTGATAAAGCATCAGTGCGTTGAAGCCAGCTTATATTTTGCTAAATAAAAGCCTGGAAGATAAGCAGATGGGAATTTGTGCCAGTTTGTGCCAGAATTCATTGCTAATCAACGTATCTGTGTTTATTCGTATGAATTGTGGTAAGCTTGAACCATTCAATATCTTTTAATGAAAATTGAATGTGAATTGTTGATTTATGCCTGTATATATATGTGTAGTTCAGTGGCCAACGTGAGGTAAAGCCTGTAATGCTCCAGCCTGAACAGAGGGTGTCGGAGAGAAGTAAAACGGCATGGAATGGCCAAACAGTACACTGACACCTGGATGATTGAATAGAAAGAAATAATGCTGGAATTGCAGAGGCGTAGTAACCATTAAGAAGGGTAATACTGGAATAAAGTATTTCAAATGAAGCTGACAGTTGGCCTAAGGCTCTGAACTCAATGTTTGTGCTGTGTTGTGATCAGTGTAACAAGAGAGTTTAAGTTAGTTATGAAGTAGAAGGTACATCCTTCTTGATTTCAGGGACCGTGGTCTTGATGGTAGTGAGCAGCACCTGGTCAGAGCTTTGCTGAATCCAGAGTCGGACAGCATACTCCTTGGTCTTTTTAGCTATCAGTGAGGTGTCTCCTGAGCCCAGAGGAGAATTCGAGCAGAGGAGTCCTTTCCTGCCGCCATCACGCCAGATAAGCGAATTGGCCAGCTGAGCTCAACATTATGTCCCCTCATCTTGAAATGACTTTGTAAAAATAATATTAAGAGGGGAAATTAATTGTCTTAATATCAGGAACTGAGAACATCTCCAATACTAATTTCCTTAAGACAAACTATTGAAGTCATGATGACAACTACCAACAGAGCTTGAACAAAACCAAACCAGTATTACCTCATACTACTATTACACAACTGACACACATAGGATATTTGTAATAATATATGTCACTACCAGATTCATATTAATACATTCTGTACATAACTTGTAATTAAAATTGATTGTGATTCCTGGTTCCTTTGTATTTGAATCAGGACACATACACATTTATGACAGTAATGAATACATATTGTTAATTGAAAAGTTACGAGTGACTTCTTTAAGATATTCTCATAGAGTGTTATATGTATGTGAGTGTCACAGTGTTGTTAAGAGTAGTGGATTAAATTAAATTGTTTATCTGTCTGTTGTTGTGACTTACACTTCACCATACTCATACCCTAGACACATAACGTAGCATCACACTATTCCAGAATAATTCTGACTGAGATATATAGATATGTGGTAGCAAGTAAGGTTATCTATAATACACTACTCTTAATAGATATAGATACCTTCACAGCTGATCTCAGTCAGTACACTAAGTTCCCTATAAGTATTTATAACATCCCACTTCACCACATATATTGGGGTCTCGCTCTTGGGATTTTGAATCTTTAACTATTAAAAATATTGGGGATAATTCACTTCAGGGAATATAAGAATTAAAAGGTATCCTTGGGTGGAATTAAATAAGGTTGAGCTCACGGTGCCTGTGTTGTCCATTAGAGATTGAATTGTTGGTTAGACATTATATAAAGTTACCTGATAGACAATGGCGGACCTGGCCAAATTTCGATCTGCTGCGGTTCAGACTGCAAAAGAGTTAGGATTAGATGGGCAAGTTATGGTTGCCTATGTTACTACGGAATGTGACAAATTTATTGAACGCGAAGAAAGAAGGTTTGAAGCCGAAAGAAAGTTAGAGGCTGACAGGGAAATTAAGAAGTTACAATTTGAAGCTGAGGCTGAGACTAAGAGGTTGCAGATTGAGGCTGAGGCTAAGAAATTGGAGGCAGAAAGAGAAGACAGAAGATTAGCTGCAGAAGAGAGGAAATTAGCTGCAGAAAGGGAAGCAGAAGATAAAAGATTACAAAGGGAACATGAGTTACGACTAAGGGAGTTTGAGTTTCAAGGCCATGCTCCTGAAAATGGTGCCAGTCCCTTTGCCTCTGATGCTACGGTTACTCAGGGAGCCTCAACCTCAGCTATGAATTTTCATTTAGATCATTTTGTTGAGAAAGACGATGATATAGAGAGCTACCTAAATAGGTACGAACTATTAGCTACCACGTATGGGTTAGAGAGAGAAAGGTGGAGCTTAAAGTTATCTCAGGGACTTCGTGGGGCAGCTTATGAAGTTTTTGCAAAAATGAGCAGAGGTGATCAGGAAAATTATGACATGCTAAAGCAGGCTCTTTTGTTAAGGTATGAAAAGAATGCAGAATTTTATAGAAAAAAATTTAGGAATGCTAAACTACTGTCAGGTGAAACCTATCACCAGTTCTCTGCACGAATAGAGACATACTTGGAGAAATGGACTTCTCTGGGGAAAACCCAAGATCTTAAGGAAATGGTCCTTATAGAGCAATTAAGAGAGTCCATGGCTCCAGACCTGAGAAAGTTTCTCATGGAACAAGGTGCAGAGAGGCTGGGTGAGTTGCTAAATGTTGCTGAAAGGTATCAAGCAGCTCAAGCAGAGGTAACAGGTAATAAAAAGAAACAGATGGACAACTTTAGGGCACCTCAGAACTTTAATAAATTTGATCCTAGGGATCAAAATAAAGGTAAGCACCAATTTGATAGGCCACGGTATGAAAATAAAAATAAAACCCCACAATTCGATGAAAGGAAATATGATGAAAGAAAATCTTTCAACCAAGGAAAAAGGTGGTGTAAAAATTGTAAGATGAACAATCATGACACTGACCATTGTAGAAGGAAACCTCCTCATTTTGCTGCTATGACATCGGGGAAAAAGGAAAAGAAGGGCAAACCTGAAGAATTACAGGAACCATACCACCCCCCAGTGTGTGAAGATGTCATCTGTAATGGTGTCACTATAAGATGTTTATATGATACCGGTTTGGATTACGATTCCGTTGTGAGTTCTCACCTGGTGCAGGCCGATCAATACACCACGGAAACAGTGGAGATTCAAACTGCAACCAAGGATGTAGCTACCATGACACTTCCCGTCGCCCGAATAAACGTGAAAACGCGATATGTGGAAGGAATCATAAAAGCAGCAGTGATAAATGAGCCAATCTACCCTCTAATATTGGGGTGTAGATATGTCTTCTTGGGGAATCCCAAGAGACCTGTGATATTGGCAACAGTGCAGACCAGATCACAGTCAAAGAAGGAGGAGGATAATCCCATAAATACTCACCCAGATGAGATGAGGAAGGCACAGGCTGAGGACAAAACACTCAAGCCATGTTTCAAGAAGTTGCCCAAATCTCATACACCTCCAGGCAAGGGAGAGTTTTATATGAAGAACAAACTGATATATAGGAAGGCTGGATCTGAATCCAATGGTCACGGACAGCTGGTCCTTCCCACTTCATATAGGACTAAAGTGTTGGAACTAGGGCATGCGATTCCCTTCAGTGGTCATATGGGAATCAGTGCAACAGGACAGCGAATAGCTTGTCACTATTTCTGGCCAGGAATAACTGAAGATATCAAACGATATGTAAAATCCTGTCCAGAGTGCCAACGAGTAGCACCTAAACATTGGACTGCACCAGCAACTCTGGGGGAAATGCCCATAGTGGGAACACCCTTTGAGAGAGTTGCCGTGGATCTTGTGGGACCTCTCACCCGAACCAAGAGAAGGAACAGCTACATTCTGACTCTGGTGGACACTTGTTCTATGTGGGGAGAGGCAGTAGCCCTGTCATCGATTGATTCAAAACATGTGGCAGAGGCATTGCTCACAATTTTCACCAGGTTAGGCTTTCCCAATCAAATCTCGACTGATAATGGCTCTCAGTTCAAGGGGAAACTAACTGAAGAAGTTTTCAGGATCTTCCAGGCCAAACACTTCCATTGTAGTGTGTATCATCCCCAAGGGAACGGCCAAGTGGAAAGATTTAACGGCACATTGATGTCGATCCTGAGAAAGTTGGCACACGAAAAACCAGATACATGGGACCAGTACCTGCACGCCGCCCTCTTTGCTTATCGGGAGGTACCCCATAGTTCAACCGGTATGGCCCCGGCAACATTATTGTTTGGAAGGCCAATAAAAGGTCCACTTGAAGCTTTGTTAAGAACGTGGACTGATGAAAAGGCAGAGGAAAACATTACATCTTCATACCAATATGTGAATGAGCTGACCACTCGGTTGAAAACTGGCTGGAAACTTGCCAATGAAAATTTGAAACAAGCCAGGAAGAAACATGCTGCCTATTATAACAGGAAGGCGAAAGACAGAAATTTGGCTGTGGGAGAGAAAGTACTGCTTCTTTTGCCTGGGAGTCAGAATAAGTTACAAATTGGATGGCAGGGTCCATATACAGTTCTAGAGAAGGTGTCTAGAACAAATTATAAGATAGATAAGAAGGGGAAAGAAAAAATCTATCATGTGAATCTCCTGAAGAAATATTTGGAAAGAGAACATCAGGAAGAGACACACTTGTTGACCTTGTCCATCGCCATGGAGATGAAAAAAGGAACCACTTTCATCATTTGAATATCCATTACACCCCTGTGAGACAGCAGCACAGGTGAAAATCAGTACACATTTAACGAAAACTCAGAAAGAGAGAGTGCAACAGGTTCTAAATAATCATGCAGAGGTGTTAACAGACCGACCAGGGCATACAAACCTATTGGAATATGATATGAAACTAATAGACTCCACACCTGTCTGTATGAAACCATATTCTATTCCGTTTGCTAAGGAGAAAGCTTTGAAGGAAGAGATAGATTATCTATTGAAGGAAGGAATTATTTCGCACAGTGAGTCTTCGTATAGTTCCGGTGTTGTACTCTTAAGGAAGCCCTCTGGAGAACATAGACTCTGTATAGATTACAGGAGACTGAATGCTATTACAGAAGGACAGGTGGATCCATTGCCGGATACAAATCAGCTGTTTGCCAGACTAAATAAAGCTAAATATTTCTCAAAAGTGGATCTGAGTAAAGGATACTATCAGATTCCAGTAAAGCCTGAGGTTAGACCATACCTAGCTTTTAGTACCTCGGAAGGACACTATGAGTTTAATAGATTGCCATTTGGATTGAAGAATGCGCCTAGTGTCTTCTCTAGAATGATGAGAAAATTATTGGATCCTCTGAATAATCCCTGTATAACAAATTTTATGGATGATATCCTTATAGCAACAGAAACATTTGAGGAACACATTGACTCTCTGAACATGCTGTTTGATCGACTTAGGGAGGCAAATTTAACAGCCCGACCAACCAAATGTTGCGTTGGATGTAAAGAATTGGAATTTTTGGGACACACAGTTTTATCAGGGAAACATGACCCCTGACCCAAAGAATTTAGAGAAACTACAGAAAGCCCCGAGACCACAAACCAAGAAGGACGTGAGATCCTTTGTCTCATTATGTGGTTTCTACCAGAAGTATATCAAAAACTTTAATTCCATATGTGCACCTTTAACGGAATTGACACGTAAAGGACATCCAGATCGCATTACATGGACACCACAATGTGAAATGACTTACCAAGAATTGAAGGAAAAGCTCACAAGTAAACCCATTTTGAAATTACCTGACTTAAGTCAAGAATTCATAGTAAGGACGGATGCAAGTAATATTGGGCTGGGTGCAACTCTTCTACAGAAATCAGATGCATTGGATGGGGAATTAAGCCCAGTGGCATATGCTAGCAGAAAGTTGAATAAAGCTGAAATCAACTACTCAACTAGCGAAAAGGAATGTCTCGCAGTAATATGGGCAATAAAGAAATTCAATATTTATCTATATGGGAAGGCATTTAAGTTGCAAACAGATCACAAACCTTTATCGTTTTTAGCACAGGCTAAGCATGAGAACTCTAGGTTACTCCGATGGTCTTTGCTTCTGGCTCCATATAATTTTAGCATCGAGTATATATCTGGAAAAACCAATTTGGGAGCTGATTTTTTTAAGCCGCCATCCGTGTGATGAGAATCACCGTAAACCCCAGAAATAATAATAAATTTCTCTATGTGTATATAGAATAAAGGACTGACATATAATGTCTGTTTTAAGAGGGGAGGTGTCGTGGAATATTCTAATCCACATATATAAATTATTAGGTAAATATGAGGCCTAACAAATAAAATAAATAAAGGAAGAAGAATGGTAAATAACAGTGCTGTCACAAGGAATGTACTCGAAATCCCCCTTGTTTTCTGCTTCGTCTGCAAATTGTAACGCTTTCACGTTGATAGTAAAAGCTTACTGTATTATACCCGCCTTCTTCAATGAAACGTGTGCTGTATTTCTTGGAAAAAACATTGAGAGACTGCGTAATGACCTAAATTAATCCTAACATTAATTATACTGCGTTACCAAAACGAACGAACAGATGGACTAAAGGATAAAAAGAGAAGGGAGAGGCAGAAAGCCGAACACTAAACCCGCGTCGCGCGATACACAAATGCTGCCATCACGCGTGTAAGACTACATGCACTAATGTTTTTTCGGACGGACAGTGATAAATTCACTACCCTTCCCAGAGTTAGGTTTTAAAATCATAAAAAACGCTTATTAGGAAAGATAACAATAGATGGGTTTACGTTTGAAAACATAACAGTACCCAGACAGCACATCTTCGAAACAGGAGGTAGAAGAAATTGCATATTTTGAACGCAGCCACGTAGCTCCTTTAAATTAGTATTTTTGGGTTCCTTAGGGCTTGCTGACAAGAATATGTAAAACGTTACGCAAATAGTCCAGGAATTAATAAATTATACCCAAAATAAAATATTGGGGGTGCCTGACAGCATAAAATCATTTCTGCTCATAAGATTTTTTTTTTAACGTGTTTGAAAAAAATTTACGTTACAGAAATAGCCTACCATGTAAACTCCAAATTGATTGGAGCGCAACAAATGAAAGCCTAACCACGATTGGTCGGGCTATAAATACTATCTTAGTTGTTAGGGGAAACGGGGAAAGGTAACATTTTTTCAAACACTTGTCGAAACGGGGCTCATTGGTCAGACTCGCTGATATACACACTTGGGAGCGTTAGTTCGAAACCACTTGTTTAAATAAGCTTGATAAAGCATCAGTGCGTTGAAGCCAGCTTATATTTTGCTAAATAAAAGCCTGGAAGATAAGCAGATGGGAATTTGTGCCAGTTTGTGCCAGAATTCATTGCTAATCAACGTATCTGTGTTTATTCGTATGAATTGTGGTAAGCTTGAACCATTCAATATCTTTTAATGAAAATTGAATGTGAATTGTTGATTTATGCCTGTATATATATATGTGTAGTTCAGTGGCCAACGTGAGGTAAAGCCTGTAATGCTCCAGCCTGAACAGAGGGTGTCGGAGAGAAGTAAAACGGCATGGAATGGCCAAACAGTACACTGACACCTGGATGATTGAATAGAAAGAAATAATGCTGGAATTGCAGAGGCGTAGTAACCATTAAGAAGGGTAATACTGGAATAAAGTATTTCAAATGAAGCTGACAGTTGGCCTAAGGCTCTGAACTCAATGTTTGTGCTGTGTTGTGATCAGTGTAACAAGAGAGTTTAAGTTAGTTATGAAGTAGAAGGTACATCCTTCTTGATTTCAGGGACCGTGGTCTTGATGGTAGTGAGCAGCACCTGGTCAGAGCTTTGCTGAATCCAGAGTCGGACAGCATACTCCTTGGTCTTTTTAGCTATCAGTGAGGTGTCTCCTGAGCCCAGAGGAGAATTCGAGCAGAGGCGTCCTTTCCTGCCGCCATCACGCCAGATAAGCGAATTGGCCAGCTGAGCTCAACATTATGTCCCCTCATCTTGAAATGACTTTGTAAAAATAATATTAAGAGGGGAAATTAATTGTCTTAATATCAGGAACTGAGAACATCTCCAATACTAATTTCCTTAAGACAAACTATTGAAGTCATGATGACAACTACCAACAGAGCTTGAACAAAACAAAACCAGTATTACCTCATACTACTATTACACAACTGACACACATAGGATATTTGTAATAATATATGTCACTACCAGATTCATATTAATACATTCTGTACATAACTTGTAATTAAAATTGATTGTGATTCCTGGTTCCTTTGTATTTGAATCAGGACACATACACATTTATGACAGTAATGAATACATATTGTTAATTGAAAAGTTACGAGTGACTTCTTTAAGATATTCTCATAGAGTGTTATATGTATGTGAGTGTCACAGTGTTGTTAAGAGTAGTGGATTAAATTAAATTGTTTATCTGTCTGTTGTTGTGACTTACACTTCACCATACTCATACCCTAGACACATAACGTAGCATCACACTATTCCAGAATAATTCTGACTGAGATATATAGATATGTGGTAGCAAGTAAGGTTATCTATAATACACTACTCTTAATAGATATAGATACCTTCACAGCTGATCTCAGTCAGTACACTAAGTTCCCTATAAGTATTTATAACATCCCACTTCACCACACTGAGATGCAAAGAATGAACCAGAGTTGGGGCACTGTACGAAGGATGGCCGCCGACCGAGCAAAGTGGAATCAATTTGTTGTTGCCCTACAAGACGCCACCAGGCGTAATGGCCACTGACTGCTTTGACGGTCGGCGGCTAAGGATCAAAGAAGAAGAAAGAATGTCACCACCCTAGGTCACTCAATTTACATACGAGTAAGCTTCCGGCTGTCTTCGCCCTTTCACAAGACACCTAGTTTACAATTACGTAACATAATATACATGGCCACATTAATCACGAGTGAGATGGTAGAATGTGATTAAGAGGCTGTCTCTGAGATCGAGAAATCTTCTCTCTCTCACCTATCTTCTACGACAGCTTTCGAGGAGTCAGACAGTCTAAACACACACACACACACACACACACACACACACACACACATATATATATATATATATATATATATATATATATATATATATATATATATATATATATATATATTTATAGAAATATATATTTATATATATATATATATATATATATATATATATATATATATATATATAACCACTCACGTGCACGCACATATATGATGACAGTTAGACGTACAGACGTGGGAAAACTATAACAAATGATTATATAAATATTCTAGAACGAGCTGACCAACACGCTGATTAATCTCAAGAGAAATTTTAATTATCATCTAAAATTTCTTCACAACACATAGAAATTACTTCAAAGCATATACACATAGTCATAAAAAACAAGGAATTGCTACAAGAAATAATAGACCCACAGTTAGATCATATCCCTGTTGGAAGAAAGTGATAGCCCCAAGGAAACAAGGATGCATAGGATTAGGTCTAATATTTCCCCTTCTTAAGGTATGGACAGACTTGATATCTCTGCCCTATTTTAAGGGAAATATGATTAGCAATACTTGCATACAGAAAGTTAAGATAGCAAAATGGGTGCCAAATTACAACAATAAAGAAATCACCCCGTCCTGCATTCACTTTATTCATTCAGCCGAGCACACGTGCACATGTTCATACTCACAGCTTAGATAGCCACTTCTGGTAATACAATTTTTAGGACATTAACCTACAGACTTGTCAAGGGCAGTCTTTGACCAAGAAATCCCCAGTTCCAAAAAGACAGGATGAATTCTCTGTTTCCGGGAACGACTCCTTGGGTGTTCTTATTTTTCGGATGTCTGTTTAGGTCACATTAAAATTGTCCAGGCACGAAACATTAACAACGAGCACCGTGTCAATAGCTTAGGTTTCTAGAATTGAGGAATGTCAGATCGGTGTCTACTTTCAGGAAAGGACTATATTTGGTCACCACACCACTAGTCGAAACTCCGTCGGAATGTTACTGACGTTAATACGTTACTTGCCACAACGGCTAAATTTGTACATAGAGTTTGTGCAGAAATCTGATCTGGCTCAAAGGCCCAGTATAAAACAGTTAGTCTTTAATAAAACCCGTTAGTGAGAGTCGTACTCTGTCTATTTATGAAGACACACGCACTGTCAGACAGGTGTTAACTTGTAAACCCACGTGGTTAAAAGATAAAGCTGTTTATGTTTCTCACAGGTATGTCTCTGTACTAAACGCCGGCAAAGTTTTGGGTTACCCCAGTATTCACTGAATAGGGAAGAAAAACCACAAATAAAATACTTATACATGCTACGTACTCGGATTATAACTTACATTTTTAAACTGCAAGCGTACCGCTTGACTTATCATTTAAACTTTCCCGTGAAATAAGCTATATATATATAAAATCCATCATCATGAATTAGGAATACCTACGTGTTCCGTCACCACTCATGAAGCATCTAGCATTGATAAAGTTAGTATAGAAAGTTTATTCTCGTCTGATTATTTTAGCAGTAAAATTAAATTCCTTAATAGCCGACTGAGTTTAAGCTAGAAATATAATTTCTGTTTTCCACTGTAACTCGTCACTATAAAATAATACAGACTATATAAATTAAGCGCTCTGCACCAAATCTAACTAGTGAAATAAAATAAGCGATTTAACAATTTAAACACTTCACAAAATACTAGATATTAATATGATATTTACCTCAACACAGAACTACTAAGAACTTAAACCACTACGATCATACTAAATGATATCTCTATTAACAGAGATTCTTAGGAATCGAACGAAGGCTTGTTCTAGTCTTGACTGCGAAGTTACTGAGTGAATTAAGTCTCAAACTCTCGTTTAAGATATATGAAACACACACAAAGAATGTGCCATATTTCCAAAACCACGCAATCTCTCGTCTTTCCTAACACTTACGTAACTTAGACGCATGCCGTAAGTGCCACCGGTGCGTCTTTACACCTACGTTAACAAACTGACCGAGAAGCGTGCGTGTCATGGAAAACCCCAGACTATATGTCTCATTCCCGAGCGCTGCGTGAGTGTCATATCACCCTTCACTGAGAGAAACGTTAGTGTCAGGTAAAAATGCTAGACGGTATGACACCTAGCCTGACGAAACGCCCGTGACATGAGAAAAGTACAGACGCCTGTCTGCTATCTCAGTCTGCCCAGACGAGTATTCACACGTTCTATCGTCCACTGACATCTAATGCAAATAGAATGCATTTAAACGCTCTCTCTCTCTGACACGTTATGTCATAAATGCGTTTACCAGTATGAGAAAGAAACGGTAAAATTGAGAATGGGAAAGAAAATATTTTTCGCAAACGAATGGATGCGAAAAATACAGGAAAAAAAGTAAAGAGTGATAATAAAAATAGAGGGCACGGGTGAAAGAAAAGGAAGAGGATATAGGCAATTTAATGATTATAAAACCTCTGTGACAACAATGTTGGGATTTTATTTTATTTTGTTATTTTATTATTTAAGTACTGTAATATTTAGGATACATGTGAGAATAAATGGATTCAGTATGGAAGACATTGCAATTCTACCCTTTGAAATAAATGTTCTTATTTTGAAGCACCGACCGAAAGTGGGACACCAGTGTTCTGACCTGAACAAAGAAATGCAGGGGTATTTTCCTGTGTGTATCTAGGGCAGCCAATCAGAGAAGGGGTTTCCCACGGTCAGATAGAATGACTTCGGCGAGTGTATAAGGAAGAATAAATCGTCCGAAATCATGGTTAGAATTAGACATCGGGAAGGAGAACGGAATGACAGACAAGGATGAGAATGGTCTCCTTTTGACGGGAATATCTTCATTTATGTATAGGTACAAGGAAATCAGAAGGGAGTAAGTAGTTGTGAAGAATTTCGCAAGAATAGTGTCCGTGCATTGAGAAATCCTGTGTTTTTCCTATTTATAATTCAATATAAAATCGTTAACACGACAGATATGGGAAAACAACATATGGATATAAAGGTCAACTCACGGAGAACGGAAATATATAACTCCAAAGGCTTGAACTGGGAAAGGTGAAATGCACGAGACCAAGGTTTGAAACTCATTTAGCACAACCCCCTCGAAGTTACAACTATTTTGGGAAGTTTGCTGGAGTTGCGAGCCTTGTTTCCTGTACGTCCGAAAGCTCCCTATATAAGGGCGGTCGTAAATGATTTCAAATTCACTTGTACAGCGAAGCAAGACAGAAGGACAACGGCTGGAGAGAGAGGAACGTGCAGAGGCCAATATCTTGTTATTTGCAGCCAGGCAGTTCTGTTACTCCACAAAAGCCAGTCTTTACTGATCGTAATTAGATCCTGCGAGGGTATGTAAAGTTACTATGTAAAATAATACAGTAATTACAACTTTATTTCAGGATTTGTTTAATCTTTATTTCAGGATTTGTTTAATCTATATGTTATGAAAGTATCATGTATATTAATTGATTACTTGGTATGATTGTTGAAGATTGGAACCCGAAATATAACCACCATGACTGAGTCCGTATCAGGGCTAGCACAATCCTTTTCAGGACTAATAACAATTTTTTCAGGACTACCAACAATCATTATCAGGGCTTATTCAATCTGTCTTCAAGTTACTGCACTTTACAGAGCTAACGTGTCAGGCAGGGGGATACTATAACCTCATACCATATATGTGTGTACATATTATTTTGTATTATTTGATTTTATAAAATGTTCCACAGTAGACACCTGTCTTGTCACTGATCCATAATCATGCATTTTCACGCATACATCTGAAAACAAATTCATCTCACCTACAATAGGAATGTGGTAATTGTTATCCACAAATAGCCACATATCCTACAATTATCTGCAGGTTCATACTTGTCAACCAAAAGTCAGAGGTCAATGATCAAGAATTGCTCGAGGATCAATGCTAATCGCCCCAGCAGTGCCTGGATTGGTAGAAGCACGACCTACTGAAGCTGTACATCTCATATGAACACTGATTATAAAAACAGATGAGTGATATTTGTGACAATCGTGCACCCAAGAAGTGATAACTGTCAAGCAAAGTTTTGTGATGACAATTTGCGTGATAAACTAGTGAAAGTTATAAAGTGAATAAGACAGTGAAGAAGTCTATTACCCAACTAATTGGAAGAGTCTAAAGAAATGACATTTTAGTTTAACTTGCAAAAACTGTAATTGATTTCGCCAATTTGGTTTTTTGTATAAATATAACTTTTGTATCACCAGTCACACACAATCACCACAATTAGATAGATGTAAATAAAGAGGATATAAATTGTATTCACCAGCTTTATTCATTCAATATAGTTGATACTGAGTTTGGTTGAATTTTTATTAATATCACAGGTGGTCACATAGCGGAGGTGGCGCAGTAAGGTCTGACTGTTCTCTGAATATTTTCAGTCCAGATACTTTCACAGCCGTGACTATCGAGTGATACCAGTGTACTTCTCTGTCACTGGGACCTCACACATTCTGGAGAGAATACTATTTCTACTCTAGCACTATCATCTCACACATATAAAACCTTCCGCTACAGTGGGGGCTCGTTCGCGGGATATTCTTGTATATCCTGAGCCATCCTCTATCTAATACATCTATCTTTAGTCTATCTTGGGCTACCAATAGAAAAAAAAAAATTTTGGAAATTCTAGAATAAGTTTTTTTTTCAGTAACAGTACCTTAGAGTACTCAGTACATATTGACTATCACAAGGTTGCACGATTAATTGTGTTGTCCATTTGATAATTATTTTAAGTAAGTTTAGGTAAGTTTTCATACCCTACTTAACTTAATATAATGGCTGACTTAGTGAAGTTCAGAACTGCGATCATGCAAATGGGAAAAGAGCTGGGCTTGACAGGTGATGCTCTCATCCAGTATGTCACAACTGAAGTGGACAAACATATGGATAGAGAGGAAAGGAAGTTGCAAGCAGAAGCTGAGAGAGAAGCCAAAAGACTAGAAGCTGAGAGAGAAGCCAAAAGAATGGAAGCTGAAGAAAAGAGGCTGCTGTTGGAAGTTGAGGCTCAAGCCAAGAAATTGGAGGCTGAAGAAAGAAGATTAACAGCTGAGGAAAGGAAGCTACAAGCTGATAGAGACCATGAACTGAGATTAAAAGAGCTTGAAATACAGGCAGCGGCTACCACTAATGGTAGTAGGTCATCTCATTCGGATACCAGCGCCAGCCAAAGCACCTCCAATGGAGCTATGAACTTCCACTTGGACCCATTTGTGGAGAAAGAAGAGGGAATAGAGGATTACCTTGACAGATATGAACGATTGGCCACTACTTATGGCCTAGAAAAAGAAAAGTGGAATTTGAAGTTGTCACAGGGATTGAGAGGAGTAGCTTATAATGTCTACTTGAAGATGCAAAAAGAAGATCAGGAAAATTATGAAGCCTTGAAACAAGCATTGTTGGTGCGTTACGAACAAAACGCAGAAGCTTATAGAAGGCGATTTAGAACTGCTATGCTCCAGACAGGAGAAACATATCAGCAGTTCTCAGCAAGGTTGGAAAGTTACTTGCTGAGGTGGTGTCAGTTAGGAAACTTCAATCAGGATTTTGAAGGGATCAAGGAGATGATGTTGATAGAACAACTCCTGGAGTCCATGTCTCCTGAGACGAAGACATTCCTAGTAGAACATAAAAGAGAGAGATTAGATGAAATAATCATCTATGCAGAAAGTCACAAACTGGCTCACCCCCTGACTCAAGGAAACAAGAGGAAGCAGGGAGATAGTTTCAAGTCACCACAAAACCAAAACGAGTTTGAACAAAAGGACAATACAACCAAGAACAACCAAAGATATGACTACAAAGACAAGAACCCTCCAGGATATAACAATAAACCCTCACGAAGGGAAGAAAAGTGGTGTAAGTTCTGCAAAATGAACAACCACAACACTGATAAATGTGGAAGGAAAAAACCTCTTCATCATGCTGCATGTCTACAGGTGAGGACTGTGGATAGGAAGGAACTGACAGTGAGTCAGAATAGCTTCCATCACCCACCTACACAGGAGATAGTGACTGTGAATGGCAAACAAGTCACAGGAATGTATGACACAGGTTTGTCCTATGACGCAGTCGTGTGTGCATCTCTGGTGCGCCCTGAACAAATCACCACAGAAACAGTAGATATTCAAGGGCCACTAAAAGGAGCATTACCCCTCACTTTACCCATAGCAAAGATTCATGTCAGTTGTCGCTATGTGGAAGGGGAGATAAATGCAGCAGTGTTAGATGATCCCTTTTACCCCCTGATGTTGGGGCGTAGATATGTTTTCTTGGGAAACCCGGTAAAACCTATGGTTATGGCAGAAATCCAGACCAGGTCTGACTCCAGGAACATAGAGAGGGACACCAAATTAAAATTTGATTCGATTGAGATGAAAAAGGCTCAAGTAGCAGACAGCACATTGAAGCCTTGTTTTGGCAAACTGTCAAAAACACATAACAATCCAATCAAAGGACATTTCTATATGGAACATGGACTCTTGCACAGGAAAGCTGGCAGAGGGACGAAAAGTCATGGTCAAATTGTTGTACCATCCACCTATAGAAATAAGGTTATAGGCTGGGGGCACATAACTTTGAGTGAACACCTGGGTAATGGTGCCACAAAACAAAGAATAGCCACCCAGTACTACTGGCCAGGTATTACGGAAGACATCAATCGGTATGTAAATTCCTGTCCAGAGTGCACTCATGTAGATTCAGAAAGTCGGCGGAAGAGTCTTCAAAAGTCTACAAGCAAACCAGCCATCATGGGTACTCCCGAGATTTGCACTGGAGGGGAAAGGAAACATCCCACACAGGTTAAATTGCAGTCTGAAACCCATGCGCTGGACAAAAAGAACAAATCACGTAGCCAAAATCAAACACCTACGAATTTGCGAGGGAAAACCGCAACCAACTATCAACGAAAAGAGGGCGGTAAACTTCAAGGGAAACCTACCGACCCCATTTCACCAGCGGTAAGGGCCTGGATGAAAAGCCGAACTGGGAAAAGAGAGATAGCAAAGGATGAATCTATATCCAGGAAAACAAAATGTAAGAGCAGATTTTCTTAGTCGACACCCAACTGAGATAGAACGAGAGTAAGAAGAACACTAACTACGGCAAAGCTTACAGTTGTTAGCTGTAGAAATCTACAGCTTAAAAGAGAGGGAGGCTCTGTCGCATGTTACGCATTGCCTAGTTAAATGTTTGAAGACCGAAAAGTGGGACACCAGTGTTCTGACCTGAACAAAGGAATGCAGGGGTATTTTCCTGTGTGTATCTAGGGCAGCCAATCAGAGAAGGGGTTTCCCACGGTCAGATAGAATGACTTCGGCGAGTGTATAAGGAAGAATAAATCGTCCGAAATCATGGTTAGAATTAGACATCGGGAAGGAGAACGGAATGACAGACAAGGATGAGAATGGTCTCCTTTTGACGGGAATATCTTCATTTATGTATAGGTACAAGGAAATCAGAAGGGAGTAAGTAGTTGTGAAGAATTTCGCAAGAATAGTGTCCGTGCATTGAGAAATCCTGTGTTTTTCCTATTTATAATTCAATATAAAATCGTTAACACGACAGATATGGGAAAACAACATATGGATATAAAGGTCAACTCATGGAGAACGGAAATATATAACTCCAAAGGCTTGAACTGGGAAAGGTGAAATGCACGAGACCAAGGTTTGAAAAACTCTTTAGCACAAACCCCCCGAAGTTACAACTTTTTTGGGAAGTTTGCTGGAGTTGCGAGCCTTGTTTCCTGTACGTCCGGTAGCTCCCTATATAAGGGCGGTCGTAAATGATTTCAAATTCACTTGTACAGCGAAGCAAGACAGAAGGACAACGGCTGGAGAGAGAGGAACGTGCAGAGGCCAATATCTTGTTATTTGCAGCCAGGCAGTTCTGTTACTCCACAAAAGCCAGTCTTTACTGATCTTAATTAGATCCTGCGAGGGTATGTAAAGTTACTATGTAAAATAATACAGTAATTACAACTTTATTTCAGGATTTGTTTAATCTTTATTTCAGGATTTGTTTAATCTATATGTTATGAAAGTATCATGTATATTAATTGATTACTTGGTATGATTGTTGAAGATTGGAACCCGAAATATAACCACCATGACTGAGTCCGTATCAGGGCTAGCACAATCCTTTTCAGGACTAATAACAATTTTTTCAGGACTACCAACAATCATTATCAGGGCTTATTCAATCTGTCTTCAAGTTACTGCACTTTACAGAGCTAACGTGTCAGGCAGGGGGATACTATAACCTCATACCATATATGTGTGTACATATTATTTTGTATTATTTGATTTTATAAAATGTTCCACAGTAGACACCTGTCTTGTCACTGATCCATAAT
Source organism: Oreohelix idahoensis (assembly GCA_024509875.1). NCBI lineage: Eukaryota > Metazoa > Mollusca > Gastropoda > Stylommatophora > Oreohelicidae > Oreohelix > Oreohelix idahoensis. The sequence continues at coordinate 342,620 of JAMPIV010017179.1, forward strand.
CATGCATTTTCACGCATACATCTGAAAACAAATTCATCTCACCTACAATAGGAATGTGGTAATTGTTATCCACAAATAGCCACATATCCTACAATTATCTGCAGGTTCATACTTGTCAACCAAAAGTCAGAGGTCAATGATCAAGAATTGCTCAAGGATCAATGCTAATCGCCCCAGCAGTGCCTGGATTGGTAGAAGCACGACCTACTGAAGCTGTACATCTCATATGAACACTGATTATAAAAACAGATGAGTGATATTTGTGACAATCGTGCACCCAAGAAGTGATAACTGTCAATCAAAGTTTTGTGATGACAATTTGCGTGATAAACTAGTGAAAGTTATAAAGTGAATAAGACAGTGAAGAAGTCTATTACCCAAATAATTGGAAGAGTCTAAAGAAATGACATTTTAGTTTAACTTGCAAAAACTGTAATTGAGTTCGCCAATTTGGTTTTGTATAAATATAACTTTTGTATCACCAGTCACACACAATCACCACAATTAGATAGATGTAAATAAAGAGGATATAAATTGTATTCACCAGCTTTATTCATTCAATATAGTTGATACTGAGTTTGGTTGAATTTTTATTAATATCACAGGTGGTCACATAGCGGAGGTGGCGCAGTAAGGTCTGACTGTTCTCTGAATATTTTCAGTCCAGATACTTTCACAGCCGTGACTATCGAGTGATACCAGTGTACTTCTCTGTCACTGGGACCTCATACATTCTGGAGAGAATACTATTTCTACTCTAGCACTATCATCTCACACACATAAAACCTTCCGCTACACTTATCAGAGAAGGCTAGGCATCCGATCTCACACCTCAGGAGATCTCACACCCCAGGAGATCTCACACCTCAGGAGATCTCACACCTCAGGAGATGTCACACCTCAGGAGATCTCACACCTCAGGAGATCTCACACTTCAGGAGATCTCACACCTCAGGAGATCTCACACCTCAGGAGATCTCACACCTTAGGAGATCTCACACCTCAGGAGATCCCACACACCAGGAGATCTCACACCCCAGGAGATCTCACACCTCAGGAGATCTCAAACCCCAGGAGATCTCACACCTCAGGAGATCTCACACTTCAGGTGATCTCACACCTCATGAGATCTCTCACCTCAGGAGATCTAAGACCCCAGGAGATCTCACACCTCGGGAGATCTCACACCTCAGGAGATCTCACACCTCAGGAGATCTCACACCCCAGGAGATCTCACATCTCAGGAGATCTCAAACCTCAGGAGATCTCACACCTCAGGAGATCTCACTACCCAGGAGATCTCACACCCCAGGAGATCTCACACCCCAGGAGATCTCACACCTCAGGAGATCTCACACCTCAGGAGATCTCACATCTCAGGAGATCTCACACTTCAGGAGATCTCACACCTCAGGAGATCTCACACCTTAGGAGATCTCACACCTCAGGAGATCCCACACACCAGGAGATCTCACACCTCAGGAGATCTCACACCTCAGGAGATCTCACACTTCAGGAGATCTCACACCTCAGGAGATCTCTCACCTCAGGAGATCTCAGACCCCGGGAGATCTCACACCTCGGGAGATCTCACACCTCAGGAGATCTCACACCTCAGGAGATCTCACATCTCAGGAGATCTCACACCTCAGGAGATCTCACACCTCAGGAGATCTCATTACCCAGGAGATCTCACACCCCAGGAGATCTCACACCCCAGGAGATCTCACACCTCAGGAGATCTCACACCTCAGGAGATCAGGGGGGAGTATGGCATCATTAGGAACCACAGGTTCTGGAGAAAAAAAACATTTCCATCAATTATATTCCCTGTACTGGAAGCGAACCCGGTACCTTTAGAATTAGAGGCGGACGCCATATCTCTAAGCCACCCCAACCCCAGTGGGTCCCTTTGGGGACTAAAGGATATTGATTGATTGATAGTTTTATATATGTTTTGATTAGTTAACCACTTCCATTTAGTATTGTTCTCATGCTCAAGGAAGTACTTCGCTTCTCAAGATAAACATGGTTTTTTTTTTCAATGCAACGCGGTGTCGACGTAAATAACATGTTCCGTTGGAGTAATTCTCTTCCAAGACACGATATAAGATCTTTGACGATGTGGTTGATAATTCATTGGTAGACTCGACAGCAGCCGAACCGCTTAATTACTAGACAGCTAGGAATGAACGAACGGTCCCTGTGGGACCACGTAATAGAAATCTTTTATCATGAATGCACTGTCTATTTTCCCGCTATACAGGGCATAACAAACCGCTACTTTGTACCATCCCAAGCAAACTCGTTGCTTGGTTACTTATTCACCACAGTTACTTCGTTCAAACCTTTAATAGGCCTACAGCTATAATGAAAGTCCTTCACTGTACTTGAACTTCTCAGGCAAAGCCGAAAGGCGTTAACTACATGCCGGTTTACGCTGACCCACGAGTCCAAATAACGTTGTCATGGCAATTTTCCGAAGGGTGACGTTAACCCAGGAATCCTTAACCTATTTTCACCTAGCTAAACATATTACTTTCGAACAAAGGACGATGACTTCATACGTCGCAACGTACTTCCGGCGAATTCTTTTTACCTGCAGTGCGCAGGGTTGAACATGTTTAGGCATATTTTTGCTCAGCTATTAAACTCGGACAAATTAAGGAACTAGTTTAATCTACTGTGCGATTGGGATTTACCCGGTATAAATTTACCCGAATTATATATATCCTCCGGACGAAGAACGAGTGCGAAAAAGGAGGACATGTCCTTCTTAGGCCGGACGTCTGGTAACCCTACATAAAGCAAGCTTTGAGAGAATAATATACTACTTCGTGGCGTGTTATGTCGCTCGTGAAGTACAAATAGATATAACACTATACTTTTTCCTCCGTGTGTTGCCGGTCTCCGATTTACGTTGCGTATTATTTTTGTCAAAAATAAACACAAACAAATATATCGAATAGCACAACATCAAAAATAACGAAAACAAGATACAATCATACCTCATAATAAGCCAGTACCCCCTCTTGTCTGGTGTACCGACCTCCACTACCACCACCAGTCGAGGAAGCGTTCAGCCCATTAAAATTAGGATCGTTCAACGTAAAAGTCATTCCATAGGTAGCAAGTCCTGTAAATGTAACATTAGGAATCACTTTATGCTGGCTTTTTCGTGTAAAACGCATTGCTAGCATTAACAACAACATTCTTAAACAAATCTAACATTTCAATGTAACAACAGGCATCATCGTCATCAGCATCAGCACTATTTCGCAGTGAACTAATAAATAGGTAAATATTAAATGGAATCTGATCTGTTCGGTCTGTACAGTGAAAATATTAATAAGACCCATAGATGGCATGTCCTGATATAACCAACAGATTTGCATGCTCAGTGGTTATGGTATAATTTTTCATTACATTTCAGGACCAGACGTCGACCAACAAAATTCAGAACTGCTGTGCTCTAGCAAGCATATTGTAAAAACGCGATTATGACAGCTTGTGTGTTATTGTTGAACAGAATCGACATCATTGCACTCCGGGCAAACTAATAGGTGCTCAGTCTCCCTCGGCATATGTCGAAGGGTATGAGATCTAACTGTTCCTGTTGCTCGCTGGTTGTATACACTACGGATGCATCCTCCCATACGTCCATCCCTGCTAACCTTACGTTTTATGCCAAAATCCAGCAATCTTAGCCTTGATGTTTCATCTATTGCAGTGTCGTTCTCTAACAGTCGATCATTAATTACCATCAGTATCTCTTGCTTATCCATTTCCAATGTCCCCCACTATGGGTGCTCTTGGGGCTAGTCTTTCAGCTCTCTAATTACCGCATACCCCTGCATGACCAGGATAGTAGGCCCACACCGGTTCCATAAGATTCGAAGCTTCTGTGGATGTTTTCTCATTTCATGCCGTAGCCAACCATTTTGAACCTTCTGATGCATGGACTTAAGAGTCTGACACAATAACTGCCCTAGTTAACAGTTCTCAGACAGCCACCTACAAGCTGAAGTAGCTTGTGTGTGTGGAACTAACAACCCCAGTAGATAAAACAGCTGGTTTACATTTGACAAATTTACACGGGAAAATAAGGCGCTTTGACGTAGACTTCATGCAAGGCAGGCAGCTGCATCGGTATTGGTTTCATGAGATGAGAAAATATGAAAAATGAATAGAAAATTAAACTATGAGGCTGAAATATTACTGATAATCTCGTACTAAACTTGCCCTTATTCAAGCACCGCCCCCGCTAGTGTAGGCGATCATGTCTCTCCACAACTTCCTGCCACCCCCCCCCCCCCCCCCCCCCCCCCCCCAGTATTGTCTATCAATTCGGAAATTGACTTATTTCTATGCCATGATGTCAAACTGTCCAGTATCTTGTCTCTCTTTTTGTCGTCTACTATCTTAATGTCCTCCAATCTTCCCAGTTGTCAAAAGGAGTCTATTCACTGAGTTAGTTCTTGTAGCTTAACTGGCCAAGTGGTGACAATGGTTTGTTACTGGAGTCTGGTGAAGTTGTTGCTCGCTCGCAGTGAAGTCTTGACTGTTTCTTCTCACGTCAGAAGTCGAATGGCTATTGGGATCATGTTCGTTACTCGCGTAAATCTCACAAATGTCGCCGCTTCGAGTGCCAACTAGACCCGTCTCTTATGGGTGGTGTCCAGAGCTGTGTACTAATAATACATTTCAGCTTTCATTCTTCGTATGCATGGAGGCATATATGGAGTCATCTTTATATGACCACCAGCTATGCAAAATGCTACAGCATACATGTGGAAGTGAACCTCTGTCTGTGAGAGTAATTACATGCTCATTGACTCTAGAAAATATCCACATACTTCCAGGGATTCCCCCTGTCGTGAAATTTGTTGAGAACCCAGCACTGTACACTAAGCTTCGAGAAGTCACTTGAGCCCTAGATGTGATTCTTTGGCTTTGACCTGGTTGACTGCATGCAGGAAGATCTCACAATAGACCTAGTGATAGGCAGGGGGAAATGAGAAGTGACTCTGTGCAGGACGTGAACAATTCCTTGAGAGAACCCAGAATCAGAGCACAGAATTTCAGCTCTGCATAGTTGGAGAGCCTCCGTGGATGGCGGGGAATGCATAGTATGCCACTCGCTTCTTACTCCTAGCTTGGGACCAGATGTGACGATCTTTTAAATGCAAGTCAAGCAGGAGAAACTGGAGCTCGTGAATTCAACTCAGCACGTTTCGGAACGACATGAAAGCCTAGATCTACAGTGTATTTAATACCAAGGAATTTTCTACTTGGAATTAGCTGCAAAATAGCGAAAAGCTCAGCAGCCCTAGTTAATCAACGACAAGAAGAACAACATCCCTTCGTAATATACGCACAGAAAGTGGACTGCGTTTTTCTAACATGAGTAATAAACTTTCTATGCACATTGGCTTCCTTCAAGACAAGCTCATAACTCTTTGTTAGGTGTCCATGGCATTCAACATTGCTTAATGTAAAAGTATATTACTGTTGTCTCCATGGATTTTCTTGTTTGTATTGTCCGTGGCTCACTTCCATATGTCAAGACTGGCTCTGCTTAACACTGAAGGTCTCTCGTACTCACTTCCACATGTCATGACTGGCTCTGCTTAACACTGAAGGTCTCTCGTTCTCACTTCCACATGTCATGACTGGCTCTGCTTAACACTGAAGGTCTCTCGTACTCACTTCCACATGTCATGACTGGCTCTGCTTAACACTGAAGGTCTCTCGTACTCACTTCCACATGTCATGACTGGCTCTGCTTAACACTGAAGGTCTCTCGTACTCACTTCCACATGTCATGACTGGATCTGCTTAACACTGAAGGTCTCTCGTACTCACTTCCACATGTCATGACTGGCTCTGCTTAACACTGAAAGTCTCTCGAACTCACTTCCCTCGGCTAAGATCTGTCGCAGGCAATGTCCCGTGTAGTCCCTGGGGATCTCTTTATGAAAGCAAGACAGATTAGGACTACAGCTCCATCAGGCGTGTCGTACAAGGCGGCTAATATAAGCTTGTGCACGGAGCTGGCAATCTCGTCACGTAAAACTAATTGCTACAGAATCCACCATTGCTAGATCATGTCAATGTTTTGTGTAGGCTCCCTGCATGGCGGAGCAACTGTAAGTGGTGGCTCCCTGCATGGTGGAGCAACTGTAAGTGGTGGCTCCCTGCATGGCGGAGCAACTGTAAGTGGTGGCTCCCTGCATGGTGGAGCAACTGTAAGTGGTGGCTCCCTGCATGGCGGAGCAACTGTAAGTGGTGGCTCCCTGCATGGTGGAGCAACTGTAGTGGTGGCTCCCTGCATGGTGGAGCAACTGTAAGTGGTGGCTCCCTGCATGGTGGAGCAACTGTAGTGGTGGCTCCCTGCATGGTGGAGCAACTGTAAGTGGTGGCTCCCTGCATGGCGGAGCAACTGTAAGTGGTGGCTCCCTGCATGGTGGAGCAACTGTAAGTGGTGGCTCCCTGCATGGTGGAGCAACTGTAAGTGGTGGCTCCCTGCATGGCGGAGCAACTGTAAGTGGTGGCTCCATGCATGGTGGAGCAACTGTAGTGGTGGCTCCCTGCATGGTGGAGCAACTGTAAGTGGTGGCTCCCTGCATGGTAGAGCAACTGTAGTGGTGGCTCCCTGCATGGTGGAGCAACTGTAGTGGTGGCTTCCTGCATGGTGGAGCAACTGTAAGTGGTGGCTCCCTGCATGGTGGAGCAACTGTAGTGGTGGCTCCCTGCATGGCGGAGCAACTGTAGTGGTGGCTCCCTGCATGGCGGAGCAACTGTAGTGGTGGCTCCCTGCATGGTAGAGCATCTGTAGTGGTGGCTCCCTGCATGGTGGAGCAACTGTAGTGGTGGCTCTCTGCATGGTGGAGCAACTGTAAGTGGTGGCTCCCTGCATGGTGGAGCAACTGTAAGTGGTGGCTCCCTGCATGGTGGAGCAACTGTAGTGGTGGCTCCCTGCATGGTGGAGCAACTGTAGTGGTGGCTCCCTGCATGGTGGAGCAACTGTAAGTGGTGGCTCCCTGCATGGTGGAGCAACTGTAAGTGGTGGCTCCCTGCATGGTGGAGCAACTGTAGTGGTGGCTCCCTGCATGGTGGAGCAACTGTAGTGGTGGCTCCCTGCATGGTGGAGCAACTGTAGTGGTAGCTCCCTGCATGGTGGAGCAACTGTAGTGGTGGCTCCCTGCATGGTGGAGCAACTGTAGTGGTGGCTCCCTGCATGGTGGAGCAACTGTAGTGGTGGCTCCCTGCATGGTGGAGCAACTGTAGTGGTGGCTCCCTGCATGGTGGAGCAACTGTAGTGGTGGCTCCCTGCATGGTGGAGCAACTGTAGTGGTGGCTCCCTGCATGGTGGAGCAACTGTAGTGGTGGCTCCCTGCATGGTGGAGCAACTGTAGTGGTGGCTCCGTGCATGGTGGAGCAATTGTAGTGGTGGCTCCCTGCATGGTAGAGCAAGTGTAAGTGGTGGCTCCGTGCTTCATGGGAGCGACCGGAAAGGAAAATAATGACGATGTTGCATGAAATAACTTTTCATTTTGAGGACCGTTAAAAAGGTCAAGGTAATCCCATAGCAGATACTGCCGTAAGGGATTGAAGTGTTAGAGATCTCACTAAACTAGGTCCAACAAGGAAAGGAGTGGGTGACAAGTTGCATTCCTCGCTGCTCTTTCCTTCCCTAATTCAAGAGCAAAGTCAGGTACCCATTTACAGCTGGGTATACTGGAGCGTTTCGATAACGTGAACCGAACCTGGTATCTTTGCCGCAAGAGACCTGCGCACTAAAAACTCTGTCAATCAGACGCTCAAGGGACGTTAATAAACTGTAAGGGATTAAGATGATACGGAAAGCCTTGGACGGATGGCACAAGACGGGAAAACTTTGTATCAACTTACTGAAGACTTATGTTCCACAAGGTGCAGAACAGTAATAAACGATTGAATACGAAATTATGATAAAATAAAAGCCACAAGAAATCTTAAAAAACATACCAACAACAACATCATCATGACTACAAGCTACAACAACAACACACCATGACTGCCAGCTACAACAACAACAACATCATCATCATGACTGCAAGCTACAACAACAACATCACCATGACTGCAAGCTACAACAACAACATCATCATGACTGAAAACTACAACAACAACATCATCATGACTGCGAGCTACAAAAATAACATCATAATGACTGCGAGCTACAACTACAACAAAAATATCATCATGACTACAAGCTACAACAACAACATCACCATGACTGCAAGTTACAACAACAATATCATCATGACTGCAAGTTACAACAACAACAACATCACCATGACTACAAGCTACAACAACATCATCATGACTGCAAGCTTCAACAACAACAATCTCATTATGACTGCAAGCTACAACAACAACATCACCATGACTGCAAGCTACAACAACAACAACATCATCATGACTGCAAGCTACAACAACAACATCACCATGACTGCAAGCTACAACAACAACATTATCATGACTGTAAGCTACAACAACAACATCATCATGACTGCAAGCTACAACAACAACATCATCATGACTGAAAGCTACAACAACAACATCATAATGACTGCGAGCTACAACTACAACAAGAATATCATCATGACTACAAGCTACAACAACAACATCACCATGACTGCAAGTTACAACAACAATATCATCGTGACTGCAAGGTACAACAACAACATCACTATGACTACAAGCTACAACAACAACATCATCATGACTGCAAGCTACAACAACAATCTCATCATGACTGCAAGCTACTACAACAACAACATCTTCGAGACTGCAAGTTACAACAACAACATCACCATAACTGCAAGCTACAACAACAACATCGTCACGACTGCAAGCTGCAACAACAACATCATTATGACTGCAAGCTACAGCAACACCATCATCATGACTGCAAGCTATTACAACAACAACAACAACATCACCATGACTGCGAACTACAACTACAACAACAATATCATCATGACTACAAGCTACAACAACATCACCATGACTGCAAGCTACAACAACAACATCATTATGAATGCAAGCAACAACAACAACATCATCATGACTGCAAGCTACAACAACAACAACAACATCACCATGACTGCGAGCTACAACTACAACTAAAATATCATCATGACTAAAAGCTGCAACAACAACATCACCATGACTGCAAGTTACAACAACAATATCATCGTGATTGCAAGTTACAACAACAACAACATCACTATGACTGCAAGCTACAACAACAACATCATCATGACTGCAAGCTACAATAACAACATCATTGTAATTGCAAGTTACAACAATAACAGCAACAACATCACCATGACTGCAATCTACAGCAACAACATCGTAACGACTGCAAGCTACAACAACAACATCATTATGACTGCAAGCTACAACAACAACATCACCATGACTGCAAGTTACAATAACAATATCATCGTGACTGCAAGTTACAACAATAACAACATCACTATGACTGCAAGCTACTACAACAACATCGTCACGACTGCAAGTTACAACAATAACATCACCATGACTGCAAGCTACAACAACTTTAAGACAGCCAACTTACCCAGCAAAATCTTCGACTTCGGAACGCCTACACTCAGCCAGTAGTTAACTGCCCACGTCTGTAAGTGAGTGAAGGAGTGGAGTTGATAAAGTAATTTTTAAAAAAAAGCAGCGGATAAATGAGTGATTAAAGTAGTGAAAGGGTCATTGATGGATGAAAATGAGACACTGAGCTGGGTATGTCAAGATGTGCTATTGATTCATAGATAACCTAATAAACACGAAACGCAGATATAGTAGCATTATCAAGTACACCGCTTGCTGGCGTAGACGATCATATATCTTCACAGCTTACGGTCCCCAATTCTGTTTATCTATTCTGTGGTTGACGTCTTTTCATGCTACGATGTCAGGCTGTCAAGTATATTTACTCTGTTTAATGCTCTACCTCTTTCCTTCTGTCTCTTACGTTGCGACAAAAAATTCCAGCTTTTCCCTTGTCACAGCAATTTCAAAACGGACTGGATTGTTTCCTTCTAACATGAGTAATACATTTCCTTTTCAGCAATGTCCTCTTTTAGGACATCCTCATTACTCTGTTCAGCTATACATGACACTTTTAACTATTTTTTTCTGTACAACCACATCTCTTTTACTTCAAGATATGTTCTTGATTCTTCACCGACTGTCCAAACCTCGCTTCTATATGATAAGACTGGCCGTATATAACTCTCTTCTTAACTTTCATTGACAAAGATGTATTGCACAACATACTTTGCATTTTAAAATGCCTCGTTATGAATCCAAGTACAGATAGAAAGGCAGATAAACAGACAGACGGGGAGACGGGCAGACAGACACAAAAACAACAGATGATAGGTACGAGTTTCCAATATCATACACTATACATGAAAACATTATAACCTAATACGACATGGCTGATACATTTCTAACTTGATACAACATAGCTGATACATTTCTAACTTGATACAACATAGCTGATACATTTCTAACTTGATACAACATAGCTGATACATTTCTAACCTGACATGACATAGATGATACTTTTCTAACCTAACACGACATAGATGATAATTTTCTAGCCTGACACGACATAGCTGATACATTTTCAGCCAGACATGACATAGATGATACTTTTCTAACCTTACACGACATAGATGATACTTTTCTAACCTGACACGAAATCATCATGACTGCAAGCTATAACAACAGCAATATCATCATGACTTCAAGCTACAACAACAAAATTATGACATAGAAACAACAGATTATACCTTGTAGGTACGAGTTTCCAATATGATATATTATACATGAAAACATTATAACCTAATACGACATGGCTGGTACATTTCTAACTTGATACATCATAGCTGATACATTTCTAACCTGACATGACATAGATGATACTTTTTTAACCTAACAGACATAGATGATACGTTTCTAACCTGACACGACATAGATGATACGTTTCTAACCTGACGCGACATAGATGATACGTTTCTAACCTGACACGACATAGATGATACTTTTCTAACCTGACACGACATAGATGATACTTTTCTAACCTGACACGACATAGATGATACGTTTCTAACCTGACACGACATCATCATGACTGCAAGCTATGACAAAAATAATATCATCATGACTGCAAGCTACAACAACAAAATCATGACATAGAAACTTTCTTCTTCTTCCTCGTTCGTCCTGAAAAGGACGGTGGTTGCGTTGTGTCTGTTTACGCCTAAGCTGTGATATCTGCACCTTTCGGTCGACACATCCGACTTCAGCATGGCATTTTTTAGGGACCGGGTTTGCCTTCCCATTTCGATCCGTACTCGCTCAGCCAGACTGCACTTCTGCAGACTGTTTCCAGGACCACCACGTGGAGGTGAAGTACGGTCTTGACCAGCTCTGGTTCGCTGGTCCTGATGCAAGCAGTCAAGCTATGGGTCGCTGACTGCATTCACTATTGCTGCATCTTTGGTCCCATGACATAGAAACAACAGATTATAGGTACGAGTTTCCAATATGATACATTATACATGAAAGCATTATAACCTAATACGACATGGCTGGTACATTTTTAACTTGATACATCATAGCTGATACATTTCTAACCTGACATGACATAGATGATACTTTTTTAACGTGACACGACATAGATGATACGTTTCTAGCCTGACACGACATCATCATGACTGCAAGCTATGACAAAAACATTATCATCATGACTGCAAGCTACAACAACAAAATCATGACACAGAAACAACAGATTATAGGTACGAGTTTCCAATATGATACATTATACATGAAAACTTTATAACCTAATACGACATGGCTGGTACATTTCTAACTTGATACATCATAGCTGATACATTTCTAACCTGACATGACATAGATGATACTTTTTTAACCTAACACGACATAGATGATACTTTTCTAACCTGACAGACATAGATGATACGTTTCTAACCTGACACGACATAGATGATACGTTTCTAACCTGACGCGACATAGATGATACGTTTCTAACCTGACACGACATAGATGATACTTTTCTAACCTGACACGACATAGATGATACTTTTCTAACCTGACACGACATAGATGATACTTTTCTAACCTGACATGACATCATCATGACTGCAAGCTATGACAAAAACAATATCATCGTGACTGCAAGCTACAACAACAAAATCATGACACAGAAACAACAGATTATAGGTACGAGTTTCCAATATGATACATTATACCTGAAAACTTTATAACCTAATACGACATGGCTGGTACATTTCTAACTTGATACAACATAGCTGGTACATTTCTAACCTGACATGGCATAGATGATACTTTTTTAACCTAACACGACATAGATGATACTTTTCTAACCTGACACGACATAGATGATACGTTTCTAACCTGAAACGACTTAGATGATACGTTTCTAACCTGACACAACATAGATGATACGTTTCTAGCCTGACACGACATAGCTGGTACATTTCTAATTTGACACGACATAGCTGGTACATTTCTAACCTGACGGAACGTAGCTGATAAATTTATAATCTGACACGACATTGCTGACACATTTCTAACCTGACACGATATAGATGAAGCATTTCTAGCCTGACAAGACATAGCTGATACATTTCTAACCTGAAATGATATAGTTGATACATTTCTAAAGTGACACGACATGGTTGATACATTTCTAACCTGACACGACACGGATGGTACATTTCTAACCTGACACAACATGGCAGGTACATTTCTAACCTGACACAACATAGATGATACATTTCTAACCTGACACGACATAGATGATGTATTTCTAACCTGACACGACATGGCTGATTCATTTCTAGCCTGAAATGATATAGCTGATACATTTCTAACGTGACACGACATAGATGATACATTTCTAACCCGAACGTCATAGCTGATACATGCCTAACCTGACACGACATAGCTGATACTGCTCTAACATGACACGACATAGCTGATACATTTTTAACCTGACACAACATAGCTGGTACATTTCTAATCTGACACAACATAGCTTGTACATTTCTAACCTGACACAACATAGCTGGTACATTTCTAACCTGACACGAAATAGCTGATACAGTTCTAACTTGACACAACATAGCTGGTACATTTCTAACCTGACACGACATAGCTGATACAGTTCTAACTTGACACAACATAGCTGGTACATTTCTAACCTGACATGACATAGATGATACATTTATAACCTGATACAACATAGATGATGTTTATAGCCTGACACAACATAGATGGTACGTTTCTAACCTGTCACATAATAGATGATATTTTTCTAACATGAAACAATACAGATGAAGACAGATTCTAACCTGACACAATATAGATAATATGTTTCTAGCCTGACACAATATCGATGGTACTTTTCTAACCTGACACAATATAGATGATTAGTTTCTAACCTGACACAACATAGATTAAAAGAGATTCTAACCTGACACAATCTTTGATTGATGCCGGTGTCGTACTTGCTGGGAAGTATAGTACTGTGGTGCGCTGTTTGATTGTCCCAGCCTCCGTGAAAGTTGTATGTCATCAGAAGCATATAGTCCACATATCTAAAGAAAGAAACGCAAATACAAAAAATTTGCTGAAAACTCTGAGGAAGAAACAAGAAAACAGACACAAGAAGACGGTTTAACATTAAGAAAAAGAAGACGAAAATGAAAAAGTTCTTGTCGCCAAACAAAAAGTTTGTGTAAGTATAATAATAATAGCCCCTTCAGTCATAACTGACTATGGGAATGCGCAGCTGAGGTGATAGCCATCAGCTGCTTATTTTCCTGGTGTTCTTTTCGATGCTTTCTCATCTCTTCTGCTTGTTGTGTGAACTTCTGATCGCCCAATCTGAGATGGCGCCGTAGAGAGCATCGCCACTTGGTGCGAGCTGCAGCTTCATCCTCCCAGGTTGCTGGATTTATGTCAAGTGCCCTCATATCTCACTTGCACACATCTTTGAATCTCAGCTGCCGTCGCCCGACTGTTCTTTTGCCATCTTCCAGTTGTCCGTAGAAGATATCTTTCGGGATGCGACCATCTTCCATGCGGCGGACATGGCCGAGTCAGCATAGTCTGCGCTGTCTAAGCAGTGTATACATGCTTTGAAGGCCAGCACGTGACAACACCTCGACACTTTATCTTTCCACGAAATGCCGAGGATGTGGTGTAGACACCGTAGATGGAAGGTATTGAGCCTTCTTTCTTGCTTAGCATTGGTTGTCCAGGACTCGCTGCCACATAGGAGTGTGCTGGTGACGCAGGCATTATATACCGCAGCTTTGGTCTTCATTTTTTTTTCTTCCTCGTTCGTCCTGAAAAGGACGGTGGTTGCGTTGTGTCTGTTTACGCCTAAGCTGTGATATCTGCACCTTTCGGTCGACACATCCGACTTCTGCACGGCATTCTTTGGGACCGGGTTTGCCTTCCCTCTTCGATCCGTGCTCGCTCAGCCAGACTGCACTGCTGCAGACGGGGTGGAGTATGGTCTTGGTGAAGGCACTCTGGTTCGTTTTTGACCCTTGACTGAAAAGCAGTCAAGCTACTATGGGTAGCTGAACTGCATTCTCTTTGCGCATCTTTGGGTCCCACATAGAAATAATAAAGACGAGAGTGCTTTACTTTGCAGTGAATTAGGAAATTGAGGTAAAAAAAAAAAAATCGAAGCCCAACACAGAAATCAGACTACTGCTCAAACGTCAAATTTGTCCCAATGGTATGGCTCTGAAACATTGGAGAACAAAAAAAATAAAAATAAAAAAAACATACCAGAAGTACTAGACCATCGTTAAATGAGTGTTGCTTAGGACAGAAGATTGAAATGGTTTGGAACAAGATCACAATGTGGAACTTGTTGACATGATCCATTACAGTGCCAGTGGATAAGAAGAAGATGATGGCGATGGGACTAGGACCACACAATGGGGGATGCCAGTTGTTTGCAACACAAGGCTGTCTGAGTTTTCGGAAACTCAGTGCAAAAGGAATGACATTTGAGTCATTGATTCTTACTTTTTGTGTTGGACTTGATTTAATTTAATCTCTACATAATTCTCACGGCAATGAAAGCGCTCTAGTCTTTGTGTTTCATTTGACATTATGTCTGTCCATCAACATAGTCTGATATTGCTGTCATGATATAGGATTAATTATACATTTTGTTAAGAATGTTATCTCCAAGGTGCAATTTGGTTATCATTTGTCGCATTTATTCTTCGTAATCGTTGTCTTTTCTCTCTGTATTTTTCAGTACCAAATGGCTTGCCTTAAATCCTAATTAACTCATCAGGTGTACTCTTATGCGTCTAAATTTGTAGGCTATTCTAATTTGATTTTTTTGGTGCTAGAGTTATGCTTGTAGACAGAAGAGCCAGGTCATCTGGAAATTTGATCAGTGTTTTTAACTGGGCATCATGGAACAGTGGCGGAATTACTATGAAACTAATGAAGCTTAAGCTTCAGTGGTCTCTAGCGTATGCCGGAGGGGCCCCCAAAGTGACCTTTCAGTCCACATTGCTTAAAATTTTGGAGGTCTACTGTTGAGAACGGCTTTTAAAAGAAAATAAATATTAATATTAGTGTTAATTCAATACAAAATAATAGTTACATAAAAAATTAAAAGGTTATTAAAGTATCATGTAGGACAGTAGATATATAGAGTTAGATGAAAAAAAAAGCTTTCTCAGAAAGTCGACCTAATTTGTTTCTATCAAGCATGCGACAATTGTGCCGACTCAAATTGATTAATATTTTTGATGATATATTTCAACAATCCCAATGTTTGAGAGGCAGTACACAGATGTTGTAAGGTGGAGTCGTCACGGCTAAGTTGGTGTTTGCTGTGGCTAATGTATATTGTTGTCCCATTTTAACAGCTGGTTCAAGCCTAGAGGATTTACAGAGTTAAGAAAGTTCTAAGTGGATACCAAAATAAGCAAACAGGAAAAGCGATCGACGAAATTTAAATGTCAAAAAACTAAAAATACATTGCCAAATGTCAAGTTTGACAACACCTAAGTTGTGAAAACAAAGCCAAGCAACACCACATCGAAGCCATGATAGTTCCAAAAAACTGTGGGGAATTCTAAGATATTCAACATGTTGCACGTTTTGTTGTATACATATGAAGATCACAGTGGTCAAATGAATGTACGCGGAAAACAAGAGGAGGATCTGAGCAGAACATGAAACGGCAGCAAATTCGTTATTATAAATCCACATTGACTCCAAAAAGGGATAACATGTTGATATGATTCTTCAGAATTGTTTAATGCATAAGAAATGTGCGAGCGAGCGCGCATCTCACTGTTAAAAACCAGATGATGTATATACCGAATAAGCGGGTTTCCAAGGCGCCAACCACAAGGTTTCTCAAAAAAATATTTTGAAAAAGATTGAAAAATGCGCCAGGACTGTTGATGGATCTGGGTAAGTTTATCAAAGAGAAAGGCTGTATCTACTGTTGTTTGCAAATTTTTTAAATGCAAAATCTTACAAAGGTGGTTTTTTGATGGAG